>JAFMSR010000015.1:38729447-39149447 GCA_022818135.1 Saxidomus purpurata
GTAAGTTCTGTGAAAATCTTTAGCAATGCTATGAAGCAAATGCTAACTGAGGTCACTGTGACCTTGACGTACTAACCCATTAAAACAGTAGGTAGCATCTCCTCAATAAGACCAATCATCCTATGAAGTTTCAAGATGTTGATAATTAGACCTTGAATATTGAGCGGAAATGATTTTCAAAGTTTGGGCCACTGCAACCTTGACCTTAAACCCACTGACCCATAAAACAACAGGGATCATCAAAAATTGTATGCAACCTCCTGAGCAAGTTTGAAGAAAGTCAAATGAAAATAGAATCATCCTTAATATTGTTTGAAGACACTGGGTCATATAGATCTCAAGATAATGAACGGAAGAGATTGGGTCACTGTGACCTTGGCCTTTGAAAAACAATTTGGATAATCTACAAGCTGCATGCAACCTTCTGAACAAGTTTCATGGAAGTAAAATGAAAATTGTGACCTGTAGAGTGTTATCAAGGAAAATCTAACAGAGGTCATTGTGACCATGACCTGTGACCCCCAAAACAATAGGGATCATCTACAGGTTGCGTGCAACCGTCTGAACAAGTTTCATGAAGGTCAAATGAAAATTGTGACCTGTAGAGTTTTATCAGGAAAATCTTAGAGGTCATTGCGACCATGACCTGTGACCAACTGACCCAAAACAATAGGGATCATCTACAGGGTTTCAGGCAACCTTCTGAGCAAGTTTCATGAAAGTCAAATGAAAATTTTCACCTGTAGTGTTATCAGGGAAAATCTAACAGAGGTCACTGTGACTATGACCTGTGACCAACTGACCCAAAAAACAACCTTATGAGCAAGTTTCATGGAAGTTAAATCAAAATTGTGACCTGTAGAGTGTTTTAAAGAAATAGTTTTCTAACAGATAGGCAGACGACAGACAAACCACCATGGCATAAGCTCTGCTGGACACTGTCTCTGTCCAGTAGAACTAATAAACTACTCACCTGTTAGCAAACATTCAGACAGTTAACAAATGCATTATTTCAACAGATTTAAAGTTCTTATGACTTTCTCGTAAGAAGTTGCTTTACAATTCCACTTACCTTTAAACTTTTTTCAAAATCTTTTCCTATTTTAAAGATGAACCCAAGCCGTATATGTATTTCGTTTGCCCTGCTGAAACCAGGATCTGTATACAACACTTGTTGAAATGCTCTTGTTGCTCTGTAAGTATACACAATCAATATTGAGCTTACATATTTCATGCAAATCAATATACGAGTTAAACGAGCTAATATGACCTTGAACAAAACTGATGACAGTGTGCTGCAGTGTGTGGGTTTTTCAGTTTACGTTAACCAAAGTTCTTGATATTAAAGGAAGGAAATCTACGTATATCAGTTAAAACTTTTTCAAGCATGGACATACTGTGAGCCACGCTGTACGTTATGGTCCCTTGCAAATCCTTTGACAAATGTAGATCATGATCAGAACTATGATCATGATCTACACTGTTCGTTAATCAGCTGGAAAGTTTCAAGTAGATCTGAGAACAAGAAATGGTACCCTCTAAACTGGACAGCTGAACACAACTTTTATAAATATCATGCAGGTTAAGATAAAACCATTTCTTTCCAATTAACAGCATTATTTCTACAGCTTATAAGCTACGATTAAGTTAGTTGCTGCTAACTTACTGAAAAACATAAGAAAAATCAACTCATCGTCTGAGCAGGATATCCCTAGGTAGTCTATATAAGGCATATTCATAACAGCATGGCCCTCAGACTCCAGACAATACTATGATAATTCTGCTGACTGGCAGAAAAGTTCTATGGAATTCAATAAATCATTCATTAAGAAGTTTCTACCATGTCTGGTCTATACCACAGACATTATTTAATCTTTACCTATCAGGAGGCACTGAAGAATGTTACAGATATAAGTTCTGAGATAATCTCAGTGTATTCTCAGATAATATAAACGAACATATATCAATGAACAGTACTGACCAAATTAATTATCTACAACGGGGCTTAACACCTATGACTGATTTTACCAACTGTCCTGTGACATCCTGTGACAAAATATCCTGTGACATACTGCCCTGTGACAAACTGTCCTCTGAAATACTGCCCTGTGACAATCTGTCCTGTGACATACTGCCATGACAAACTATCCTGTGACATACTGCCCTGTGACATACTGCCCTGTGATAAACTGCCCTGTTACAAACTACCCTGTGACATACCGCCCTGTGACAAACTATCTTGTGACACACTGCCCTGTGTCATATTGCCCTGTGAGGCACACTTGATTACCGGTCAAAATTCAAGAAATTTGTCATCAAATGCAGTAATTCGCAGATGTTCAAATTACACAATAAATAAGTACTTGCATTTAACCCTTTCCATGTCATAAACATACTAAAAGTGCAATCAGAACTCTGTCCGTAACCAAGGAGGAAGCTACGTGCAACTATTTACAATACAGTCATGTTTACTTTCCAAGCATGCTTTATCAGGACAGTATCAGTACACAAAAACCACCAACAGCCTCAAAATGCACACTCATCGTCAATCATTATAAATACATCATCAGTCAAATTTGCGTAACTAACACCCCCCCTATTGTTTGGACACACTCACATGCATTCATTACTAACTGTACTATAACTGCAGTGGTATTTATTACTTCATACTATGTTTATGATTAGAAGGTCATGCAATGTTTCTATGAATTTACCAGTACCTGTCATCAGTCTTAACATGTTAAAGGTCTTTGATCTTTACCCTATGCCACTGATTCAAGCTAAAAGAATTTCTGGTATGTTTGCATACTTTATGCAAATATTACAAATATTATACAAACTGTTAACACAAAGATTTAATCTTTCATTCCGTAAATTAATATGATTATGTACGGCTTTTCAATATTTTTTTCTACTGAAACGTATTTCGAGTGATGAGTATTAAATGTACAGCATCATATCCAACTTCTTATTCACTTCGAACCACTATTTTTTGTGCAGTTACTCAATATACACCGTAAAACTGCAATGTCACTAAAAAAAATTGACATTTTGATCTAAATATACTTTCTATTCAAAAGCCTTAACAATCTCACTTGTATTCTGTTGAAACCTAATACTAGTAACAAGTTGAGTCAAGTCCAAAGTCATGTAGACATTTAATATTTACACAAAGATCACCTCAAGAATGCACAACGGCCCAGTTTTACAGCTGAGCTGTCATTCCTGACTATTTATAATCTGACATGAACTATGAATGACAAAATGTTTGACATTGTATAAGAGGGGCACACCAAAAGGTATAAAATGTATTGCCAACATTTTGCACTAGATCTTCCTGCTTATCTGACTTCTGTTGATACCCGAGTCAGTCATTGAACCTCCACTGTCTGGAGGCAAGGCTTAAACCTTTACCCTGCTCAATCTAATTCATCTTTAAACTTGAGCAGTAATATTAATTGTTCCAAGCTTAGTGCAGATCATGATCAAGCTGGACATTATGTAACGAGCAAGCTGATCATCATCTGGACAGATCCACTTGCTGCCATGCAGCAGGTTAAAGGTTTAAATACCCAGTGATATGTGATACATTTTAATCCTGATCATTTTTAAGTTGCCTTAACAAAACAGACCGACCGCTTAATATGAGGTAGCAAGTCCTGACAATTGGACTTACTCAGAATACACATTACCACCATACAGACAAAAATGATACATAAAGCTTGCAGACTTACAGGCATTCTGACCAAGCCTTTGTGGATGAAAATGGATGTACTGCATGTCTCTACATGAAACATATACCACAAATGCATACTTGCCAATATTGTTGTCATAACACTCGCCCACTCAATTCAGCAAGAAGTTGACAGCCACTTTATTCTGACAGCTGAGGTCTCCAAAAAACCACAGAGGCTCTCGTATACTAACCACAACTAAAGAGAACCATTTTCAACACCTTTCATGAGAATATATTTGAAAACTGTGTTTTGTCAGGTAGACTGTTTGTATGGCACAAACCCAATACTACTGCAACCACAAAAATTTAAACTTGCTATTTAGAAATAAGTTAGAAAATAAATGACCCTGCGGAGTTTATCATGTTCATTTAATTACATATTGCATAGAGATCATATCTTTTCGAGTAGATCATTACGATTTGCATGCAAATTAATTTCTTTGACTATAAGCTTTTAAGAGCGGGGATACATCTGTGATAATTGGGATCTGGTACTGTTCAGCCCTAGTAACTCTCTCTACCATCCCTGCACCTGTCACTTATGTAAGTTCTTCTCTTTCAATGCATGGACCTGATGAGCATGGAGATAATTTGCATGGACAGTGATACAATTGTTATATTCAGTTGTTTGATCAATTATTCCACCAACTAAGTACTATGAAACCAATACAGGATGACCTCAATTGGCAACATGATCCATGTAATCACCAATAAAAGTTTAAATGACAAGGGTATTACTTCCGCTAGCTACTTCAAAATGTTTTACAGAAGCTTGTAGATGTCAATAATGCCTGATTAAATTTCAAAACAAATTAGGTCAAAGTGCAATTACGCATAAACAGAGCCAGGAGCTTAAAAAAATTGTCTGCACCGAAAATAACATGTATGTCACTGGGACGTTCCGGTCACACGCATGGTTTGTAATCAAAACATACTTGACGGCTGATTTTTTGCATCGATTACAAACAAACATCATTAGCAGGCCCGTTTGGCAACCATTATGCTCCAGTTGGGAGTTTTTCAGATGCAATCAAAATAATGGGCATATGTCAAAACTGCAAGTCTGATAGAATGTCAGAACTTATTCCAGTTTGTCAAGCATGAAATCTGCTCAGACATTTAAAACTGCGATGTTAAATTGTCCAAGAACTAATTTACAAAGAAAGAATGATGCAGTCACCTGCTACAACTGTATTAACAACATAATTATGCCAAGTAGAAAAATATATTTTGAATGACACATTTTGCACTAATAACTTACAAGTGTCAATTAGTGAATTCTTTTATCCAAACATAGTCAAATTCTGTTTTAAAAACAAAATAAATTCATAAAATATCCTTAACAACTACATTCCTCTCAATATGGGTCCTGAATAATACAATCAATAGAAGGAAGATCAAATGCACTGACAACTTTATGCAAGAATTTTCATACAGTCCATTACTCCTCCTTAGGGTAAAAGGAAAATCCAAAATATTAACACTGAGGTCAGTGAATGGAGTACAGTTAATGACTGTAAGTATCTTGGCACAGGTACAGCAACACAACAGAAAAGACCAGCAGAACACAACAGTAAAGACCAGCAAAGAAGTCCACCAGAACAGACCAACAGGTCATAGAAAACTAAGACAATTGTAAGCCATGGTCTGACCTTATCCATGCGACTACACATGAAAGGACAGCACCGAACTTGCAGTGGGAATCCCTGGATTATCATCAATGACTGACATCTTACTTTATTTTATGTACTAAAACCAATAGTGTGAATTTATCTGAAAGTTGCATCTTTTATTGGGGGGGGGGGACATTATATAGCCCTATATCGCTCACCTGAGAACTTATGTGCCAAAAGAAGTTCTGGTGACCTAATTTTTCACTCCATGTTACCCACTTTCAAACTTGACCTATAGTTGACCAAGACAAAGTTTAACATTCTGACAAATTTTCATGATTGTGACTTCTAGAATTTTCATAGAATTATTCTATCATTTGAACTGCTAACCTAGTTCTTGACCCTACATGACCTCGTTTCTAACATGACCTTGATTTCATCAAAACATTACATTCAGACAAATTTTCAGAGTTATTGTAAAATGTGGCTTGTAGAGTGTTCACAAAGTTGACTTCAATGAGTTAACTTGATGACCTAATTTTTGGCCTCATGTGACCCAGTTTTGAACTTGACCTGGAGTTCATCAGGACACAAATCCTGACAAATGATGATAGGGAACAAAATGTGGCTATAGAATGATCACCAGATTGTTCCATCATTTTACCTAGTGACCTAGTTTCGAATGTGACCTCGAGTTTATTTAAACATACATTCTGGGTGTTTTCAAGATAACTGGGTATGAATGTGGCTTTTACAGTGTTCACAAGGTTTTTCTATGATTTAACCTCAGGTGACCTAGTTTCGAACCTGGCAAACATTCCGACAAATGTTCATGATAACTGAGGGTCAAATATGGCCTCTCGAGTGTTCACTAGTTTTTTCTATTATTTAACCTAGTGACCTAGTTTCTGACCCCACATGACCTAGTTTCAAAGTTGGCCTAGGTACCATCAAGATGAACATTTTAACCAGTTTTCATGATGATAGGACTTAAAATGTGGCCTCTGGAGCGATCACAATATATGTATGGGCAGACAGACAAGATAAACAGACAGACAGACAGAAGACAGACATCAGGCAATCACAATGGCTCACCTTTGAACAGGAAGTGCTCATGTGAGCTAAATATTAATCATGCAATGTACACCATATCACAGATGACTAACCCCTATATACATATAAAACCTTGTACAAGTGGCAATTTACAGTCACGAGAAAAATAAAAATGTAAGTTTGCCCATTGCCCGCAACAGTATAACTGACCCTGCAACCTAGGTTTTCTGCATGGTGCACAGACATTGCTTGCCCATGCACCAAACAAAATCCTAACCACTGCATCATACTATATATCAGTCTGGTATCTAAGGCATACAAATTTACAGGCACTTTTTCTGATTTTATGAAAAGTTAAACAGCAGGAAAGAACCACACTTCAGGAGTTTTCAAGTGCAAATTAATAAACTGTTTTCTTCCTCCATACAAATTGCAGATATAAAATCTGTATATAGCCGACCCAGTATAAACTAAACTAATATATTAAAGGTTAAAGAACAAAAATTACCTTTGCCACTTTTAACTTCACAACTTGGCACTAGGTCAAACCATCAAGATTACAAAATTATTAAGATAGGTTAGATTTAACTTTTTCAATAATTATATACTCCAAATTGTCATATCAACCTGTACAATTTTCATAAATCCAACAGCAAATCAATATTCCCAATAGAATGTATTCAAACAGTGACCAATACCTATTTGAATTTGAAATATCTCTGCGGTCAGTAATACTACAATTACTGACAGTTGGTCAAGCATGTGAGAGGTTACCAGTGGGGGACAAATATAGTACATCTACTTAAAATGACAGAGGCTTAACACGATGGGACAGACACTATTTTCAACATCTTGGAAGTTTATTTTCAGAATATATCACAAATGGTTTATCAAATATAATCAAAATAGCAGCAAAAGTGGTTTATTCTAATCCCCAGCGTTTTCTGTTCCCCACAGCCAGGTCTAATATTCTCTAACATAAGTCCAGTGAAAGTATTCTAGGCCATTCACCTGCAATCTGTATTTTCATACACAATGTCATGTACTCTAAATGTCAGCATAATCATTATCATGTTGGAGTTGAGTGTCCTTCTGTGATTTGACTCCCCCAATGTTTGTACATATATTTTGGTCAATATTTTCTGGTTGGCACTAATAAGGAAAACAGCTCTTCACCAAACAACTTACAGCTGGATGTTTTATAATGAATAGAATGGTGTAATTGTACTGTTTGATTATGTTCTAACAGATTAGATAGGCAGAAAACATTGCCAACTTTGACAATGTAGGTCATGTGTTGTTATGATGTCGGATAATACAGTAAGTTAGTACAGTATAGCTGTCTTATTCCTTGTTTCAGGGGAAATTGACAGTATTAAGTAAGCTTTGTGAGGCAACATAAACATTTGCTATCCCAACAACTACTGTTCATTTCAAGCACCAACTCTACAGTAAACAATTTTTTTAACAAAAAATCTATTTGATTATTTATGCTACCTCATGCATTTCTCTAAATGTTTCTAGGAAGGAGCTGACAGCATTTTATGACAAATATGGGTTCAAAGACTGCATACAAAATTTGTTAGTTTCCACAGTCAGTCTACATATGTCTATTTCCCACATATTTAGATAAGTGAGCCAACGTCCGCTCTTCCTGATTTGCTGGAATAAACAAAAGTAAGTGCCAAGGACAAGTGTAAGTCACGACTCACTATTCAATTTTAAAACTATAGTCAACTTGGGATAATATGACAGTGTCCCAATCACATAGCAGTGCATACACAGATGTTTGCGATCTAATTACATAAAAATATAGATCACCTGCATACAAGAGTCTATTCATTATAAAACATCCACTGTCTTTACACATCAAAAATTGGACTCTTTCATTCAATTTGCATAGATCTCTGTCAAATTACCCCGAACTTACTGTATTATCCGACATCATAACAACACAATGACCTACATTGTCAAAGTTGGCAATGTTTTCTGCCAATCTAATCTGTTAGAACATAATCAAACAGTACAATTACACCATCTGTTCACAAATAACCATTGTTAAAATCATCCCAGGATTGTTATAACATATAATTGATAAGATAACAAAGTACTAGATAGGGACCCTGATAGTCATGATTATGCATGTCTCCATCATTGTCCAAAGTATAATGCTGCATGTTTGGGTATTTGAAAATCATTGCAATTATGTTTAGTTGTTTGTTAATCTTGCATCAATCTTTCATCAAGGTTTTTTTTTTTTTGGTGTAAATAATCTTGAACAAAAATACAAGGCTACAGACAGATTTTTTTTCAAGATGAATTCATTATGCAGCCATCAAATAGGCATGTCTGAAAAAAAAAAAGAATGTTAAAAGAACCTAATTTATATGAAGCAACCAGACCACAACATTAAATGTTCATTCATTTAGCTATAGCAACATTCTGATCAAGTTTGAAGTGGTTTGCACTCTAATATCTATTAAAAACAATCATATAAATGTTCAAAACTAACTCTTCTCCTGGAGCACCAATTTGCTTCCATGTTTCTTTAAATAGAAGCACATGTACATAATTTTCCCATGCATTCCATGCAAAAAAAACTCTCTAACCTGCTCTCTTCCTTCACAGCAGACGACAATACACAATCTTACCTGAAGCCCCACCTTGCACCCCAAGTACAAACAGTGTTACTTTTCTCAGGTAATCCTATACATTCACAAACCCATGGGCCCAAGCAAGGGGTCCAATTGTCCCCTAATCGTCCTAGATTTACACCAGTACAAACAACTACAGATTTGTGTTATCTGA
Organism: Saxidomus purpurata; assembly: GCA_022818135.1. Taxonomy (NCBI): domain Eukaryota; kingdom Metazoa; phylum Mollusca; class Bivalvia; order Venerida; family Veneridae; genus Saxidomus; species Saxidomus purpurata. Next base: position 38,738,658 of record JAFMSR010000015.1, read on the forward strand.
AAACTGATTGGCCAAACATAATCAATACATGATATAGTCTGTTTCTACATGTGTAGCAATGTATGGTGGTGTCAGCAGGTTTGAAAAAGCAGTAACCAAAATATTCGTCATGCTGATGTTTGAAATAATTTAACACATCCATAGAGAATATTTAAAATAAGTATGTACAACCTGGTGTTTAAATCTTAAAATGAAATAAATCATGATTTAATCAGTTACTCATATAAATTCATTATCCCCTACCTGATACATTGTAGTAATAGGACTGGACATGGAATTTGCTCTTTTCATCTATATTAAATTGCATGCCATGTATACAGTAGGTTACACTCTGTCAACTTGAGACTCATATACCATTCAAGATGGCATTCAAAATATGCACAGTGTAAAATTACTCTGTAAAAGTGGCTAAATGGTCAAATGATTTTATCTGCTATGTGGGTGACCACTGGATGACCCCAGCAGGTCAATACAGTAACATGCAACACTTTAAACTCCCATTAAATGTGGTAAAAACAACATGATGAAGTGTTCACTCAACATTCTACCTGCACAGAATACTTTGATCTTTTTCATGGACATGCTTATGATAATACTTGAAGGAAAGATTTGTCTCCTCTTGGGGATATTTAGAAAAAGAATTCTTCAGACAGATCTTCTTAATTGTTTACAATACAAACTTGCCAATCTCTATAAAGATATACAGGTTCAAAAGTTCCTTGTAATGCCAGATTTTCACATCAAAATACAACTACTGATCAAGTTTGAACAAAATCAAGATAATAATGTGACTGTAGGATAAACCGGATAATCTACAGATCAGGATTCCAGTGTTTTTCATTAATACAAAATATGCACTTATAATTATATTGCTTCATTTTTCGACCTACATTTGTGGCAACTGAACTTACCAAGTTCACTCCACTCATCTGACCCAATTTACTATTTGATGTAAATATACATACACCAAATTATGTACATGACTGCACATCTAGTCTGAGCAAAATAATTGCCAAAGGTGAACTAGATAATATATTACCAAATTTATGCCCCATGTGTGTTCCAAAATAAAACTGCTATATTCTAAATTACAGATGAGTGCAATATTGGCTAACATCAGGTTGCAGTCTCTGGCAGGTTGCCTCTGTCAGCTATTCACTGATAGGTGTAGAATGTAACATACAGGCGCAGTCTTTGGTTTGATCACTGTAGTGCCCATGCCCTTTTGTCTAGTAGGTAATGGTAAATGTTCATTACTTCTTGTCTGGTCCCATGACCCCTTAATAATTTGCAGCGATTTGTTCTCAGGTTCTACACTGTGGATTTACTATACACCAGAAAGAAACAACAACATCTCACAATGCTGGAGGTGGAACTAAATCATCCATAATAATGTTATAATTAGTTGGTTAGTGAGTTTATTCCAAAACTTTAAAAAAAAATCTCAGGAGCTTTCACATAAATTCATCTATTATATTCAATTGAAAGGGAGGTAATTTAAGAAATTGAATCTTTGAAATATTAACTCTTGTGTTTTCAATACTGTCTAGCCTACATTATTTTCTCTCAACTGCCAAAAAAGTATTTTGACTGGATAACCAATTTTGTTTTTGACAAAATGTCAGTTTTCACTATACAAATTATCTCCCTTTAATGTATAGTAAACTTTATGTCTGTCCTGTAAGTGAAATACATTGGTTTAAAATTTTGATCAGTATCTTCAGAACAAAAAGGTGTAAAGTTTTCCATTTTGGATGAGTGTACCTGTTGTGCAATAATATTCAATGGTCCACATCACTGTACATTGAAATCAACATTTAAGCTATGTTTTTTTACTTCGAAAACATTTGTTTTTCACACGAAAGGACTGTTTAGTTTATACTTATTTATTTTAGCTCAAATGTGAAGAAAGCTCGCAGCTTATTGAGTCACTCTCGAGAACTATCTAGTTTTACAAGAGTACGTACGGTTGTGACCCAAGTGAGGCCCGAACCCCCAACCTCCGGGATGAGCTGCAGACACCTTAACCTCTACACTGCCACTCCTTCACCATAATCTATTGAAATAAAAACTCAATGGTCAAAAATCCTATCCAGATACAGCATCTTATACACTATGATACTGACTGATAGATTTCTTTAGATCATTGCCTTTTCTTATTAATTTATAATGACTAGAGTGGTCACACTGTTCCATATTTCTAACAATAATTTTCCATGGGGTAAGTTCAGTGTCCTGTAAATTGTCACATCAATGACCTACTTACTGGCTTAATTCTAACACAATCCTAGGAGAGGCATTGTTATTGACAGATATCAGGAAAGAAGTCAATGAACTTTACCAATAATCAGGCTATGTTCCAATATTCTATTGACCTCAATGTTGCTATAACAACAACAGTGCTTGTTCACGATGCTAATGACCAGTAACAACAGCAGCTCTGCCATGTAAAACTGTAAAACCGAAAGACAGAATTTGGATGGGAAACATTTACAACAACAGAAGAGAGGCATTCTCATCATTGCTGAGTATATACAGTGTATTGTGCATGTTTTAGCTAATCATGCTTTTGCTCACCTGATTACTTTCAGATAAGCCAGATTTTATAGTGAGCATGAACAAAAGAGTTAAGGACATTCTACAGCCAAATTTTCTACTTTTATCTCCTGAATCTTGCTTTTACATGCACTTCTATCATGCAGCATGTTTTCAATTAAAGCGAAACTATCTGCATAGATAGCGGAAAAAAACAAAACCTTTGTTAGCTGAAACTAAAGCAAATCGAAATCATTTGAAGTGATTTAAACCCATAAAAATTAATTTCTCTTTTATCAAATTTTATCACAAAATATCAACATGCTCAACACTTTCACTGTATCAGTAGCCTATTGACATGAATTTTTTCAACCTTCAGAGGTATCTATTTACATACAGGCCTCTAGGTTATGGCTGTGTGCCAGACAGACCAGTAGTCTCTGGGCCAGACACACCTGAGATCACCAGGTAATAATTAACAGCAATTTAGCACATTAAAGTCTTCCCAAGAATAAACAGCAACTTGTACATTTCTTATTTACTGTTTGAAGTGTATGTTTTATACAAAATTATGTGTGTTATGATTTTATACAGTGAACAAAATATCGGTGACCTAATTAAGAACCTTAAATGTTAATGCTCACCTTCAATCACGGCAATTCCCACTGGAAGACAAAGATTTAATACCAAAAACCGAATCAGACCTAATACCTCTCAAAAAAAGCATTACAAGACAGTCTTCCTTGTTGCCACTACATACAGCAGCCGCCACCATTTTTTGTTTGTTCAGTTATGCATTTTCCCCTTTATTTAATGGGAGGAGCTATGGTGCAGGGGTAGAGCGTCAGACTTCCTGTGGGTTTGAACCCAGACAGTGAAACTTGACTGCAACCCCCACAATCTCTTATTTCTGCAAGAGTATTGGTCAGAACTCCAGAAAGCAATCATCCACAGTAGTTAACTAATTAAGTGCAAGAACATGTTCTACAATGATGATAAATAATAAGTTTAAACCATGTTCATCCCCTGTAAACCTGTAACAAGTGAACCACATCACTAAACATCAAGTGCCGCACCTCTAAATCTGGTTCAAAGGTTTTCATTTACTTGCACTCACACCTCATTCATGGATCACTGGATCATCTGTGGCAAAGTATCTGTGTGAGTATTCATGTGGAACAAAATATTCTATTAAATTCAAAGGATTTTTTTTCATATCCTGCCATTAATCATCCCAAAGGAATGTAACATATTAAAACTCTAACTCATTTATATGAAAAAAGATTTGGAGTGATGAATGATTAAAATGATGTTCCCTAATTAGTTTTAAATGGGGCACTTTTTTAATGAGATTTAATTTTCTTTCAATATGATGACAAATTTAAATATGTTAGTATTTGTTGTGAATATGGTCATGATGACTGTCAGTAACAGCTGTGGTGATGATGATGATGAAGATATTGATGATGATGATGATCATGTTTATCAAAGTTATGATAATTTGATAGTTCTGAGATTGCCTAAGCCGTAGAGCAGTGCTGATACTGATAGTGATGACTTTTGACTGATTTTGTTGATGGTGATGATAATGCTGATGCTGTCAAAGTCAATGATGACAAATACTTTATTGTTCATACTGCTAATGATGATAACAATGATTATTGCTGAGGTTGTGATGACAATCACATTGTGATTATGTTTGTATGGTGGTGGTGATGATGATGATTTGACAATAATGTTGAAGTTGGTATCGGCAAAAAGTACCTATTATCCTGCTGGTTATTTTAAGACAGTAGCATGAAGGTACACTATTCAGATAGCACACTGGGTCTACTACAATAAAGTTTGAACAAAGAACACAAGTTTTTGTTGTTTCCACTCAGTCTGACAATATATTGACCTTCAGGACAAGATACCTTAGATTTATGGCTGCCACTTTTACCATTTCCAATCATGGCAGGCCATGAGGTGTCAAGTTTATTGTCTGTTTCAAATTTGATACATCTTTTGAATTTACGGATTTTTCCAGTTAATTTTTTTTTATCAAAACACAAAGGACCTTATCTGTATTGAACATTTACATAGCTTCAAGTACCTTAAGATCTGACTCTTTGTTTTGCTTTGGAAAGCACTTAAGTTTATACAAAGCAAAAGTTTCTTTAAGTAGAGAAAAGAGGGCTCTGGTAACAGTTCTGCTGCAAAATCTACAACAACAAAAGAATACTTTAATATAAACCAAAACACAGAATTTTGACAGACCAAGCAATTAAATTGTAGCTAAGTAAAAACTGTTGCCAACTATTCCAAAGTCAAATACCGGTCAATAATAAAATAAACAGTTCAATAAAGACTTACTTAATCAGCACACTATATATATTCCTTCTAAAACAACTAAACCAAACTATTTACCCTATTATTAAAATAATAATTGTACAGTATTTCAATTAAATCAATCATTAACAACTGATAGGTGAAAAAAATACACCTCTTCTGCATCACCTTCTAGATCTATATATATACCCAATTCATTTAAATGTACCTAATGACCTCAAACATAGGCAAAAAACAGCATCTGCTCAATAACTTGTGGTCTAATTAAGGTATTTCAACAACAGGTCTCCAATGATTTCATCAATATATGCATGCTTATTAAACTTTGTAAAATGAAGAACATCAAAGGATGCTCAGGCAATAAAACTGATCAGACCAAGTGCAGAGTAATATCATCTATACATTCATTGCACTATCTCTGTCAATACACTTCAGTTCAAACATGTAAAACATAATCTCCACACACAATTAACAAAACAACAATAACAAAACAAAGTGGCCAATGCAAGGATGTTAAGTAACATAGCCAGTTTTGTACAAATACAACATAGTTTCTGAGTATTATTATTGCGGGCCCTAGCACTGAATTCCAATGACTTTGTGTTAGACGTGACAGGATGGGACATTTGTAACATGCGTGACTCCTATAGCAGCCCTCACTTTACTACATTTTGAAGCAGGGGTATAATACAGTCAAGTTAACCATTGTGCTAGACATCATTTCAGTACACTGGTATCTCAACTGCAGGGCTCGATCCGTCCTAGAAGCTCCTAAGCAATTCAAATTTTAACTGTATACAACATTCTGCAATGTCCTGTCACTTTTTTATTACACCATTAAGTACTTAATTGCTTACCGAGAAACCAAAACTAAAAACCAACTATCTGTGGGAATAAGAAAATGAGCTTTTCCTTGGAGACACCAGTATGCAAAAAGTGCTGTTTTCCCAGCTTTGTTTGAAGACTTTTTACTTCTTGAGCTTTTCTACAAACATAATTAACCCTGAAATGCAGACCTGTCTCATGGCTGACCTACTTTAAAAAACAAACCATGATGAAGCTGGCGCATTTTTTTCATCACATAACACAAGATAAATGGATTTCTAGACTCACAAGGTTTTAACAAGGCTTTGAACCTCTTCATTACAAACAACAGGAATGAAAGTCTATGTTTTGCAGGTTTTCTTTTCCCGTTGAGTGGAGGTATGAGGGAGGGGGTGGGGATATTTGAACACATATAAAAATTTTCATGAAGCAGAAGACAGCAAAAATGTTCATTTCCTATTTGAAAATTCTGCCAGAGATTCAAATGGCACAGACAAAACTCTAGAAACATGTCACATTTGCAGAACCTTTATTTCATTAACTCTAATTGCCTCAATGTGGCTCGGTGGCTTTTTCTATTACTTTAAAGAGTACCACATCACCTTGCGACATGACAATACAATCCGAAAGAAACTAGAGATTGTTTTTCACAAAAAAACTTGTCTCCCCCCTTATGACCTTGACCTTTGAGTTAGTGACCCCAAATTATAACGAGAAATTGACCAACGGTCACTGTGACCTTGACCTTTGAACTACTGACCCCAAAAACAATAGGGATCATCTGCTCAATAAGACCAATCATCCTATGAAGTTTGAGGTCTGTAGGTCTAAAGGAACTCTAGTTATCATCCGGAAACGAGAATTGACAAACGGTCAGTATGACCTTGACCTTTGACCTACTGACCCCAAAAACAATAGGGATCATCAGCTCTATAAGACCAATCATCCTATGAAGTTTGAGGGCTGTAGGTCAAAAGGAACTCTAGTTATCATCCGGAACGAGAATGACCAACGGTCACTGTGACCTTGACCTTTGAACTACTGACCCCAAAAACAATAGGGATCATCTGCTCAATAAGACCATTCATCCTATGAAGTTTGAGAGCTGTAGGTCAAAAGGAACTCTAGTTATCGTCCGGAAGCGAAGAATGGACGGACGGACTGACGGACTCCCCAGTTTGAGGGTTGTAGGTCAAAAGGAACTCTAGTTATCATCCGGAAATGAGAAATTGACCAACGGTCACTGTGACCTTGACCTTTGACCTACTGACCCCAAAAACAATAGGGATCATCTGCTCTATAAGACCAATCATCCTATGAAGTTTGAGGTCTGTAGGTCTAAAGGAACTCTAGTTATCATCCGGAAACGAGAATTGACCAACGGTCAGTGTGACCTTGACCTTTGACCTACTGACCCCAAAAACAATAGGGTCATCAGCTCTATAAGACCAATCATCCTATGAAGTTTGAGGGCTGTAGGTCAAAAGGAACTCTAGTTATCATCCGGAAACGAGAATTGACCAACGGTCACTGTGACCTTGACCTTTGAACTACTGACCCCAAAAACAATAGGGATCATCTGCTCAATAAGACCATTCATCCTATGAAGTTTGAGAGCTGTAGGTCAAAAGGAACTCTAGTTATCGTCCGGGACGAAGAATGGACGGACGGACTGACGGACTGACGGACGGACGGACTGACGGACAGGGCAAAAACAATATGTCTCCCCCCGAGGTGGGGGAGACATAATTAATGATGATTCCACATGAATAATAAGGGTTTGTGTCAACATCACCTAATTTACTCCATTCCTTCAGTTTGTATTGAAGGATACAACTATTTTATTTATATATTTCATGTTGTTTTTTTTCTAAACTAGACTGCACTGCTCTCTACATATAAGGCAGACCATATATCAGCCTAAAATATAGAGTAATTTGTTACTTATTTTCCTATATTGATACATGCAATGCACCATGACAGTATTGAAACAATGTGTCTAAAACCCCACTGTAAAGTTGACTAGCTGCCTAAGCCAGTGCCATCTCTCAGAATGTCATTTCATTGATGCAGAAACTTCAGACCCTACAACTCCATCAGACCCATCATGACAAATCAATCAAAAGGTTCTTCGGTACAAAATACAGCCTACTAATTCAATCATAGTACCGCAGTTGCACTGTACAAATAGAAGTTGGTGGTGTTATATCAATAAATAATTCAAATCTATCATTCCAAAGTAACCACTTATGAATGAACAATAAGTCTTGAGACATATGGGAATCACATGTACGGAAACATCGGCAAAAAAAAACGCGATGTTTTTTACATTCCTAACATCTGCCTTCCCTGAGCAGTTCTACATATTAAAATACTCTGTCATCAGGATGCAGTAAAAGTGCATTACATGTTGCACACACAGAGTTACAAGCCTTGTAATCACCCTATAAAACTAGCTGTAATTATGTACAAATGTATAGAAGGGATCTGCACAAAGGCTTAAAACAGAAACTTACCTAAGATCAAACGTTCTGATACAGCTCAAATGATGCAAGTATTAGCCGATTTAAAATAATCCGGTATGATCAAGGTCAGTACTTTGTTACTTCAAATGACACCTGATATAAACTCCTTGAATTATATATATGTTCACTGCACGTAAATATCACTGTGAATGTGAAAACAAGTATCCCAAAATCAGATAAACGAATCTAAATCCTTAATCCTGATTGAGCAGTACACCTTTACTACAAAAATCACAATCAAAATTCCGCAAGGTAAGCAAAATTTATGTGTTTCAAAGATAGCACATACAGTCTCTATTTAGATCGGAGTGAACAAGCATGTTGTAACATCTGTGAAGAATATTTCTATGTATTTTTTTTCACAAGTTTTATAATGATTCACAGTAAGGATTCATTCACAGGGGGTAAATATTACATTTGCATACTCCAGAATGTATTTATATCTTAAAAGAAACATTGATTAATCAATCAAATGAGCAGACACACAATTAAATACACTTTGCTCGTAATCAACGAAGCCCAATTAATAGGATAAATATCCTTCATTCAATAATTTCTTGTAAGGTTTCAATGAAAACTACCCATGTGCATACATAGGTACAATAAACTCCAACAAAGAAACCTTGGTATGTAAATCTAACATTATACCATTAGTGCATTACTATAAACATTACAGGTTTTTGACTACTATATAGAGGTCATAGCTCAATAACAAGTGGGTCATAGGTCATAGGTTAAAAATAGCTGGTGGTAAACTTCCTGTACAGACTTTCTCTTTGTTCTCTAACAAACAAAGAACACTTGCAGTTACAGAGATATTTATTGAATACACAGATGTTGATTTTTGAGACTGGGCTGGTGCAATCAATGTTGTTTGCAAAACATTGTAATATTTGTCTTTAACTTTAGTAAAAGGCAAAACAAAGCCGACCCTGAAACTGGAGACGTGACTTTATCCATGTAAATTCATGGGAGGCCTCCAGTGGGGAAAAAACTATATTCAGTGTGAGTCACATAAATCAAACGAAACTTGTTAAGGGATTAGAGGGGTCACATGAGGTTATACCATCTGTACAAAATGAGTAAGAACCCTTCCCAGAAGGCCAGGTGTAAAAAATGTTAATGTGGTTGCCTTATTTAACAGTTCTGTGGGTATTCCTTGCATCTGGATAATACAAATATCACTCAACTGTAGCTTGAAGCTTCACATATGTTGAAGTCATATATATGAAAGCTTCCTTACAACAAAATCCACCTGTATTGTATGTCATTATGAAAATTATAGAACATATTCTATATATATAATTTATAGTCCCGTAGACTGCTATGACTCCTGTATATTATAAATAAGATTTTATGTGGAGCCACCGTGGCACAGTGTCTAAGCACATTCGCCTCGGGACTGGATGGTCTTTGGTTTGATCCCCAAGCAGTGACATGGTGGTAGTGTCATTAGGCAAGACACAGATCTATATTTCCTGCCTGGCCTGTTCCTGATTTCCCATCTGAGTAAAAAGACTGATGGGAAAGGGTTCAGGAAATGTAAAAGGGTTCAGGAAATGTAAAAGGGTTCAGGAGATGTAAGTCTGGAAACGTGGATCAATTTGCCATTACTTTTGAGCAATCAGCTGGTTATCTAACCTTGCCAAAATGTTATGACCATTAACACTATGAATCAGTTTAGTAATTATTGCTCAAAGAGAATCCAAGACAGAGAGTGATAATTTAGCAACATTTCAGCAATTCAAGTTCCACATCTCAAAGCTGGTTGCTGAACTTGACAGAGATATAATGTCCACAACACCATCAGTAACATGGAGAGATGCTCCCAAATAAAGGCATGCCTTTTCAAATGAACAGCACACATGTTCCATTCCATTCTTGGAAATACAAACTTAATAACTTTCATATCATAAGATCACATCATAAAGGGAAGTAATTCAATCTTAGGCCAAGGTAAGTTATGATTCATGAGTATTGCACTTTCAATATCGCACATATATTCTTAAATATCCAATAAACCTATTGAAAAACACCAACATGATAAAGGGAGATAATTTAAAATGATGCAAGATAGAGTTAAGGTTATTAAACAAATACCTTCTAGGTCAGATGATCCTATTGCAGTCCGGCTCAGGGATTGGTTGAAAAAATACAGGGAAAGCCATAAGATTAAATGAGGCATTACCTGATTGGTAGAAAAGGTTGTGTTTACAAATGAAAAATACTCATTTGAAAAATAAAATGCAATGTTTTCTGCACGCGAATGAATATTTGAGGACTGGTTATCATACTAAATAACACTGAAATCGCCATATGAATAGAAGGTATATATATACATCCGGTTTAGACCCCTAAATCTCACCTGACTGAGTTGGGTGGTTGTCTCCCTTGCCAAATTGTAAAAAAACTGGGTTGGTTAAGCCCATATAAAAACAGCATTTTCTGGTGTCTGAAACACTAATCTGTTCGAAAAAAACAATTCCAATGGTCAACACTCTGTATGTGGGTATGATACAGGGTCACCTTTTGACTAGATTTATAATGCAAGTCAATGGGGAAAACAATAGGAGCATCTGACCTCTACCACAGTGTTTAATATCTGTTTCATGGTCGTGGAATTACCACTCTATAAGCATGTGTACATAAGATAAAGGGAGATAATTCAAACAAGAGGGCCAAGATGACACTATATCCCTAACCTGGCTACCATTATCTATAAATAAAGGTCACTGATAGCAGAAAGGGTAAGTTTTGACCTAAGGATTCTGATTTGAACAATCTTCATAAAGGTCCACTACATAATGCTATATTCCAAACATCTAAAGCTCTGGGCCTAGTGGTTCTAGACAAGAAGTTTTTTTTTAAATTTTCCCTACATAAGCCTATGTAAAATCAACATGCTAAATATCTAAGCTCTAGGCATTTTGATTTCCGAGAATATGATTTTAAAAAAAATCATATATCATCAGTCTATGTTAATTTAAATTGAACCTCCTGGTGGATTCAAATCTGACCAAGTGGTCATTACTTGAACAATCTTGGTAGAGGTCCACTGGGCAATGTTACTTGCCAAATATCCAAGCTCTAGGCCTTATGGTTTCGGAGAAGACAATTTTCAAAATGTTTCCTATATAATTAAGCCTATTTTAAAACAAGGGACCTACTGGACAGCGTCAATTTTGACCCGGGGGTCATAATTTGAACAAACTTGGTAGACAGGGTTCGACACTAACGCAGTCCCGCGATCCCGAGGACACCAAAATCTTGGGAGGGACTCCTGAACTTCCAAGTCAGTTGTTCCATCGGGACTCCTAAGTTCGGGGGAAAAGTTAATAGTTTTGTTAATAATTTCGGGGACGCTTTATTTCACGTATTTGTACGCATGCTTTTTTCAAAAGGACGCTAAAAAATCCGATGACGAATCCACGGGACGCATGAAATTTTCGGGAAACGCGTGTCAAAAATAACCGCAATATACAATACACAGCTTGACAGCTGATAAAATGTAAAGGCGTCGTCTGTTTTGTGCTCTCAACCAATTAGAACGCGAGGTTTTCCAATACTTGGTTATTGCATAGGTTAGCGGTCGTAACACCCGATGATCAATTTAACGGAATTAAATGATGCTTTAACTTGATTTTAAGTTTTGTTTGCCGATTAATTATCGGCGTATTACAGTTGTTTTTCAGAACCGTCTACAAACTTAATGCCTAATTTTTTTTTAAATGTAACAAAAAGATCAATTAGCGGCGTCTATACAGAGAAGAAACTGTTTTTTTCGGGACCGTTTATGAATTAAAAGTGACATAAAAAGAGCTCATGTGTAAATTTTTTAATATGCATATCAAAATACCGGCGTGTTTGCATTGAAATGACTCGAAAATTATTGTGTTTGCATACTAATGACCGCTAGTTTTCGCCACCGTTTTTCGAGTTAATGAGAAATAATCACTATTCAACTTAATTTAGTTTAAACTATTGTTTGGCCACGTACTTGTAGAGAAAAGACTGGTTTGCAATGAAAATTATGTCTTTTATTTTTACCCGTTCACGATTCACATGCAAATTAATTTTTTATTTTTTTTTTATATAAAAATGTTGGCATTATTTTTCATAAGGGTGGGGGGGGCAGGGGGGGGAATTTAACACCCTAAATATTTAGAATTTCTGTTCTGTATAAACATCAAATATTTCTTATGCAATCCACATTGTAGTGCCTGCTTGAATAAAAGAGTTCAAGCAACCATTTTTGTTGGTTTTTTAACATACTATTTCATGTTATACTTGCATATGAGTGAAATAATTGGTCTTTGACTTGACTTGAGTAAAAGTAGGAGGGATTTCTGATTTTTGGGTGGGACTTCTGATTTCAAAAGTAGAAGTCCCGTCAGGATTTCTGGTTTAAAAGTTAGTGTCGAACCCTGGTAGAGGTCCATTAGACAATGTTACATGCCAAATATCTAAGCTGTGGGCCTTCCAGTTTTTGAGAAGATGATTTTTTTAATTTCTGCCAATGGCAACCAAAGTTCTGCATGGAATAGAATTTTTATAGAGCTTCATGTCAGGCACATTCCTGGCAAATTTCAGCAACATTGGCCCAGTGGTTTCAGAGAAGATGTAGTTTGAAGGAAATGGTGGATGAATAATGTACAACAGTGAGTGATCCTGAGCTAAAAATGGATCAGTAAGAGTTATGGTTCTTGGTCTCTACACTGACAGAGACCTGCTCTCTGTTAATGGCCTCTTTCACTGTGTGAAATTTCAGCTCAATCCCTTACATTGTTTCCGAACAACAACAAAGCTTTGGACGAGGTTTGGAAATAGATGAACTGAATCAGCAGACAGACCTAATCTGATGAAATCTGGGTAATACAAGGGCAAGAACTCTATACTAAATGAGGCAATCTTGCACATATCAAACATGATCTAAATGTTTTGGCCATAAATATTTTGTGCTTTAAGGTGTTCCAATGATATAATATTTTAACCTTAAGTGTAACTAGAGCTATCATTAAATGTGATTAATACCCCCCAAGCTGCTTTATAAACTGAGGAAGTTCACAGTAACAGAATACCTTGCAAAAAACAAACTAAAATAGAGATATTGTTCTTGGCAATAACTCTGTAATTGGTCAAGATAGAGTTATGGTTCTTATACACTGCACTTCGTCTCATTGTGCTGGACCATTGTATGAAGTTGTATTGCATTCCAACCAGTAGTTTTCAAGTTATGCTCTGCGACAAGGAAAAGTACAAATGGGCAATAACTCTGTAAATACTCAAGATAGAGTTATGGTTCTTGTACACTGCACTTCCTCTCATTGTGCTAGACCATTGTATGAAGTTGTATTGAATTCCAACTTGTAGTTTTCTAGTAATGCTCTGGACAAGGAAAAGTAACAAACGGCAATAACTCTGTAATGAGTCAAGATAGAGTTATGGTTCCTGTGCACTGCACTTCCTCTCAATATACTTGACCATTGTATGAAGTTGTATTGAATTCCAACCAGTAGTTTCCAAGTTATGCTCCGGACACGGAAAAGTAACAAAGGGCAATAACTCTGTAAATACTCAAGATAGAGTTATGGTTCTTGTGCACTGCACTTCCTCTTATTGTGCTTGATCATTGTATGACGTTGTTTTGAATTCCAACCTGTAGTTTTCAAGTTATGCTCCGGACAAGGAAAAGTAACAAAGGGCAATAACTCTGTAATGAGTCAAGATGGAGTTATGGTTCTTGTGCACTGCACTTCCTCTCAATGTACTTGACCATTGTATGAAGTTGTATTGAATTCCAACCGGTAGTATTACCTAGACAAGGAAATGTAACAAAGGGCAATAACTCTGTAATTTCTATAGATAGAGTTATGGTTCTTGTGCACTGCACTTCCTCTTATTGTGCTTGATCATTGTATGAAGTTGTTTTGAATTCCAACCTGTAGTTTTCAAGTTATGCTCCGGACAAGAAAGATTAACAAAGGGCAATAACTCTGTAATGAGTCAAGATGGAGTTATGGTTCTAGTGCACTTCACTTCCTCTCAACGTGTTTGACCATTGTATGAAGTATTATTGAATTCCAACTAGTAGTTTTCAAGTTATGCTCCGGACAAGGAAAATGCAACAGACCCGCCTGACCGACTGCCCGACCGACTGACCAACCACCGGGTGACTCCTATATACCCCCCCAAACTTCGTTTCGGGGGTATTATAAATGACCATGGAATGAACTAAAAATGTGTTAACTACTGCCCAGTTATCTAACCTAGAGAGAATCTGTGACCTGAGACGGGAGACAACCCCTTGTGGAAGAAAATCAAGAGCATTCGCATCATATCCTTGTTTGTTCGATTCAAATAAAACAATGTTAAACTGTTCCCTCTGAGACAATATCTTCGAGTATGTGAAGGGTGATAAGCTTTGATATGCTGTAGTGCCAAACTTAAAGGATAACTTAAACATCTATTGTATTCTGAGGAAAATAGAACTGTACACCTGTGTTAAAACACCCCTAGTTTTAATTTTACATACATAATACCGTCTATGAGAAATAATGTTCAAAACAGGTATAGATTGCATAAAACAATACATCAAAGAATGACTCAATTTACAAGTACTGGAATATTTAATCCCATATAAAGCAAAAACATGAAAAATAAGCCTTTAAACATGAAATGAACCACTGTTTTATGTGAGCTATATCTGAAATAGGGCTTTAAAATTACATAATGACCTGTTTGAGGCTTACATAAAATACCTGTTACACTTCAAACACAATACATTTTCATCTTGACTTTTAACATTTCGGTGTTGCTTTTTGCACCAGACAGTTGTTTTACATGTAACATTAGAAATACCGTAGTAATTTTTGCACTTTGAAAATGTCTGAATATATATCAGGTTTTGTACGTGTGCACTTGAACCATAAAATCAGATTTCCCCTGAAATAGTGTGTAGGATCATATTTAACAGCTTCTGTTATAAGTTAATGCATGATAAATATTTCCCTCTGTGAATAACTGACCTCTGACTAACTACTATTATAGGACAAATTCCGAGAACATTATTATGTCAAACTTTAACTCCTACCTACCCACCTTGAGAAACTAGAATTCCCACGGGAAGTGGATGTGTTGCCTGTGTGAGGGCAAACAGCAGACCTCGAGGGTACATTTTTAAAAGCAAGGAATTATTTCAAAACATTCTTGACATAGTAGACCTATTATATTGAAGACATGTACAGCCACATTATTTCTGTGTCCATACCAGCTGAACAACTTCAAAGTCTGCGGTGTGAACTGATTATTGACCTTTTTTATACCAAATTATTGTATTTAACCTTGAATGGCTGAACTGTACCCTCCAAACTATTCCAGAATGCTTAGTATGTCACTCTGACAACATCAGTTCTCAAGGCAATTTGTTAGTACTTTCAGCCTGAAGCCGCTACTACAAAACAGTTTGTAACCACTTCCTTTAACAGCTTTCACAGCAAAGTTAAAAGAAACTTTATGTCACTTTGCGTGGCAATGAAATAATCGCTTTGTCATCATACAGACACTAAAACATGATATTAAAACTTGTCCTGACACACGTACTCATTATTTTCACCGAGATAGATCAGAAGTCTCACTATGAAAACAAAAGCAAACCATTTCGAGAAAATTAATGTTGCATAAGAACATAAATAATGCAAATCTAGCCCAGCAGACTGGCTGTGAGACTTGCTGGATGAAACAGATAAGAATCTGTTGTAATGTTTAAACTTTCTCAGCGACTTCCATTGTGCATCTCACCAGCAACATGTTCCATGAAGCATAAATAAAAACTGTCACACTCCTGTCACACTATGCAGTAAAACAGCAAATTAAACCAGTCTTATGTCATTTTCAAATAAGCTGCAGACGATCAATGGTCATCTATGGTCTGGAATACTTTGCAATCGTTTGAGCCATGCATGTACTCGGTGTCTACTTCACTGACATAAAACTAAGTACATAGGCTTATTAGTTCACCTCAACGGTTGAGTGGTTACAGATTCTCACTTGAAATCACCAACCTCTAATTGAATGAGGGTCATGGGTTAGAGCTCTGCTAGCAACCATGTCTTTTTATGTGAGAAAGTTAGCAGTTTCTTACTGAGAATAGGGATCTTGTACTGGTTATTTCCCAGAAAGATAGTCAGGTTAACTTCCAGCCTACTTAAAATGACTGATATATGGTTGTAATAGACATTAAACTCCTACAAACCACATAGGCCTATTACATTACATAAGAAAGGATATGCAAAAACAGCTGAATTCTACTGTTACGGAACAATACCATGTCTATACATTTGATATCCTAGAACAACCCCCTGACATATTGATGTGATATCTCACAAAATTCGTTCAACACCCACTGTCTTACAGAGAAATACCCTAACCAGAAAACCATTCATATTAGCAATATGCAATTTCAAAACTAGGAGCGGAACAGTGGCAAATGAAAATATCACCCATACGTTTTTGTTCACAGTTTTCCCCACACTTTTCTACGAATGTAACAACTATTATCATCTGAATTTCCTTCACATAAACCAGGAAGTAAAACTGTCATTCATACAATATGACATTTCCCTACTTATTTTTACCAACAGATTACAAAATGCATTTTCTGTTCTCTAAATGACTCATCTATTTTAGTGTTAAAACTTTAAAAGTGCCTTTGACTCTTGATAAAACCAATACACTTGGGAAATTAACTTTTTGTCACTTGTTACAATGCGCATACACATTTAATGTGATTTAACGCAAGATAAAGCATGATCCTGTTCCTGACACTGTACAAATACTATCATTTAAAATGATCAGCACCCTGAACACTTCCTATTATGGTACTTACTGACTGAGAACCGACAACAAAAAGCTCTGAATACTTTTATGTAAGCAGCAAGTACAATATCACTATATAAAAGTTTCCACAAACTACTTAACTAAAGCATTTTTCTTGATGTATTTTACTTACTGAGAACAACTGATTAAGTCAGGCCCTTGTTAAACACTACCTCTTTTTAAAAACCATACTGCAGGGAAAAACAATGATGTTTATATCTAGCCACCATTCAACAAAGAGAACCTGTTTTCCATAGCTCAGATCTTTGTTCAAATGTAGACATTATCCTTAAAGTTCACATCAACTATTGCAATAACCTTTTCTCACTGTCTACAGACCCTGAAATACTGTACACTTTTAAGAATCAATAGCATACGAGACTAGAAGATTACTTCATTTAAAAGAATACACTGTATCCTCCTCTTTGTCTCCCATAAGAGATTACATACAAAAACATAGACACAATACATATTCATGATATTGAACTGAATTTTGCTTGAAACTCACACTGCATTCTTACTTCATTGTCTGGTATTCTACTGTCATGCTATATCACGACTTACACTCATCTAACATTTATTTCACTTGTTATGACATTTAACACATATCTGTATGCATTTCTATCATCCAAAGTCTTTGTAAAGGTCAGTGAGTTTTTTTATGCTGTAAGTATGCCAGCTTCCAGTGGGTGTTATGCTAAGACTTTTTTTTTTTTTTTTTTGGGGGGGGGGGGGGGGGGGGGGGGGGGTTTTTTTTTTTTTTTTGGGGGGGGTGGGGGGGGGGGGGGGGGTTTTTTTTTTTTGGGGGGGGGTTTGTGGGGGGGGGGGGGATTTTTACACTTCCAGTCTAGGTGTTATGCTAAGACTTATCCTAATCCTGCCCAACCTGGACTAGTCCATCTTTCAATTACGCCAGTACCATTAATCATTCAATCGAATGCTAATTAAAACAGCAAACAGTGCCGATTCAGATAAGAACACACAAGTAAGCATGCTGATCATGATCTACATTGGTCACCATGGTCACTGATGTACACTTACATTGAAGCAAGTGAGGTAAACGTTCAGTGACTTGATACTGTACAGCTCAGTACAAATATGCAAAATTTGGAGGAATGTACTCCACACTTTGCACGGGGACAATTGTTATCACATCAAGTGAGTTTAAGTGAAAAGAAATGAATGAATCAATGAATCAATGAATGGTTTTTAATGGCGCATCAATTTTCAAGGTCATATAGCTCGCATTAAAATCTTTGTATCAAAAATGAATATGTATGATTGTCGTTGAAACTATGTTTACCACACTGATGTGCTGCCATCTCCTTGGTGGTTTGAGTCATCACTTGCATAGGGCTTTACCATATCTACAGGGACCTCAGCCAACTAGTAGCCTTTTTTGGTAAAAGCAGGACATCACCCACGGAGGTTGTAAATCTAGCACCTATGCACTAACTCCCCAACCACAGGGGGTGACTGAAGTGAGTAAGCACACTTTGAACTTTACAAGTTAAGGGTGGGAGGGGGGAGAGTGCGGGGAGATAAATCAAAACTTACAGCTGGTAGGCGTTGAAATGGAAATACACAAATCCTAATCCGTATAAGAATGGTGCATTCTGAAAAAGAACGCAAAAATATTAGTTTGGGTTTTAGTTGCCGTCACTTCAACCATTTCCCATGCTCTTTTAAAAGTGTTGACTTATTATCATACATTTATGGTATTTCAACTTCCACTGTGAGTGTAAAGCCATGACCATTATTATAAAATCATATTAAAAGTGTATGGCAGAAATGTGCATTGAGTTCTATCTGCCTCCAGATCTATATAGTGGTTTCTAGGGAAATACATTCACAGTATCTTGATTAAAATCATTTTAAACATCAGCATTTTTCATACTGCACATACTATTTACTTTTCCCTACAGGACAAACATTTATTTGCTGCTTGTTTCAAACAGGGTTCTGGTGCAGCATGTAGTTATTTTCATGTCTAACTATTGATTACATAGAAGCCCGTTAAGTGCCCATCCCAGCACTATTGCATCACCCATTTATCAAATACATCAAAGTAAAATTACAGAAAACTGTTGGTGTTTACCTTCCAATGGTCCTCTTGGAGCTGGTAGTATTTCTGATATGCTGATAGTGCTGCAAATAAAACAATCAGAATTGTTAAGAGCCATCTTTACACTGCTCTTAACCTCTATGAAGTTTCGAACAATTGCTTCCGTGTTTATCTCCAACATATGTACAGTCAAACCTGTGTATTTGGCTGCCTGGATTTAACACCCATCAAATCTTAAACCTCACAATATCTGTTGTAACTGTGTATCTGTTAGACTAGTTACTAGTCTGATAAAAATTATATTTTTCAATATACTATATTTCATGCACTTTTTTTATATGATTTCGCTTTGTACACTGGGGCAGTTTTATCAGTTTTACCTGAAATCGGCGCTGGATAGTAGACTGGTTATAGAACAAAACTGATAGATATTTATTAGTAAAAGAGATATTTCAGGGCCTGGTGACCAGGCTACGCATCTGTGTAACTACTTAATTCATAGGATCAACTGTACACTTTACAAGTACACTTTAAACATATCTTTCTAAAGATTTTAAAACTGACCATCAGCTGATTTCTTTTACAATTTCAATAACAAAACAATACTAATAGAACTTTACAGATTCCCAGGCAAACATGATACACCTGGCCAAGACAGCACTGGTTTCCATGCAAACATGATGCACCTGGCCAAGACAGCACTGGTTCCCAGGCAAACATGATGCACCTGCCAAGACAGCACTGGTTCCCAGGCAAACATGATGCACCTGCCAAGACAGCACTGGTTCCCAGGCAAACATGATGCACCTGCCAAGACAGCACTGGTTCCCAGGCAAACATGATGCACCTGCCAAGACAGCACTGGTTCCTAGGCAAACATGATACACTTAGCCAAGACAGCACTGGTTCCTAGGCAAACATGATGCACTTGCCCAAGACAACACTGGTTCACAGGCAAACACGATGCACTTGGCAAAGACAGCACTGGCACCCAGGCAAACATGATGCACTTTGCCAAGACAGCACTGGTTCCCAGGCAAACATGATATACTTGGCTAGGACAGTACTGGTTCCCAGGCAAGCATGATGAATCTGGCCAAGACAGCACTGGTACCCAGTCAAACATGATGCACTGGACCAAGACAATACTGGTTCCCAAGCAAACATGATGCACCTGGCCAAGACAGCACTGGTTCCCAGGCAAGCATGATACACTTAGCCAAGACAGTACTGGTTCCCGGGCAAACATAATGCACCTGGCCAAGACAACACTGGTTCCCAGGCAAACATGATACACTTAACCAAGACAGCACTGGTTCCCAGGCAAACATGATGCACTTGGCCAAGACAGTACGGGTTCCCAGGCATACATGATGCACTTGGCCAAGACAGCACTGGTTCCCAGGCAAACATGATGCACCTGGCCAAGACAGCACTGGTTCCCATGCAAACAAAATGCACCATAACAAGTGCATCATAAGCAACTGAGGGAACTGAATGTTAACTCATGATTCTGTACCAAGTGCATTTATAAAAAATTTGACCGTTTGTTAAAAATCTTCTTTACATACCTTTTTCATATTGCTCTAACAGAAGAAGTAGATGGCCCAGTCTACAGAAGATCGCCGCCTCAACTTGTGGCTTCTCATTACTATTGTCTTTTTTAGCTTTTTTAACAGCTGCCTTTATCACTGATTCATAAAATTGTACACCCTGCAAAATTCAAATATTTAAATGAAGATCTATAGTGGCTGCATGGACTATGCCTGCTTACTTGTGTGAAGATTATTTAAAATATTCAAAAATAGTAGACTAAGTGCAATCATCAGTCCCTGATTGGCTTTACCAATACACTTCCAATCTGAATCCCTGTATTTAGTACTTTCAATGAACCTACTATACATTGTAAGTAAACACAGGGTATTATAACCAGATCGCATGAAAGTGCTGTTGAATCAATGGAAACCTGCATTTATTATAAAGGCTGAACATTTTTGGGTTAAAATGGTAAAATTACAATACACTGTATCTACTCATGTTTAAAGAAACCTAGCCAAAGACAGACTTCATACAAAACTCCTTGGCTTTTGTATTTTAAGAAAATGTCAAGGACCTGAGCAATGAAGAACACTTTCCACAGTGAGCATGTATTTTTCCTTTGTATACATTTTGTACAACTGTCTGGCCCAGACAGTATGACATTTGAATGACTGAAGCTTTCATAGGCAAGTCGAGGACAAACTTCCTCAATGGATCACTGTAAGACTAATCAATACAACAGACACTGACATAACTGATTGTGATCCTCTTTTCTGAACCTGTATCCAGCTCAATTCTCAAAATACACCGGTTAATCTTTCAATTCAAACTTGACAAACAGTATGATTTAGTGTCCACAGTTAATGACTAAATTGCAAACAGTGGAGATCATGATCAGCAGGCGGAGATGTCAGACCCAAGCTGGGTGCAAAGGCAGGATGATTTGCTGAGCGATTATGGAAAATGTCTGAAGTCGCCAGGATCACAGTTACAATTATAACATTTATTTTACCTAGAAAGATGTCTAACAGGCAAAAATAATCTTTATTTATACCAAAATCATTCCCAACTCTGCCTTTTAAATAAATGTACATATTAGAAATAGTGCTTCTTTTTCTTCAATGATATTGCAAACAATCGGAAAGGCTTTCTGGCAACTCTTTTTTCATGAATAATTGACTTGAATATGAAAGAAAGACATACATGCTAACATTGCTTTAGAGTGAATAGATCATGGTACTACTATTATCCTATCAGTAATTTCATTTTTCTCTATCAGTAAAATCAATGTGATCCTGGGACTTTAATGCCTTCCACTCAGATGCATAATTTGCATATTAACCGTTAACAATTTAGATAAAAACAAAGATCATTTGCCCTTGCACATGTATGCAACCCCATCTGTTGTGTCAACTGTTCCTTCCAAAAAACAAACAAAACAGTAAAATCTTTTTGTATCAATTTGCTTGATAATGAAACAAATTTGGGCAATTTTAACAGACTTTACTAATTGTACAGGTTCATACTATCAAATTCTAACTCACTTACCCTTTCTAACAAACTTTTAGTGGCCGCTTCTTCTGGTTTGTCTAATTTCAGAAATCCAAATGAACAACTGAAATACAGAATGAAAAATATTAATGAGTGGGGTTTACAGAAACAAGAGGGCCAAGGTACATGTAGCCCTATATCACTCACTTGAGACCTACTTTTTACTTAATGTGACCAAACTTCAACCTTAAAGTATGTATCATAAACATCAACATTCTGTTTGACCTTCACAAGACAGGCATTCTGACCAATTTAAAATATGCCTATAAAATGTGACTTCTAGTGTATAAATCAACAAGGTTTTCCTTTAACTTGCAGGCGATCTACACAAAAAACTCTGACCAAGTTTCACGATGATTGGCTATTAAATTTGACTGTTAATGAGGACTCAATTTGAACTGCTCTAGTGACCTACTTTTTGATCCCAAGTAACCCAGTTTTAGAAATCATTCAGACAAACATTCTGACTAATTTTCATGAAGATTGGATATTCATTGGGGCTTCCTGGGTGTTTTCAGGGTTTTCCTTTGATTTGACGGTGTGACAAGTATTTGACCCCGCTTCATCCAGATTCAAACTTGACCTACAAATCATTGAAATAAAAACCATTCTGACCAATTTTCATGGTGATGGGGTTGTAAATGTGACCTCCATGGTATGCACAAGGTTTTTTATTATTTGACATGGTGACTTGGTTCTTAACCACAGATGACCCATATTCAACATTGACCTAGATTTTATCAAGGCAGTCATTCTGACAAGTTTCATGAAGATAGAGTGAAAAATGAAGCCTCTATTTCATACACAAGATTAGTGTGGACAGATGGACACCATGTGATTACAAAAGCTCACCTCAGGCACTCAGGTGAGGTATAAAACAGGTTTTTTTTTAATTCATTCAGCTATAAATAATTTCCTCATATTTTACACCAGGCTTACATGAAATTCTAACGATTCTCCAGATATTCCAATACTGTTACTAACCGTCAGTCTTACGTTTACCCAGTTAAAGTAAATTTCTAAAATGGACATGTATCTATCTTTGAATTCAGATAGTTTTACAGACCAAATAGTGAATGGTACAGACCATGATTCCCAGACTGCAAAATGTACAGTGTTCACAAAGGTAGAATCATTAGCTGTCAGCAAGTTCACAATTAATCTATAGAATGTTCCTCTAAAACTATCATTTATTACAATGTCAGATTTAATAGTCTCAAATATTACCCTTTTCAGCTAGCACTGCATGTATAAAGTAGACAGGAATGAAATTTTATGCGTTCCATTCAGTATATAATGATGGCTGATATTTAGAAATTCAACCTCTAATTTTTCCCAGTCCAATGAGACAGTGTTTGAATAAATTGATCAAAAACTATTCTGTAATTCTGAGCTGTATTTTAAAGCAGTTAAAACAAATCTAATATTCTGTAATTCTGAGCTATATTTTAAAGCAGTTAAAACAAATAAAGTATTCACTAGATATATCAATGCTTCAACTCCTCAGCAAGTAATGCTGACGATTTAACACCTTTATTGTGACCTTAAGTAGTTATTAGTACATTTTGTTTACTGGCAGCCATAAGGGGATCTATATTTGGTACTATTTGCAACTACTAGTTGCCATAGCAACTGAATTACATGTCCAAACTCTAAATAAAAATAGTGTACATTATCTCCACATTGTCTCTCTCCTCAGTCCTTTTAACCCTACTTGAATTTTGCAGACAGACAATAGTATGAACAGATAAAAGGGTGGTACACCAGAGGCAATCAAAATGGCATATATCTAATTCTTTGGCTAAACTTTAATACAAGAGCATCAGTAACACCATTGGACACTCCCCTGATGCATAGCCAGGCATACTCCCATACTCACAGGAGTACTTCGAATTTCAAAAATGAAAAATTTAAATGGCCTAAAATGATGTTAAACTTGTGCCTAAGGGGGGTTGATTTCCACTCGGATAGACTTACAGTATCGGTTTATTTTTAATCACAAATGGTAAACTTGTGTTTCATAAATGCAATAAAATAAGTTTTAAATTATTTGCATTATATTTGGCTTAAAAAAAACAGCCCCCTAACAGACTTCACGAAATTTGTCGGTCCGACAGACATGTCCGAAAGATTTCGAGTCAGACCATGCTTTTTTAATCCGGATACAGAAAGACTGTCCGGCATATATTCAATGTCGATTTTCTGATCCCTTCGGTCAAAATGGCGACCTTGCGATTCTATGAAGGAGCAGAACCGGGAAAGAAAAGAAAAATGATTCTTGACGAACGCTCGGCCCGGAAAAAAAACAGTATGAAAAAAGTTGAACGAACATTTAATGTGAAGTGGAGGGAAGGTTGTGAATGGCTCATTTACGATGCGACAAACAGCCACATGCGTTGCAGCGATTCTTGTGTTTTTTATTTTGATTTTCGGTCCGGCAGATTTGTATTAGGTCTGGCAAATGTTTGGACCTTGCCGGTCCGAATGTCCAGCTATTTTTTTCAACTTTCGCGAAGTCTGCCCTTACAGAAAACTGGGAGTACTTCGATTGTGTCCCTAGCTACGCCCCTGCTCCCTGAAGCCTGTGTTGTCTGGTGAACTACACACATGTTCTGTCCTTGCAAATGAAAACATAACATGTTTCAACTCATTTGCATGAAAATCATAATTGATGTTATGCATCATACCGTATACCCTTGTTTATATTTTTCAACAAAGGGGCGTTAATTTTTTTTTTAAAGAACAAACAAAAAAATAAAATTTTTGACCCAGTTTATTCCTGATCCAAAATGCAAACTAACAGAAAGTGTTGTGTCTTCTTTTTTACTGGATTAATCAATGCCCCTTGGAAAAATTTTGAACGATGTGTGCAATTTCCTGCATTCTGAGCACTTTTGGGGCCACTTTTTCTAGGTATTTCACAGTTGATATAACAATACATATTTTGCAAAATAAATTATTTTTTAATAATACTCTGTTACGGCAGACATCGGCATGGTGTTCGGTAGGCTTTGAAACTTACAGAAGTTACTGACTCTTCAGCCTAAATTTTCAAGGGTAAAAATAATTTTTTCAAGAGTCAATGTGCGAGTCATGGGCCATAAGGTTTCCAGTCTTGTACTCTAGGTTTGCACATCATAATTTTCTTTTTGTATCCTGCAGCTTTGCTGCTGTATTTTCTAATAATTTTTAAATTATCTAGATCTAGCTCTTCATCCCTTTCCCAGGCTCAAAAGTACGTTGCTTCCGGTTTATATAGGAAAACTTATTTGGTATATAACATTATCTAGTGATCTTCCACCAGGCAAGTGGACTTGTACCAAGGTGAGCGATATAGAGCCTACTTGGCCCTCTTGTTTTTTTAACTGTTCAAATTGCAAAAAAAGGAGGGGGTCATAATTTGAACAATCTTGGTAGAGGTCCACTAGACAATGCTACATGCCAAATATCTAAGCTCTAGGCCTTGTGGTTTCAGAGAAGAAGATTTTTAAAGTTTTTCCTATTTATTGCCATAGCAACCAGAGTTCTGCATGGAATGGAATTCTTTGAACAATTTTGGTAGAGCTTCATGCAAGGAACATTCCTGCATAGTTTTATCAACATTGGCCTAGAGGTTTCAGAGGAGATGTCATTTGAATCAAAATGTTGACGGACGACGGACAATCATCGATCAGAAAAGCTCACCCTGACGTAGCCAGGTGAGCTAAAAAGTCCAAAATTATGTTCAAACAATGATGGTGAAAGGTAATTAGACACGAATTAAGAAAGTTTTCATTTATTATATTATTTTATCCTTCCATAAGTTTTTTATGCAGGATGGAAAATTACACCTCTTGCAAGGCGCTTCAGAACGCCCCTGATAATCATGTACATGTAGAGTAAAAATTACATCCATAACAATTTGCAACTTTCAACTCGTAAGTCAATATAGATACCCAAAAAAGCAATACATGTAAAGTAAAAATTACGTCTATAACAATTTACAACTTTCAACGTAAGTCAATATAAATACATGTACCCCAAAAAGTGATGTTCTAATTATCATAACCCTCTTTTTATTTGCTCTAACAATTAATATAAACTCACAACTTGAAAGAATATCATAATTTCAGTAATGATATATGACTATCAACAAAAAAAAAACAGGTATACACTGTACATGAATTGTCTTTTGATCGCCAGAGGCATTAAAAATATGTTTCCAGCAATTTGTGAATGACAATACACAAAGTTGTATCAGAATCGGCAGCTCATTAATCCATGTTAGAAACGTTTCATAGAAATTCGCCGAGGTCTATCATTTTAAGCTTTATGATTGTTTATCAATTAACAACTGTGATTACGACCGTCACCGAGCTGGCCAAGATATTGATTAACTAGCTCCGCCCCCTTTCGTTTATTAACCAACAGACGACAATCAATTTTTGACTGACACCAAGACTTGTAACAACTCTCCATCCACTTTCGTGTGTTATCCGTTTTTTGACTGACACGGTGAAATTGCAGACACTCGTGCAAATAGAAGAAAATTCCAGCACGTCAAAGTTGACGCAGAGGACATCTTTATTGTGGATCAAATATGGGTATTTTAGAGATTTTCACGGTTAAAAACTCTGGAGCTCTGGTCTACCGGACACCCTGATTGATCATCGGGAATGCATCCTTCATATTGAATAGGATGTATCAAAATGGTTCCTACGAAAATTCTAACAGGCCTATTTCTTGTTTGAACCAGTCAAATCGGCTGGCAGCCGGTTCATTTTGAGAACCCTGATATCCTTTTACATTTTGTTGAATATATGTCAAATATGTTGAATGGATTTCAAGCTAGTACATTCGTAAAAGCAAATTTTACAATCACATGACAATTATCCCTTCAACACTTTTCAAGTTATTCTCCGCACAAGCATATTACATAAAGGGAGATAATTCAAAACGAGGCAAGGTAGTTATCTTTGTCAGGCAATGGGGACATTTTGGACATTGCTGGAATTGGATGACTGGGGACGTTTCAGACATTTTACATCACTCTCGAATTAAGAACTCAGTCAATTGGGGCGTTTTGAACATTGTTGCAATTGGATGACTGGGGACGTTTTGAACATTTGGCAACTTTTATAAATCACTCTCGAATTAAGTGCTTTGTTAATGGGTACGTTTTGGACATTGGTGGAATTGGTGAGTGGGGACGTTTTGGACATTGAGAATTGGGACATTTTGGATATTTTAGTTCCATGAGGAAAAACAAAGTCAGTTCTATTAAGTTTTTTCTCTATTTATTGTATAGAATGTATGAAAAGAACTTGTTTGGAAAATTATTTATTATCATTCTTATCCAAAAACCCTATGTCCAAAACATCCCCATATATTTCAAATAAAGTAAGGTTTTTACTTCACATCTTAACATCTTTTTCAAATAAGGGGATGTTTTGGTCAAATGTTATGGGGGACATGCTTTTGGTTTAGGGACGTTTTGGACTGTAATAAAAAATAGAGTTACTTGTTACACTCTCACTCAATATCAAATGTCACTGTGTGAAATATCCCTCTTGTGTAGCATCTTTTTCCAGATACTTAATGGAGATAACATTTAACTGGCGTTTCAACATACTTTTGATAATGTCTCCTGTGCAGCATGCTCATAATTTAAGCTTTTGTCAACAGACCAAGCTTTGATACTCTGATAATATAATAAAAGTTATGTCTGCAATAAGTTTCTTTAGCATTTGCAGGCAAGGAACTATGAATAAATATTTCAGGCACAATATTAATGCCCCTAATAATAAAAGCTTGACCTGCTTTAAAAGTCTATGAAAAGTTTCACAAGCCAATAAACGAAATTTTACCTGTCATATTTCACTAATTCTTGGTGTTCATCTTGTGAAAGATCCACAGAGTCACTCTCTGATGCCATGTTTATCCTATCCAATACACAGTGTTTGTACCACTTTCTTCTTTTATAAGGAAATTGTATTAAAATTCCCAGACTTTTTATTTTCCTCAGACACGGATGCTAATAAAGCGTCGGACAAAATCCTAACGAATTTGCATCATTCGCTTCGATATCGTTGTCGTCTCCGAGGAGTCACCGACTCCTACGCAGTCTCAAAGGTAAGTTTATAAGCCGGGTTAAAATACACATTGGTGCAGAGTTAACAAAACACAAGTTCTGAAGGGGTTTTAAAGCCGTGTTATAAAACATAACAATTGAAGTACACATGAATATTATAATATATATATAATATATAATATCATACTACATGACTGTATTAATTAGTGCCACATATATTCATCACAAGTATTAAAATTAGTACCACACACATGCAATATAATAATTAAATGTAACCAATGCTTAACAGTATCATAAAGATACAAATGGAAGAAACTAGGTAGTAAAAGCTCAGTAAATACAACTGACAAATTAAAAGCTATGCGAAGGCTGAGTCTAAGAACTTGCATGAAAATATAAACAAAACTCTCATGCAGAAGCAAAAGAAACTAAAAATCAAATTTGGATGGACACTCAAACATATATATACACATGAACATACAAATGTCAAGCAAGCACAGCTGTACAAATGGCAGATTGTTTGATGACAATGTAAAAGAAAAGGGGGCCGAAAATTTAGCCAAGACGAACACCTTTGATTATTAGCTCACCTGGCTTTGCCAGGGTAAGCTTGAATGATGGTTGATTGTCCGTCGTCCGTCCGTCGCCCGTCAAAGAATTGCATTCCATGCAGAACTCTGGTTGCTATGGCAAAAAAGGACATTTTTTAAAAATCCTCTTCTCTAAAACCACAGAGCCTAGAGCTGAGATATTTAGCATGTAGCACTGTCTAGTGGACATCTAACAAGGTTGTTCAAATTATGACCCCGGGTAAAAATTAATCCCGCCCGGGGGTCACCTTGTTTTACATAGGCTTATATAGGGAAAACTTTTTAAAATGTTCTTCTCTGAAACCACAAGGCCTAGAGCTTAGCTAATTGGCATGTAACATTATCTAGTAGACCTCTTCCAAGATTGTTCAAATTATGACCCCAGATCAAAATTGACCCCGCCCGGGGGTCACTTAGTTTTATATATGCGTATGTAGGAAAGACTTTACAAATCTTCTTCTCTGAGACCATAAGGCCTAGAGCTTAGATATTTAGCATGTGTGATAACCTAGAAGACCTCTTCAAAGATTGTTCAAATTATGTTTCTGGGTCAATATTGGCCCCACCCAGGGGTCACTTGTTTTACAAAGACGTGTATAGGAAAACCTATTTGGTATGTAACATTGACTAGTGGTCTTCCACCTGCTTTGTTCAAATTATGCCTCTTTGGTCAAAATTTACCACACCCACCAGGCAAGTTGACTTGTATTCAGGTGAGCGATATAGGGCCATCTTGTTTCTTTAAAACTATTGAATTTATCACCAATTTTGATGTCCACCCGTTTAATAACTATAAAGTTTAAGAGCGCCTACATACAAACCATAATGTTTACATTTCAACAAAAGTAAATTGTGTGTTAGGCAATCAAATGCTTTGGAAAGGTCCATCAACACAGCTACCGGGTAGATATCCCGATCTTGTGTCCGTTTCCAGTTTTCTGCAATTATCTTACATACAAATACTACAATCTTTATTTTAAAGTCGGTCATACAGAAAGTTTGTAACAATTGATTGAAGTTATTTACAGACTTAAACAAAGACAGTGTAACAAATTTTACAAAACAACTTTGTTAAAGAAATACATGTAAAAACATGCAAACAGACAAGTATTTTATGAGTTGTAGCATACATCATAAGACAAAATGGATTACATATAAGTTAAGGTATAAATAGTGAGCATTAAACCATAACAGTGCAAACACCTGGAGATGTACAAAACAACGCTGTAGTACACTGACAAAATTGGGTAAAACTACGATGAAGCTGCAGAGCCTGGCCTAACGCCTACAA
Organism: Saxidomus purpurata; assembly: GCA_022818135.1. NCBI lineage: Eukaryota > Metazoa > Mollusca > Bivalvia > Venerida > Veneridae > Saxidomus > Saxidomus purpurata. Next base: position 38,768,854 of record JAFMSR010000015.1, read on the forward strand.
TCGGACATAAGAAAAGAAATTATGAAACGGAGAGCTATGTGAGTACGAAAGAAAAAGACAACACTTGATCAGCAGTATCCTCACCGGGAGTATTACTACCTTTTCGTAAAACAGAGCATATGTACATCTACAGTTTGGGCCGTACCAGGTCCGGATAAGCCTCCGAAATTCCTTGTACATTGTACTTGTAGTTCCCTAGCTTTCTTTCCAGGAACGATCGATTGTTAGTTAAATGTCCTCCAGTAAAAATGATCGAAGTTTAAACATTGACAACGACAAAAACTATAAGAAATGACAAAAGGCAAGGTACATACTTTAGTGTATATCTTAACTGTGTAAACGGTGATGCTTGCATAAGTAAGGGACAATACAAAGCTCTTTAACTTTTCTGATGTCTGAGCACAAAGAACCTAGCTTAATGGTACGTCTAAGCAAGAACGGGGAAAAATCTATTGTATTTCGTCCAGTATCGTGCAAGCAGGATCTAGTAAAAGAGCGCCATGGACTCATACAGCAGCTACAACAATCCTGGATCCCAAAAGTCACATATTCATCGTGTCATTGAACAGTAAATTACACCGACTAAGTCACCAAACATGTGACCAATTGATCGAAATCGTCATGTTTTTTTTATCTTACAGTCTTTTTTAAATAACATATCGGTCAATAGTAATCACGGTATGTATTACCTTACATAAATGTTTCAGGTTACTTCTTATTTATTCAGAAATTCTTGGGATCTCCGATAAAAGTAAATGTTTGTCGCTGTCTATGAAATGACAGGAACGATCGATTGTTAGTTAAATGTCCTCCAGTGATAACCTTATTTGTAATTTAATTTTTAGTCATGTTAATTTAAGGTTTCTTGTATTGAAATCTTCTAACTGACAAGACGAATAAGATATGACACGGGCCTATATACACACATACATATAGGTCCGTGGATATGATATGTAGACTCTATATGCAGCAGCACATGGCATCGCCATCCAAATGTGGAAAATTAACTGTATTGTATATATTGAAATTAAAATCGTCTCTGTTGTCATATATCTTAAAGTAGATCGATTTCCATTGGTAATGCCGAAATGCAAGTAAAACGGAAAGCCTGTTGGTCTGATGTGTTGTCTTCAACTTTCTTTCTACACTCCTCATTGTGAGTACAATACAGTATATATTTAACGAAGGCACGTCGCAATCAGAAAATATATTCCACGGGTATGTAATAAAGGATCTTGCATGACCTACTGGGGAGGACTGGGTTGTCCCAACCAGATGGAAAGCGGTGGGGATATGAGGAAGCCACCATTTGTTCTAGTAACAAAAGTAACATCATCAACTATCAACATGTAACGATGTAAACAGTACGCCAAGTTGTGTTATAGAATTTTATGTGGACGTTACCACCTGTGCACTTTATGTTACTTGAAAATATATAGGGTGTCACCTTTTGTACCTGGTTTTACCAATTAAGAGGCACAGAGATGAACAGATCATTTGATTTAGGTTACAAGTGTTAGTAACGATATTAACTTAACTAACATTAGCTGTTATTTCAGATGGGTATGGTGTTACTTTTGATACTAGAAAAAAAGGTTTGTTACGTGTAACAAAATACTAGGTACGTGCCAACCTCCAGATTTGAGCAATATCTCACGCGTTGTGTGAACATGACATTTTAACCAACAATACATAATGTGACATGTAAATAAATGGTAACTAACAGAACTAAATCTTTATCTACATTTTCAGACACACGATTTAACCAAATAGAAGTCAAACTTGTGGAGTTGCTTTTCCGGAAAATGACAAAATCAGTCGTAAATAGTTTAGATGATCGGCGAAAAGGGACGAAAGAGGTTTTATTGACTATCATGTAAATTCTTATTGAGATATATTTACATGTCTTCTATGTATAGAAAAGGCCATAGAAAATACTTATGTCAAGTGTAGTGGCTTTTTATTTTCTGCGAAGGACAGGAAAATACAAGGTGTAAAAACGATTCGTAGTGTGACGATTCACACTCGCAGTTATTCGTACTTATATGGTCTCGACCACAGACGCTTTTGTTTATTGTAGGGCGAGTGGCTGATTATACTTTTGTGAAGTTGACTTCTAACATATTTGTAACACTGCAACTAACGTATTCTAGAACTTCAGAAATTCTCTATAAAATACTTCCTAAAAATTTAGATATTAAGAAGATAATTTCAATTGATAACTTTAACTTAAAGCCCGATCGTGCAAAAAAAGCTCAGTTGAGCTTCAAAGTCCAATTGACATGACGCGAAAGTATCGATCGCTCCGCCTACCGACCACGCGATCGATAGATAACAAAACCTCGGACACGCTTTAGTGTTCGCGGGTCGTACCGACTATACTTCGAACGAGGTTGGTGGACCTAATAAGCACAATTACAAACAAAAGCTTTAGTGTTCAGGCAGTATCTACATGAACTTGCACATTTTGACAGGGTTAAACACAATTAAAAAGGATTTTTTTCTGTTTTGAAATTTTATGTTTCCTTTTTTAAAAAAAGAACAAGATACATATCACGCATTACGTGCATACATTTCAAACTTACCCTTCAAGCGGGAATGAGTGCACAAAATGCCCAAAGGTCTCAAACGGAAAATAATCGAAATATATATTTAAGAAAACAACATTTTATATATAGTAATGTAAAAATGTATTCACGATGCATTTTCAAAGGTTTTTTCACCACCATAGAAAATATGCTCCTTCATATAAAGTACTTTTTGTATGCCGTGGTCAGTATTTATTTGTATCCTGGTATTTTGTTCTCAAGATGTATCAAAATAGTTTCAAAGTTTATTGGCAAAGTGGCATTTAAATGGTGATAGCGATGTCAAGAGGACAAAAAATCATTATCTATTAAATACAAACGAAACATTCAAGTTTTACTAGTTAACAATATATTTAATTAGATGGATCATACATGTTTATTGTACCATGAAATCTGACCAGTCAAGCAGGGCGGCATCGAGATGTATATCAAACATATCTCCCGGTGACTTACCGAAACAAAGGCAAGATGTCACACTGCATATTATGTATTATCTTTCTTGACACGTGTCTGTTTATAGAAAACAGCCATCAAGTTATGCAAGAAATCACGCAGCAATTATGTTTTGAAGTCAAATTTACAAAATATTTTGTCAGAACATAAATAATATGTAATATGTTAGTGCAGATTACAAATATTTTTTTAACTTCTCAACAATTGTCTTCTGCCTATCTATAATAATTGTTAATTCTAATATTATTCCTAAAAATTAAGGTTTCGTATCCCCGACCTATGTATAACATACTTTTAGACTCCATAGACGAAGTATATGATTATAACTAAATTATCCATTCTTTCTGCTGAAAGTTTCCGTGAAAAACTAAAGCGTTTGAAAAAGATTTTAATTAATCTAGATATGAATTAATATAAAATGACAAAAGTAACCGACACATTTAACATGGGTCACGACACGGACCTTATATATACATATAGGTCCGTGGTCACGATTTAGTGCCGGTTTAACTGTTTCTGAAGCAAAGTATCATTTAAATTTCTTTCAGTTCTTGGTGTTAACTTATAAAAAAGCCCTTCGTAGTAATTAAACGTACTTTTTCATCATTTTTATATAATTTTTACTTAATACATTCATTCATCAACGAAGACAATGACACTACATACTCAAGCTCTTTTACCACATGTCGGAGGTAAACTCTCGAAAACAGAACGCGTGGAGGTGTGTAAAAATAGTGATTTTTGATTGGTCAGTGGAACAATTTGATTGACAGTCGGCGTCATGTCAATTGGGAATTGTTACCAGTCTGTTGATATTTTTGCTCCAGCCTAGCACAAACTGCAGGGTGAGCTGTCAGGATTATTCGCCATCAGTGGCTTTGCGCTTTGCCTTCCACCATTTCCTTCAAACAACATCTCTGAAAAAATTCCAGGCCAATGTTGATGAAACTGTGCTGGGATGTTTCATACATAAAGCTCTATCAAAGTTGTTGAAAGAGTTCCATTCCATGTAAAACTCTGCTTGTTATGGCAACAATAGGGAAAACTTTAAAAATCTTCTCTGAAACCACAAGGCCTAAAGTTTAGATATTTAGCATGTAGCTTTGCCTAGTGGACCTTTACCTGAGGGGTCACTTTATTTAACAAAGACTTACCGGTATGAGGAAAAAACATTAAAAATCTTCTCTGAAACCACAAGGCCTCAAGTGGACATCTACCATAATGTTCAAATCATGACTGGTGTCACGGGTCAGAATTGACCCAGCCCCTGGGGTGTCTCTTGAGTTTACATTACGGTAGCTTATATAGGCAAAATTTCTAAACTCTCCTGGTCTAGAACCACAAGACCTAGAGCTTAGATATTTGGAATTCCCTCCCCCCCCCCCCATCAAAATTGACCTGGCCTTGTATTATAGTCTATGGTAGCCAGGTGAGTGATAAACTTTAGGGCTCTAAATGCTTTTCTTTATTTGGAAAATGTTTGAAGTCATCAATTATAGTCTTGTGATTTCAGAATTGTTCATGATTTCTTGCCAAAAGTTGACTCCAAATTGTCTAAAAAAAGACATTTTTGACAATTAAAAAAAAAATCATCAGAAAAGTTATAAAACAGCTCAGATTCATGGAAAATACACACATTATTATAAAGAAATATAAAAAATGAAGATGTACACAGGTATAGTTTGCTGCACTGGCACTTTCTGATTTCACATATAAAATATATGGAAAGTGAAAGTAGTAGTGCCAAAATCCTGGCACAAGACATGGCTGAATGGTTTCCAGTGATGATGAGTATTTTCGTACCACTCTCCAAATACAAACAATATTTCTAGCTGTTTAAGTGATTTCCAGCTGATTTGAAATATGTTTACATATATCTCAATATGACCTGTATTCACTTGTTAATTTATTTTCTACATCTGAACTTTGTAGTAGAATGTAAAATGTTTAAATGAGGTTAATTCAGATTTCTTGTAAGCCCTATTGGCAATTTCATCAGCCTGATCGCTTAGCTAGCTGCCTCTTTTCTTTGTTCATGTTGTTCCTATTTGTTTTCATACTTGTTTAACTTTTAATTCTGAAACCAGTTTTGAATTCATAGCTGTGGAAAGCATAGCTGTGTATTATATTTTTGTTGTTCTAAAGGGAATGCATAAAATGCAAGATTCTTGTTAAGTGTTTTGGTTTTGTTTGCAGAAAGGGATTAACTATGGCAGAGGAGGAAGAAGATTTTGAAGTGCTGGATCTCAGTGCTGTAAGAAGGAACCAAGGTTATATACAACAAATTCTAGGAGATATATCAAAACAGTCTGCTGCAAAACAAGTGGTCATAGGGGGAGCTGCCGGCTGGTGAGCATCTTGTCTTTATTTAGAAGTCTGCGGGAAAGCAGTTTTAATTTCAGAGTAGATTTTTTCATTCAACAGGTCCATGATGAATAGTAATGTATGGGTTAGAGCTTAGACTGGAGGTGGATGTTCAAATCCCGCCAAGGAAGTTGACTGTTACATCAACAATTCTTTCTTTTAACGAACTAACTTTTCTTACTGAAAGTCACTATATGAAGCAGTCATGAGATATTAAGTCAATTAAGATATTAAATCAGTGCAAATTGCAATCTTGAGCTGTAGTCCTGAAGTGTTCAAAGCTCAAATATCGATAACACAGGAATTGTTGGTATCTCACCTATAACTGCCTTACTGTTCTTCAGATTTTGATAAAGCATCACAGCCTTATTTATATGTGAATTACATTGATATTTGCTGAGCCTGCAAACTTTTATTGGAATATTGGTCAGTGGTCAAGGTCAGAGTGACAAAGTAAAATTAGCTGTTGATGAAGACCATTATTCTCTGGATTTAACACCCATTCCAATCGTATTTCAGTTATTTTTACAAGCTGACAGTTTACCTAACCATTAACCCTGGAATGAACCAGTACAAAAATCCTGTCCGCCATAAGAAACTGCCAACTTTCTCACATAAATGATACACGATGGGCTGCAGGGCTCGAACCCAGGACCCTCAATGAGAGGTTACAGTGATTTCAAATCGGTGACTCAAACCACATCCAGGAAGGTGGCTGGACGGAGACAACATTTCAGATTTAACTTAAACTACATGATTCTGTGTTTAAAATTGCAGTGCCTCTGGTTATCTTTCTGTGAAGGTTGGTAAATCTGCAGCCATAACTGTTGGAGTAACCTTACTGCTTGTTAGGGTAATGAAATGTTTATTAGCTTTTTATATACCAATCAATGTAGATTCCCCAACTTTTGAAGCAGCTATACTATATTGGAGGATGGAGATTTAAACCATTTTACAAGTTTACATGGATTTCATTTCTTTCTCATAGTTTGCAGTTTCTTTATAATTTTCTCTCTACAATTTGTTGGAATTTGATATCTAACTTTCTTCAAAAGGAATTAAGATTGAAAGATTATCTCATAAATGGATAAAAGGTTTTCTTTCAGCCTCTAGTTATGGTCTGGCTGCTTTAACCTTAGTACAGCTGCACTAATTTTCTTCTTCAGTTCCCTGTAATGTTCATATATATTTTACAGGTTCTCAGGGTATTTGTTTATAAAAGTTGGAAAAATTGCTGCTTGCAGTTTAGGAACCACTTTACTCCTTATACAGGTACATGTTGTTGTTAAAAGTTCACATGTTTCACATGTTACTGATATGGTGTAACTGTTCATTTTGTTCAAATTTCTATTTTATTACCGTAGCATTTAGTCAGGTTCAACAGTTGTTTCTTTTTGATGTTTATTGGTCAGTTATTGGAGTTTTTCTGGTTGTTTTGTTATTATATCAAATTACCACTAGATGTAAATGATAATCAAGGAATGATTTTTTACGGTGCCCTGCTACTGCATTTTAAAGAATTGAATGGTGTGGATGTAGTTGAAGATAGATTTGGCATTGTTGAGTGTCTGAATGTATTAAACATCATACAAATGTACATGTCCTAGTATTGCAGTAAGAGAAGTTCAGTTGGATACATCATACATGTATAATGTGTTTTAAGATAAAATCTGGATATGAGGACTGATCTCATGAACTTTAGTTCGAGTTTTTTTGTCTGCAAAATGATAACCTGCGTATTTTTTGGTCATGATCACTTGAAAGTTACGATGTCAAACAATTTTGTGAATGAATGAGCAGGCACCACTTTGAATCATGACATGAAGTGTGGCTATAAATTTACTCCTGTAAGGTGAAGTAGGCAATCCAATTGCGAAATCTAAATGTTATCAGTGTGCTTTTGTAAATTATGTACAAGCAGAATGAAAGGACAAAATAAATTTAAACATCTCCAATATATTTTCCTGTTATTGCAGAAGACATGTCTACTGCTTTTTCTGATTGAGGATTTATTATTTTGTTAGATATCTCTCTGTGTGACAGGTTGTTAGTGGGTGCTGTGCTTGATGTCAGGGGATTTCTTTCTCATTATGCACGTAGAGCTATTGCCTAAGGCAGATACTGTTCCCAAGACAACCTTGAAATAATTGTTCACTGTTTCATGACTTCCAATCAAGTTTTCAGACATATTTGTGGTATTATTGTAGATTCTTATAGTATAAACAGTTATATATATTCTTGTGTATAATAATGATCTAAAGAGCTGTGAAACCTAAGCTTGTGATATCTACTTAGTGCAGTATTTGATATTTTCTGAAAAAAGCTTATTATTTAAAAACTATATAATTTTTTATATAAAAGTCTTTTTTATGCCCCCGAAGGGTTGCATATTCAAATTGCGCTGTTCGTCTGTCCGTGCTTACAGTTAGATACTTAGGTGGCTATAGGTCATAGGAACAATAGGTAACAGTAACTACTCTTTGATGTCATTCATTCTGTAAGCTCTTATGTTGCTATGTTTTCTCTTACGTGGCTAAAATAACAATGGAGAGAACAATAGAGTAGCCACATAAGTATCCATATGTTAGAACGTTTGTTCGTCTGTGCGTCCCCCTTACATTTTTTAGTGTCTGGGCTGTAACTTTTAACACATTGAAGGATTTTGAAAGAACTTTGCACAAATGTTCAGCACATCAAGACATGTGCAAGATCCACGTCCCTATCTCAAAGGTCAAGGTCACACTTAGAGTTTAAAAGCAATAGAATACTGTATGAATGGAAGGATTTTAAAGTTACATAGCTCAATCTAGGGGGCATTTGTCACTTGTGAGGGACAGCTCTTGTTTTGTGTATATTTGGTGGGGGAGACATGTTGTTTTTAAAAAAACATGGGTAGATTTTCTCTAAAATAAATGTACAGAGACACATTATCCAGAGCGTTTTTTAAAGTGCTTGAAGAGAAAAAAGTAAATTGGTAAATACACTATTTTTACTCAAAAACATTGTAGTCATATCCAGTCTTTTAGGCATGAAGATTATCTGTGAAAATTGGTATAAACATGTTCATTTACAGTATACCACTAGTACAGGTCCCTTCATTGTACATTTTCTGACATTAGACACATTAAGTGGTAGGTTGTTGATACGTCAAGATATAAACATGACATGAAAAGTTGGTTGGCAGGATGAAGAATATAACAAAATTATTTAATTATCATTTCCTATGTACATGTCATCATTCCTGTATGCTAGAATCTTACTTTTAGTTTATAAGAACTGGAAAATCATTTGAAAACTTAATCTTAGTTTCAGTTTGTATAAAATACTTTAAAAAAATAAAAACCAAAAACTTATAATTAATGCTTAAACTAAGTGGTTATATATGACTTGGGTACAGTTTTTAGCTCGACTTTTTGAAGAAAAGGGGAGCTATCCTTCTTGTCCCTGCATCGCCGTTGGTGTCACACCTTGGTAAAGTTTTTCGTACCACCCCACTTTATTTCAAAACTATTAGAGATATGGCTTTGAAACTTACCATACTTGTTTACCATCATAACCTCCATCTACAGACAAGAGTACATAACTCTGTCAAGGTTTTTGACAGAATTATGGCCCTTTTTTTACTTAGAAAGTGTATTGAGCTTGGTTAAATTTTTCGTACCACCTCACTTTATTTCAAAACCATTAGAGGTATTGCTTTGAAACTAACCATACTTGTTTACCATCATGACCTACATCAACAGACAAGAGTACATAACTCTGTCAAAGTTTTGACAGAATTATGCCCCCTTTTTAGTTAGAAAATACATTGAAAATGAGTAAATCCACTTATTGCCTTAACCCTTTGAGATATTGCTTTGAAACTTTGAATGCTTGTTTACATCATTACCCCCATCTGTAGGCAAGAGAAGGTAACTCTGTGATGGATTTAAAAAAAAATTAAGGCCCTTTTTCGACTTAGAATCTTGGTTAAGTTTTTCGTACAAGTCCACTTTTTGACTAAACTGTTTGAGATATTAATTTGAAAGTTGGAATACTTGTTTACCATCATGATCCCCAAACATTGACAGGAGAAGGTAATTCTGTCAAGGATTTTATTTGAATTATTGCCCTTTTTGACTTAGAAACTTGGGTAAAATTTTCATTCTCGTCCACTGATTGACTTAACCATTTGAGATATTACTTTGAAAGATACCATCAACAGACCTATCTGTAAGCAAGAGAAGAAACTCTGTGAAAATGTTTCTTGATTTGTACTTAGAAATTTGTAGTTAAAGTTAAAGTATTGTGTGCCTTTATCTGTCAAAGTTTTGTTTTATTGGCAAGCACTAAAAAAGTCGAGCTCGCTGTCCTACTGACAGCTCTTGTTTATCCCCCCGCCAAAGGCGAAGGGGATATTAGAAATGGTCTTCGTCCGTCCGTCTGTGCGTCCGTCCCAATTTTGTCCAGAGCATAACTCCAAAAGTACTTGAGCGATTTTCTTCAAACTTAATACACTGACAGAGCACATTGGGAGGAAGTGCAGTGTGTAAGAACAATAACTCTACCTTGCCTACTTTTAGAGTTATTCCCCTTTTATCAGATTTACTTGAAAAACTTTGTCCGGGACATAACTCCAAAAGTACTTGAGGGATTTTCTTCAAACTTAATACACTGACAGAGCACATTAGGAGGAAGTGCAGTGTGCAAGAACAATAACTGTACCTTGCATACTTTTAGAGTTATTCCCCTTTATCAGAGTTACTTTAAAAGTTTTGTCCAGAGCATAAGTCCAAAAGTACTTGAGGGATTTTCTTCAAACTTAATACACTGACATAGCACATTGGTAGGAAGTGCAGTGTGTAAGAACAATAACTTTACCTTGCCTACTTTTAGAGTTATTCCCTTTATCAGATTTACTTTAAAAAGTTTTGTCCAGAGCATAAGTCCAAAAGTACTTGAGGGATTTACTTCAAACTTAATACACTGACATAGAACATTGGTAGGAAGTGCAGTGTGCAAGAACAATAACTCTACCTTGCCTACTTTTAGAGTTATTCCCCTTTATCAGATTTACTTGTCCGACAGCATAACTCCAAAAGTACTTGAGGGATTTTCTTCAAACTTAAAAAGTACACTGACATAGCACATTGGTAGGAAGTGCAGTGTGTAAGAACAATAACTCTACTTTGCCTACTTTTAGAGTTATTCCCCTTTATCAGATTTACTTTAAAAGTTTTGTCCAGAGCATAACTCCAAAAGTACTTGAGGGATTTATTTCAAACTTAATACACTGACATAGCATATTGGTAGGAAGTGCAGTGTGCAAGAACAATAACTCTACCTTGCCTACTTTTAGAGTTATTCACCTTTATCAGATTTACTTGTCCGAAGCATAACTCCAAAAGTACTTGAGGGATTTTCTTCAAACTTAATACACTGACATAGCACATTGGTAGGAAGTGCAGTGTGCAAGAACAATAACTCTACATTGCCTACTTTTAGAGTTATTCCCCTTTATCAGAGTTACTTTAAAAGTTTTGTCCAGAGCATAAGTCCAAAAAGTACTTGAGGGATTTTCTTCAAACTTAATACACTGACATAGCACATTGGTAGGAAGTGCAGTGTTAAGAACAATAACTCTACCTTGCCTACTTTTAGAGTTATTCCCCTTTATCAGATTTGCTTGAAAAAAATTTCCAGAGCATAACTCCAAAAAGTACTTGAGCGATTTTCTTCAAACTTAATACACTGACATAGCACATTGGTAGGAAGTGTAGTGTGCAAGAACAATAACTCTACCTTGCCTACTTTTAGTCAGATAGAAAAATATCATACCTATACTGATAATGAACATTAATATAATTTTGCAAACCTTCTCTTCATTGCCTTATTCTTTTCCACTTACTTGAAAACTGTACTCAGCATGACCATAACTATACAGCTTTTTAAGGATTTCCTCTCACCAAGTAAAATGTACGAAAGTACAACCTTCAGGTAACTTCTTCCTGGCGGGGGGATTAACCATGTGTAACATGGCTCTTGTTACAATATAAAATACAGAAGAACACGTGTGGTCACTTTGGTTATTTAAGCAGTCGTTTGTAACATGCAATCAGTTCTGTCATTTCTTAGTCATCTTTTTCAGAAAAATTCACATTGAGGGTTGACTGCAAAACTGTTGTAAGTCTTCTTTATTTAATACACGTTACTGCAGTTTTGTGGTCAACCCTTGGCATGTATTAAGCAGTGACCTGCTGTAAGAAGGGTTGTTTCCTTATGTTGTTGTTGTATGAGTTTAATGCTTGTTTCAACCATACTTCCAGTCGTTTTTACAGGGGGACAGTTTACCTTACCATTGTTTGCGGGATAAAACAGATCTAAACTCCCATCTTCCATAATAAGAAACTGCCAACTTTCTCACATAAAGAAACATAGTAGTCAGTAGCAGGGCTCGAACCAATGACCCTCAATCTATAAGAGGTTACAGTTATTCCAAGTCAGTGACTGTAACCACTCCATCACGGAAGTCGACATTGTTTCCTTAGCTGTCAGACTGGTTGCTGAGCACAGGTTTCACTGTACATAGATAGAGATTAACGTGTTTTGGTTTTATTGTATTAGGTTGCTCAGCATCAAGGATATATACAGATCAACTGGAATCGTGTTAACAGAGAGATGGACAGAGCCAGACGAAAAGTTGAACGGGAAGCAACTAGACAATATCCGCAATTAATAGAGAACGTATGCTGATAGTTAATACATCATTTTATGATTTCAAATACCACATTTTATGATTTTGTTCCTCCGTGCTTCTTTTATACGCTCACATAGTAAGCGGCAAAATAGACTATATCTTGATAGTAGACCATTTGGATGATATGGTGACGCACACACTTTGATTAATTTCTTTCAAACTTTTTACGTGAAGATATTAAAGATAGGCATGGCTGAGGGAAATAAGACTTTTACAATTTTTAGCTCTACTGGACACAGTCTGCACAGAAATTGCAGTTTTGAAGCATACGTAGCAATAGCACATTGTCGGTGAATAATCTGAATGAAAAAAACTATTTCTGAACTGACTGCTGTTTGAAGTGACAGAGTTATGGTAACTTGACTATATATGTAGTGTGTTGTAGTAAGAAATGCAGAGAGAGCATAAGGCTATAAATTGTACTAACATAATTTGAAATGGTTGAGAAACGTTTAGATAAAAATCACATTACTACCTGGGTAGGTTTACAATTTAACAAAAAATGCTGGTAAAAAATACAATATTATTATATAGTATAGAGAAAAAAAGGACGTTCAAATGTGTACTTGTTTACAACTGACATTTGTATTTTTCAGTTACGAAAATTTGCGCAACAGAATATGTTTCTAGCGGGGAGCTTCGCTGGAGGGTTTTTCCTCGGCATGGCGTTTTGATGACAGAGATGAGAAACTAAAATATTATAGAATTATTTCTGGTTGTAAATCAGAATACATTGTACATTCGCATAGATCATGTTAAATCATTTCCCCCCGCCCCCCTCCCAGTGCTTGAGCTTTCAGTGTTTAAGGTTATAGATTCTGACATGGTTTCTAGGACCATGAACAACTCTGATTAACACATGAAATGTAATTTTTGGTAAGATGTTCTGAAATACTGTCATGTCCCATAGTTTTCTTTCGATGTAAATGGGATGTGATAGCAGTGTTTTGTAAGTTATGTACATTATCATTGATGATATAATTATGTAGTCTTGAAAGTGGAGGCCACTTTAACATTTTTAAAATTGTTTATCCCTTTGTGTAGAATATAGAATTAAAATTGAATGCTTCAGTTGTATGACATTGTGGAAACACTACATCAGCTGCTAAATTGTAATTATTTTTAGACACATCAAAAGTGCATGTTGCAGAGAGACACCATTTGATTTTTGTCCTTTTCTAAGCACACTCTTGTATTTCCTGTAACTGCAAAGCTGCCTCTGAGTTTTGATAGCACTGAGATTCTTCAAGTTCAGGTGGGCATCAATTTCTTCCATGTTAAACGTTGCCGTAAAACATTTTTGTAATTTCTTTCTTAGCTTTTGTAGTTTCTTGTAGGGATGGCACTGTTATTTTCACCCCATTTCACCATGATTAAGGTTTTGCTGGCAAGGTACATGTATATGTCAGATTTAAAACTACTTCAGTCTCTGTGACAAGGAAACAAATACATAGAGCTCTCAACTGAATATAATATCAGAACTATGAATTTGGTTAAATTTTGCCTGAAGTTATTGTTAATTACAGCTGAAACAATTATTGCATAAAATTATTCAGCACGTGAAGTCTCTACATGTATCATGCAAATATTAAAACATCAGTTTCATTTTCTGGGGTATCAAACTAAAAGAAATTTACTGTTTATGGACTCTAAAAAAGCATTCATTTAGCATTTGAATAATTGAGGACATCGCCCTAAGAAAGTTTTTCTATGACGGTTGAAGATAAAAAATTAAAAAAAATTGTCTGTCACAGTTTGTATTATAAGGATAGGGAAGAATACACTGAAGTGGTGTTTGTTTAAGTGTTTGGTTTGGTATGACTGTTATATTTGTATACATATAGGTGCAATTTTACTATTTATCCTTCCATGTTTAGCTCACCTGGAATAAAAGTGCAAGGGTGAGCTGTTCTGATCACTCACCATCTGTTGTCCATCGTCTGTCAACATTTTGCTTCAATAGACGTCTCCTCTGAAACCACTTGAGCAATAATGATGAAACTTTGCCGGGATGTTCCTTGCATTAAGTTCTACCAAAGACAAAGAATTTTATTTGATGAATTTGGTTAAATTTTGCCTGAAGTTATTGTTGTCAAAAATTGGGTCAAAATTATCAAATACTTTGAGCTTAGATATGTAGCATTGTGTGTTGGTCCTCTATTAAGTGTGTTCAAAACATGCCCTGTCCCAGAGTTCACTTGTTTTATATAGACTTTGGTAAGGAAACACACTTAAAATATTTTACTTTAACTTGGCCGAGGGATATAGGGCCATTTTTGCCCTTTTGTCTTGAAATTCAACAAAGTGTTTTGTGAAAGTACATTGTGTGCACTAAGACTAGGTGATATGAATAAACATATGGATTTCTAAATGTTTTTGTTGCTCTGTTTAAAAAAAAACCAACAAGTTTTGTTATATACAAATGTAAGTTTTATTTATAGATTGCACCACTCTTATTGTACAATGTATTTTTTTATTTCGAGGTGAAGATAAAATGAATGTTAATTTAAGATTGCTTTATTCAAATAATAGTTTCAGTTTTGTATGCAGACACTCTTATAATTACTCTAAACTGGGGGTTTTACATGTTGTCACCATAATTCCCAATGAAAAATCACAAGAAAACGGTAAAACAAGCATGAAAATATACAAGAAACCTGTAAACAAGCATGACAATATACAAGCAAATAAACTAAAACAAGCATAAAAAAATATAAAAGCAAACAAGAATCTGTAAAATAAGCATGAAAATATACAATCAAACAAGAAACTGTAAAACAAGCATGAAAATATACAAGAAAATAGATGAAAAATCAAAAGAAAACTGCAAAAACAACCATGAGAATATACAAGTTAAAAAACAAACTGTAAAACAAGCATGAAAATATATAGGAAACTGTAAAACAAGTATAAAAATATACAAGAAAACTGTAAAACAAGTATGAAAATTTACAAGAAAACTGTGAAGCAAGCATAGGAATATACAAGTAATCAAAATCTGTTAACAAGTATGAAAATATACTAAAAAACTGTAAAACAAGCATAAGAATATACTAGGGAACAAGAAACTGTTAACAAGTAAGAAAATAAACATGTACAAGAAAATGTAAAACAAGCATGAAAATGCACAAAAAAAACTAAAAAAGCAAAAATATAAAAGAAACTGTAAAACAATTATGAAATTATACAAGAGAACTGTAAAACATAAAAATATACAAATAACTGTAAAACAAGCATGAAAATGTACAAGAAAACTGTAAAATAAGTATTAAAATACAGGAGAACTGTTAAAAAAGCATGAAATTATACAACCAAAACATAGAATAAGCATCATAGGCAATGTTTAATTCAGCAATATTTCTCATCGCACAGGTCTCATTACACTATTTCCTAAATTATTGGAAATAAGAAACTCTGTATGTCTATATTGATAAGGGATGTCACATTTACAGAATTTTGTTCCAAGTTTCCACATACTATCCCATCAGGGGAGGTAATAACTGTTGATAACAAGTGCTGAGCTATGCACTTTCTGTCCTTTGTGTGAATATTGAGATACAGACTGATACTGCCTCATGATTTCTTTGAAATTCTTTCCCAATTTGTTGCTTCTGTATCAAAAGACGTATTGTTCATTACAGTTTTTACCAGGTTACTGGGCCATATGTCTGGTTTCACTTCCATAAACTCTGGGTCTTGATATTCATCATGTTCTTGCCTCGCTCCACATTGTATTCTATCCCTGACGTTTTGATGTTTTTCCTTATTTTTAAGTGAATTCTTATAGTATGTAAATTGGGAATACATTCTGTTGATTCAATATATATTTTGTCACTGTTCATGAATGTAATACTGTTTAATTGCGGAACAGCTTGCTCTTCAGGCTTTGAATAATCCCCACTGGTTGAAGCAAAGCTGCATTTGGAGCACACTTTCAGTTTTTCACAAAATAACACTGTGTTACTGTGTTTATAGGTTTTTGCCATGGATGTCTGTCTGTCCGCTCCATATCTCCTAAACCCCTTGAAGGATTTTCATGAAACTTGGGTCAGATGTTCACCTCAACTAGACGATGTGCAGAACTAATGAACCAACGCTGGCTCAAGGTCAAGGTCACAGCTCAAGGTCAAAGGTTTTAGCTTTGCATTTCGTGTCCGCTCTGTATCTCCTAAACACGTCGAAGGATTTATATTAAACTTGGGTCAGATGTTCACCTCAACTACGCAATGTGCAGAACCCATGAACCAACCGTGCCGGCTCAAGGTCAAGGTCACAGATAGAGATCAAAGGTCATATGACTATATTTCGTGTCCGCTCCATATCTCTTGAACCCATTAAGGATTTAAGAATAACTCAACTCAAATGTTCACCAAAGTGACACGATGTGCAGAGTGCACATATCAACCACCTTGGTTCAAGATCAAGGTCACTGTTGCTAAAAATAGAAAAATGGTTTCTGCTCAATTACTCCAGTTATGTGTGACCAATTGCAATGAAACTTGGTGTGTAGGTAGCTTGCAAGGTCACTTACTAAAAATAGATTTTTGTGTT
Organism: Saxidomus purpurata; assembly: GCA_022818135.1. Taxonomy (NCBI): domain Eukaryota; kingdom Metazoa; phylum Mollusca; class Bivalvia; order Venerida; family Veneridae; genus Saxidomus; species Saxidomus purpurata. The sequence continues at coordinate 38,785,546 of JAFMSR010000015.1, forward strand.
ATTTTAATATCCTGTTTCAGTATGATTATTGACAAAACATGGGGGAGACGTATGTTTTTGTTACAAAAACAACCATTTAGTTTATTTTGAGCTTTGTTGAATGGGTTTTCGTTGAATTATCTTTTCCCTCAAATTTCAGTTTTTTGTTGAGCTACTTGCGAAAGCTCGATATAGTCCAAATGGCTGTTCAGTGTATGTGCATGCCTGCCTGCGTCCGAGTTCAACTTGTCCGGGCTGTAACTTATCCACGGATCAAGGGATTCTTAAATAACTTGGCACAAATGTTCACCACAATCAGACAGGGTGTCATGGGCAAGAACCAGGTCTCTAGGTCTAAGCTCAAGGTCACACTTAGACGTTAAAGGTAAAATTCAAGAATGACTTTGTCTGGAGCTTATCTTCTTCATGCATGGAGGGATTTTGATGTAACTTGGTACAAATGTTCACCATCATGAGATAGAGTGTCATGCGCAAGAACCAAGTCCCTAGTTCCAAGGTCAAGGTCACACTTAGAGGCCAAATGTCAGAAACAAGAATAATTCTAGAATGACTTTGTCCGGAGCATTTCTTTTTCATGCATGGAGGGATTTTGATGTTACTTGGCACAAATGTTCACCATCATGAGATGGAGTGTCATGCGCAAGGACCAGGTCCCTATGTCTAAGGTCAAGGTGACACTTCGAGGTTAAAGAGTGGGGGGGGGGGGGGGGGGGGGGGGGGGGGGGGGGGGGGGTGGGGGTGGGGGGGACACTTTAGGGGGGGGGGGGGGGGGGGGGGGGGGGGGAAGGGGGATTGAGGTTAAAGGTCAAATTCAAGAATATCTTTGTCCAGAGCATTTCTTCTTCATGCATGGAGGGATTTTGATGTTACTTTGTACAAATGTTCACCACCATGGGCTACCCTTGTTTTTAGAATTACTTCCCTTTGTTATTACTATAAATAGCTTATATTGTAACTTTTTTATTACTGGCCGTAGAGAAAATTGGAGACCACTTTTCTGTGGTACAGCATGGATGTTACATCCAAAATTTAGGTGTATTTTGACCTATCTCTACTTGGTAAGGAGTTAGCCCTTTTGACAACTGGCAGGCCCGACATGTTGCACGTGGGCATCTAGTTGAAAACCATATTTTACGACTGTATAGGGCTTAGTTTTCTTTTGGGTGGTTCATTCCATTTGTAGTTCTTTGATGTTGAAACATTGGTACTGTCAACAGTGATGCTGCTTGGCTACAGAATTTGCCCTCAATGAAATAAAATACTATATTAATGATAAAAAAAACATCATTGATTTATTGTCCACATGTACCCAAGTCAATATGTACCTAAGTAAACACATACCTAGGTCAACACATACCTAGGTCAACATGTAACCAAGTCAACACGTACCCAAGTCAACATGTTCCTAAGTCAACACATACCTAGGTCAACATGTACCCAAGTCAACACGTACCCGAGTCAACACGAACCTAAGTCAATACATACCCAAGTCAACACGTACCTAAGCCAACACATACCTAAGTCAACACGTACACAAGTCAACATGTACTAAAGTCAACACTTACCCAAGTCAACACACCTAAGTCAACACAAACCCAAGTCAACATGTACCCAAGTCAACATGTATACAAGTGAACACGTACCTAAGCCAACATGTATCTAAGTTGACATGTACCCAAGTCAACATGTACCTAAGTCAAAACATACCCAAGTCAACACAGACCTAAGTCAATACATGCCCATGTCAACACGTACCTAAGTCAACAAGTACCCAAAGCAGCTTGTGCCTATCATTCAAAAGTTTGTAGTAATGGTACTATGACCAATCCCTAAATGGTACACAAAACATTATTTAACTTGGTAATGTAAAATTCAACACTAACCCAGCAGTGCAATTACAGCCTGCTGTAATTACCATTCCAGACATCTTTGTTAAGCACACCCATACATCATAGTCCTTTTTTTGCTGTCGGAAGGCAGGGATGGCATAACCTTTGCTTTTACGTAGCAACGTGCACAGTCAGTCTAGGTTTTATTGTCAAGCCCGCTTGCGGTGAGCTCGACATAGTTGTCACTTTTGGTGGTTCGGTGTATGTGCGTCTGTCTGTCCGTCCGATTTTGTCCGGACCATATCTTTTTCATGCATGGATGGATTTTGATGTTACTTGGCACAAATGTTCACAATCATGAGACATAGTGTCATGCGCAAGAACCAGGTCCCTATGTCTAAGGTCAAGGTCACACTTGGAGGTTAAATGTCAAATTCAAGAATGACCTTGTCCGGAGCATATCTTTTTCATGCATGGAGGGATTTAATTTAACTTGGCACAAATGTTCACCATTATGAGATGGAGTGTCATGCAAAGACCCAGGTCCCTAGGTCTAAGGTCAAGGTCTCACTTAGAGGTTAAAGTTCAAAGTCAAGCATATCTTTGTCTGGAGCATTTCTTCTTCATGCATGGAGGGATTTTGATGTTACTTTGTACAAATGTTCACCACCATGGGCTACCCTTGTTTTTAGAATAACTTCCCTTTGTTATTACTATAAATAGCTTATATTGTAACTTTTTTATTACTGGCCATAGAGAAAAATCAAGACCACTTTTCTGTGGTACAACATGCATGTTACATCCAATATTTAGGTGCATTTTGACCCATCTCTACTTGGCAAGGAGTTAGCCCTTTTGACATATGGCGGGCTCGACATGTTGCACGTGGGCATCTGGTTGTATCTTACACTTTGCACATGTCTGTACTAGTAGACAACAGCAGCTTTTAATTGTTGTAAGGCATTCATGTTTTCCATATGTGACAGCCCAAGTATTAATGTTTTATACTGGTAATAAGGATGCATTATTTGTTGTAATGGTCTTTACTCCATGTATTTACATTATTTGCTTGTGTCTGTGCTCAAAGTTGGTTTTTTCATGTCCGTCTTTGATTGTTTCACAATTTACAAGATCCCCGGTTGTTTCAAACAAAAGCATTTCTACACAGTCCTTGAGGACCCTAAACTTTGGCGATTGTTGTATTTCTCCTTCTCTGTTCCTAACTCAAGATCCAGTGTTATATCACAGTCACTTATTTATGCTTTTACTGTTTGTAGAAGTAATTGTATCACGGTAACTACTCCACATAGTACTGGAGCAGTCATTGTGAAATCATTCTTTTTTCTGTCCTTTTTTCAACGTATGTGTATATGGTTAACAAGCATAACCTCCCATAACGGCACATAATTATAAACATAAAATAAATTGAAAGACAGGTATCAAAAATATGCGTCATGGTTCAGTCAAGCAGATAGTAGTGTGTAAAATGCAAAAAAAATATTTCATACAAATGGTTGATAAGATGTTTTATTAATTATGCACTAGCCAGAAGGGCATAAAGTGTTAACCATGTTTGTGCGTCCATCTGCAGATGGTGGTTTCCAATCAAGAACTTCTAACAGGTTTAATTTAGATTTTACCTGTATGTTTATGATCATAAAATACAGGTCAAGCTATCCACCAGTTACTACAGGAGTTATGGTCCCCTTTTCCACTTAAATTTCAGCCAAATGTCAGTTTCTGATCAATTCCTTTTGAAAAAATCATGTTTTACATGTGGGTTTATGATCATTAGGTGCAGGTCAAGATTGATTTTGGTTACAACGTAGGAACAATTACAGGAATTATGGCCCCTTTTATACTTAGCACAGGGCATATAATTATGAACTGACATAAGTTAACTTTTTAGCTCACCTGGCTATGCCAGGTTGAGCTTTTCTGATCGATGATTGTCCATTGTTCGTCAAGATTTTGATTCAAATGACATCTCCTCTGAAACCTCTAGGCCAATGTTGATAAAACTATGCAGGAATGTTCCTTGCATGAAGCTCTACCAAAATTGTTCAAAGAATTCCATTCCATGCAGAACTCTGGTTGCTATGGCAACAAATAGGAAAAACTTTAAAAATCTTCTTCTCTGAAACCACAAGGCCTAGAGCTAAGATATTTGGCATGTAGCATTGTCTAGTGGACCTCTACCAAGATTGTTCAAATTATGACCCCTGGGTCAAAATTGACCCCGCGGGGGTGGTCACTTAGTTTTGCATAGGAATATATAGGAAAAACTTAAAAAATCTTCTTCTCTGAAACCACAAGGTCTAGAGCCTAGATATTTGGCATGTAGCATTGGCTAGTTGACCTCTACCAAGATTGTTCAAATTATGAGCCCCGGATCAAAATTGACCCCGCACGGGGGGGTCACTTAGTTTTACATAGGCTTATGTAGGAAAAACTTTAAAAATCTTCTTCTCTGAAACCACAAGGCCTAGAGCTTAGATATTTGGCATGTAGCATTGGCTAGTGGACCTCTACCAAGATTGTTCAAATTATGACCCCCGGATCAAAATTGACCCCGCACGGGGGGTCACTTAGTTTTACATAGGCGTATATAGTAAAAACTTTAAAAATCTTCTTCTTTGAAACCACAAGGCTTAGAGCTTAGATATTTGGCATGTAGCATTGGTTAGTGGACCTCTACCAAGAATGTTCAAATTATGACCCTCGGGCCAAAATTGACCCCGCACCGGGGGTCACTTAGTTTTACATAGGCTTATATAGGAAAACTTTAAAAATCTTTTTCTCTGAAACCACAAGGCCTAGAGCTTAGATATTTGGCATGTAGCATTGCCTAGTAGACCTCTTCAAAGTTTGTTCAAATTATGCCCCTGGGGTCAAAATTGACCTTGCCCGGGGGGGATCATTTGTTTTACAAAGATGTATATAGGAAAACTTATTTGGTATATAACAGTATCTAATGATCTTCCACCAGGCAAGTGGACTTGTACCAAGGTGAGCGATATAGGGCCATCTTGGCCCTCTTGTTATAGTCATAATTGTTTGTGTTCAGCTCATGCTCATTACATTTAAGCTCGCATGTGAACCAAAGTGCTGAAGGTGAGTTATATTCTGACATAACAAGACGATAAAATCATGTGCATTAAAGTACAGGATTGTATTTTAACTAAACTTTGTTGACGTAAAAACCTATGCCGGGGCTTCCATGACTATGGACACACTTCTAGTTTCATTTATTGATCTATTTCTTTGAGTAATCAAGAGCATTATCCTTTTTGTTTGTGTTAAGAGATTGAAAAGACCCAAACATTTCCTAAACACACTTCAATATAAATATGATGGAAGAGTTTGTATGTAAAATTTCACCTAAACTTGGGTACTATACCTTAACACCAGCATTGAAATTAATGTTGGATTGAACAAACAAAATCATGTAAGTAATGAAATCTCATGCGAAGGTCTTAGACTACACAGAGTGTAGTTTTCCTGCATGATCTATTTTTGCCTTTTTAGCTCACCTGAGCACAAAGTGCATAAAGGTGAGCTTTTGTGGTTGCCCAGTGCCTATAGATGTACTGGCTAGGAAATTACTCAGTGATTTCATCTTGTCTTAACCTAACACTGTGCTGATAAGTGTATTTTGTAAGGTTTGGAACTTGCAAAAGTCGATTGTTTAAAGATTTCTCCATGTTACGAGCAGTGCAGTCGAACACAAACCCGAGTCATTTTTTTCTTGGTTGATAAACAGCATGATGTGGGAAAAACCAGTCTTCCATTGTTTTGTTGCCCATTTTCCCACCATAGAAATCTCAAGTTGTTGGTCTGTTGTTGTGTCTATTCACACTTCATTTCAAAAATCAACTTCTGTCTAATAAAATATCAATTCCAAGACATTGTAGTGATTCTTACTTTACTTTGACTTGCAAAAGTATCACAAATCATTTTATCGATTTGAAATATGCAGTGAAAGGTTGACAATTTTTAGCTTGTGACATGTGAAAAAATCATAGAGCTATTGTCATCACCTGGGTGGTGAGGGTGTTGCTTCTATTTTTAGATCCTCTTTGTTTTTATACCCCCGAAACGAAGTTTAGGGGGGTATATAGGAGTCACCCAGTGGTTGGTCGGTCGGGCTGTCGGTCAGGCCTTCTGTTGGATTTTTCTTGTCCGGAGCATAACTTGAAAACTACTAGTTGGAATTCACTGGTTGGAATTCAATACAACTTCATACAATGGTCAAGCACATTAAAAGGAAGTGCAGTGCATAAGAACCATAACTTCATCTTGATTAATTACAGAGTAATTGCCGTTTGTTACTTTTCCTTGTACGGAGCATAACTTGAAAACTACTGATTGGAATTCAATACAACTTCATACAATGGTCAAGCTCATTAAAAGGAAGTGCAGTGCATAAGAACCATAACTTTCATCTTGATTAATTACAGAGTAATTGCCGTTTGTTACTTTTCCTTGTCTGGAGCATAACTTGAAAACTACTGATTGGAATTCAATACTTCATACAATGGTCAAGTACATTGAGAGGAAGTGCAGTGCACAGGAACCATTACTCTATCTTGAGTAATTACAGAATTATTGCCCTTTGTTACTTTTCCTTGTCTGAAGTATAATTTGAAAACTACTGGTTGGAATTCAATACCGGTACAACTTCATACAATGGTCAAGCACAATGAGAGGAAGTGCAGTGTACAAGAACCATAACTCCATCTTGACTCATTACAGAGTTATTGCCAAGAACAATATCTCGTTTTTAGTTTTTTTAGCTCACCTGGCACAAAGTGCCAAAGTGAGCTATTAGGATCGCATTCCGTCCAGCATCAGTACGTCCGTCTGTCCACCATTTCCTTCAAACAACATCTCCTCTGAAACCAAAGGGCCAATGTTGATGAAACTTTGCAGGGATGTACCTTGCATTAAGTTCTATCAAAATTGTTCAAAGAATTCCATTCCATGCAGAACTCTGGTTGCTATGGCAACAAATAGGAAAAACTTTAAAAATCTTCTTCTCTGAAATCACAAGGCCTAGAGCTTAGATATTTGGCAAGTAGCATTGGCTAGTGGACCTCTACCAAGATTGTTCAAATTATGACCCCTGGGTCAAAATTGACCCCCCACAGGTGGTCACTTAGTTTTGCATAGGCTTATATAGGAAAAACTTAAAAATCTTCTTCTCTGAAATCACAAGGCCTAGAGCTTAGATATTTGGCAAGTAGCATTGGCTAGTGGACCTCTACCAAGATTGTTCAAATTATGACCCCTGGGTCAAAATTGACCCCCCACAGGTGGTCACTTAGTTTTGCATAGGCTTATATAGGAAAAACTTAAAAAATCTTCTTCTCTGAAACCACAAGGCCTAGAGCTTAGATATTTGGCATGTAGCATTGTCTAGTGGACCTCTACCAAGATTGTTCAAATTATGACCCCCGGATGAAAATTGACCCTGCACGGGGGTCACTTAAATTTTACATCGGCTTATATAGGAAAAACTTAAAAAACTTCTTCTCTGAAACCACAAGGCTTAGAGCTTAGATATTTGGCATGTAGCATTGTCTAGTGGACCTCTACCAAGATTGTTCAAATTATGACCCCTGGGTCAAAATTGACCCCCCACAGGTGGTCACTTAGTTTTGCATAGGCTTATATAGGAAAAACTTAAAAAATCTTCTTCTCTGAAACCACAAGGCCTAGAGCTTAGATATTTGGCTTGTAGCATTGTCTAGTGGACCTCTCTCAAGATTGTTCAAATTATGACCCCTGGGTCAAAATTGACCCTGCACAGGGGGTCACTTAGTTTAACATAGGCTTATATAGGAAAACTTAAAAAAAACTTCTTCTCTGAAACCACAAGGCCTACAGCTTAGATTTTTGGCATGTAGCATTGTCTAGTCGACCTCTACCAAGATTGTACAAATTATGCCCCTGGGATCAAAATTGACCTTGCCCAGGGTGTCACTTAGTTTTACATAGGCTTATATAGGAAAAACATTGTCATTTGATTTACAAAGATGTATATAGGAAAACCTATTTGGTATATAACATTGTCTAGTGATCTTCCACCAGGCAAGTGGACTTATATCATGGTGAGTGATATAGGGCCATCTTGGCCCTCTTGTTTGCAAGGTATTCTGTTACTATGAATTTCATCAGTTTATAAAGCAGTCTTTCGGGGTTATTAGTCACATTAAGTGATAGGTCTAGTTTCTGTTGAAGTATCAGAGCTACTGCTCTGAAATTGTATCCACATTTGCTTGTGAAGCTCTAGTGTTGTATTTGCCTTAATAAATTTTTTTTAGACTGTCATTTATGTTTAGAGTATTAGAACGGTCTGCTGGTGCAGAAATGCAGAACAAATGTTTTTGAAATGGTTGATGTTTTCAAAATTATGTACTATTTGAATATAAATACATTGTAATTATTAAAAGAGGTGTCTATAACAGAAAAATGTAACTCAGAGAGGCCATCGAGTGTAGCGGTTTTACACAGATCATTTTGCATGAATGCTTTTACTCTGATGATGAATGAGAAACAATATATTAGTTTGTGCAATTGTTTATCTTGAAATTTATAATAAATACCAGATGATAATGTTCTTCTTTGTTCTTAATACACATTGCCATGTACTTTAAATGGTTCTTTAGTATAATGCATGGGTGTAGTTTTGCCATGCTTGCATGTATAAAAATCCATTTGTCCATAGGGCATGATGCATGAACAAAACTTACTCTGAGTAGAACTTTCCATCATGTTTGGAGCCAAAAGGAAAAAAATACTAAACTGTTCTTTCAAGGCAGTATGCACCATCATTTCAGTGCCAAAAGTAGGTCAACTGCATTGACCAACAAGATCTGGAAGTTGTTTACCTATAAACAGAAAGGTTGCTGTAGCCAGGTGAAAACAGTGTTAGTCCAGAACAGTCCTGCTGAGCCATTAATCCTGGTCACATGAGGATTTCTAGGTTTCTCAGGATCTGCATCCACATGAGGCAAAGAAAGGCATAATGTTTTACTTGCATGTTTATTCCAGTACACTTTGTTATTGACTTTAAGTATAGCATAAATTTCAGCCTAAACTATTCTAGCTGATTTTCCTCACAAAAAAACATATAAACAGTTCTGGGTACTAGCCTATACAATATCACTGACTGTAAAAGAGATCGTGAAATTCTGGACACAAAACTATGATGCAGTTGGTAGTTAGATGACTGAAGTGGCATTTAAGTGACATTATGCGCATCTTACTGCACATAGTGTATTTTTATACCCCCGAAATGAAGTTTAGGGGGGTATATAGGAGTCACCCGGTGGTTGGTCGGTCGGGCGGTCTGTTGCATTTTCCTTGTCCGGAGCATTACTTGAAAACTACTAGTTGGAATTCAATACAACTTCATACAATGGTCAAGCACATTGAGAGGAAGTGCAGTGCACAAGAACCATAACTCCATCTTGACTAATTACAGAGTAATTGCCCTTTGTTACTTTTCCTTGTCCGGAGCATTATTCGAAAACTACTCGTTAGAATTCAATACAACTTCATACAATGGTCAAGCACAATGAGAGGAAGTGCAGTGCAAAATAACAATAACTCTATCTTGACTCATTTCAGAGTTATTGCTCTTCGTTAATTTTACTTGTCCGGAGCATAATTTGAAAACTATTGGTTGGAATTCACTACACCTTCATACAATGGTCAAGCACACTGAGAGGAAGTCTAGTGTACAAGAACCATAACTCTATCTTGACAAATTACAGAGTTATTGCCAAGAACAATATCTCTTTTCAGTTTGTTTGCAAGGTATTCTGTTACTACAAACTTCCTCAGTTTATAAAGCAGTCTTTCAGGGGTATTAATCACATTTAGTGATAGCTCTAGTTGGTGATAGTTTTATAAAAGCAATTTTCGGTTGCTGTGCATTTAAATGTGTTAAACTAATGATAATGCCGCATTGGTATTCTAAGTTGGTGCTTTGACAGATTAATAGTTAAGTTGCCTCTGCTGGTATGTTGCAGGAAAGTATATTCAGTTCAAAAAGGCATTTCTCGACAACACCTTACTGAATACAAAAATTGTGTCTTACATATCTACTATGGAAAGTGATTATGTGTACAATAAAGGAGTTTGTACCACAATACACCTATATCATGGGGGCTATATGCCATATGAAATTTAACCAACAGAAATGTCTGAGTTTGAAGGGCCATAACTCTGCAACACCTTAATGAATACACACTAAAAGTGTGTTTTGCAAATCGACTATTCATGGTAATAATGTGTACCAATGTTCAGTGCTGCTATTTCAAAAGTGAAGGAGGTTGCTCCACAAACTATGCTACATGATATTTAAACAATATTAATGTCCAAGTTCAAACGGGCATACAATCTTTGACGAGTACACATAAATATTGTCTTGCACATCTACTATGCATGATGATTGTATGTACAAATATTCATTGCTATCCTTTGAGTGGACTAACCAGCTGTATAAAATTGAACTAACTGACAGGTGAATCCAATATACTCCAAAAACTTTATTCGCAATGTATTACAGAACCAAAAGAGGCGGCCCCTGTGGTGTGCTCATAGGTTTTGTTGTATGGTTTTTCCACTGTTTCATTTCTGTAACCAGGTACCTTATGTACATGTTAGGGTTAATTCTTTGGAAAAAAACTATTGTTGGTGTTTGAGCTTTTTTCTTTCTGTTAATTTTCTTAAAAAAGGTTTTTTTTTTCCTTCTTTTTTTCTTTTTTTCTTTTTCTCCTTTCCGGTTTTAATTTTTCTTTTTCTTTTTTCCCTAAAAGATAAAAGCAAAACCGGTCAAGCAAAATTTATGTAGTTAAAAAAATACTACAGGTAAATTATACATGCACATTGTTTCAAGAGAGTACACATTTCTTTCAATATCCCTACATCAGGATTTTTTTTTTTCATGTGAAGACTGGATACACAAATTAGCTTGCGTGTGTGCATGAGTGCGCATGTGTGTGTGCGTGCGTGTGCGCGACTTCTAAAAAAAAACAATACACAAGAAAAGCATATTGCTAGCTGTAGGTTTAATTATTGAGCATTGTGTTTAATGGGACAGGATTGGAGTTTAATGTTACATAATAATGGTACTGGATATTAAATGAGAAGTGGGCATGTAATAAATACTGTAATATGTAATAATCCATAATTGTGGTATCAGCCCGACTATAGTGAAGGAACTAACTCTTCAGTGGATGTTTTCCTATTTTTATATTATGCATCACTATTTAATACAAATGGTACTTTGTAAATCACACTTTTTGCACTTCAATCTTGTCGACCTTTACAACTGGCCATAACAATAAATTTCATAGCTTTAAAAATTTTTCTTATAGAATCATAACTTGTGCTACAGTCTTGAACTAGTTACCTCCTTACAAAGTAATTGTTACTACTTTTAAACTTCTTAAAATCAATCATTTAACAATCAGTACTTAATAGTCAAAGCACATTGCAAATTAAAATGTTTAATATTACATAGCATAATGAACACATTACATGTAATATATTTCACTTTTTTCCTTCCACCATTATAACATGATATCCAAATTTAGTTTTTACAGGCGGGTCTGTATATATAGGACTGTTTGTTGTACTGTTCTGTAAGGCAAATGCAGCTTCCTGGAACGGACCAACCATACTTCCTCTTGTCATCCATCCAAGATCTCCCTGTCAATATACATGTGCTTGTAAATAGAAAGCGTTTTTAAGAAATTAATTGTAGGTTTTAGATGATAAAGGTCTACATGTAGATGGAATCAACCTCGAAGAGAAAAAAGTTCAACTGGCTCAAAAGAAATAGAACTGGCTACAACTTTTGAAGAAAGAAAATGTTCTATGTGCTATGCAAACAACGCCACATGGAAAAAATGGCTCAAAGCAAAAATTGGCCAGTGCCCTGAGGACATTACTGCAGTTGGTGGGGATCAAACACCAGAGCCCTCCAATCACAAGGTGAAGGCACTATCTCTGGTCCGCACGCTATGGATGGCTCCACAAATAAAAATAATGATAGAAAAAAAAACACTTGTACACCCAAACATCCTTACCCCAGATCTAGCTTTGTCTTCACTATATTGAGCAGCAACTTCATTGAATTTCATACCACTTTTTAATTTCTCAATGGCTTCAAGCGCTTTTGACTGCTTCTCACACAATATGTGACGAACCTGAAATGTTGGAACTTTGTAATTCTATAGCGTCATAAGACACATCCCTTCACTTTCCCTTCTGACAGTAACTGGAAAAAAAATATTGATAGAAAAAATATGGATAGCAGAGTGCTACAGCACATCTTTTGAGAGTATCCAAGATTTTGAGTTTTTGTTAGATATTTTTATAACTGAATGATGGGATTTCTTTTCTACATAACGCATAGCAGGTCTCCAGTTTTTAAAAACAGTTACAGGGCTTTTATCCTTCTATATAAGGGGCCATTCACAGGAATCTTTAACTCGGAAATTTCTTTCAAATCATGCAGTTTTCCCCGGAAGTGGACCTCGCCTCAAAAACTGTATTTCTCTTTTGCCAAAACATTGAGCTATCCCCCCCCCCCCCACCACCGTTGCACAACTTATTGTGCGCCAGGGCTTTTTGCTATATATGACGATCTCCCTTCGCACAGTAAAGACAGTTATCTATGTAATATCAGTTTGTAAAATTGGTCGGTCTTGCAGTTGAAATATTGAGGCTACCTCCCCCCCCACCCCCCAAAAAATCAAGGGTGTCAGCCCCTTCCCGTTTCAGTACAAAAAGCCCTTTGTTAAAACAATCTTGCTTTAGACAGTGTTATACAGTAAAAGCAGATTTAAAGTTATTGACACAGTTGGAAGGCTGGAAACCAGAACTAAAAACAATGTAGATCTAGTTCCAAATAATCGTTCTTTCGACGACATTGTACATCGTAGCTTCAAAGGTTCACCATATCTGGCATATATGTTACATTGTACATGCAACATTACAGTATGTTAGAAGTCAACATCACCCAACCATAATCAGCCACTTTTGCGCCAGAGTTCTGGCACTTTTACTTTCACTTTCCATTTATTATAACGTAAAATAACGTAGCCTCATGAGCAATGTTGAGCAAATAAGTGTAAGTTTTATTTGTATAACAAGGGAACACCAGCTGAAGATATGTAGAACTTTCAAAGCAATTCATTAGATATTTCTTGAACTATTTATATAAATCTTAGTTTCTTTTCATAAATTTAAAAGCTTGATGGGACTTTAAGCCGAGCCTGATCAGGCAATGTTACTAGCCAGTTTGCTAATGCCTGGATTCTCTTTGAAGTTGACACAGCCCACCATGATTTCAAAGAAATTTAAGTTTGAGGAGACGCCCTATAACGGACTCTGATATAAGAAGTAAAAATGCCGTGAATATAACATGTCAATGAAAAAACTAATGTGTGGATTTTTTGATTTCAACAGTGTTCGATATCCGAACTTTCGAAACATCCGAAATTAAAGAAACGTACTTTTACTGCGGTTCCTCCCTTCGCCTGTTTCTGTTGAGAATCTCCTCCTCCCTCAGCCCCTTTTCCTTTTGCCCCTTTTCCTCCTCCACCACCACCGCCTTTGTTTTTCGGCATATCGAATTCAGATATAGGTGTTTTTGTTGTTTTTGAAATTTCACAAGTGATTTGTTGTTGTTGTTTTTTGTCGGTGAATCTGAGTCAGTAGGACGATTACTTTTTACATTTTCTTCGATGCCAATTTGAAACATGCGCCTAGGCGTCAACGATGGACTTAGGCAAGAACAGTGATTGGGTAATTAAGACGGAGTCGGACCAATCATATTCTCAGACTCACGTCATCTGTTTTCGCGATATACAATTTGTTGTCATCCTTTCAAAGAATTTCACAACAATATTCACCTTTTTTTAAAGCTGTGATTTTAAAATGTCTGATTCCGAGGATTCATACGGACCGGCATTACCACCTGGTATAGTTGTCAATCTTTGATAGTCTCTGTATGATATCTCTTTCACCCTTGTTAACATGTTAAGTCCTATCTCATTTTGTTTCACACCAATCAGCCAAATTATTTGTTAATTCTCAATTTCTGAGTCTGGCATTAGCTATCATCTGCAGTGAAACATTACTGACATGCCAATATAAAACCGTGGCAAGGAGTTATGGCTGTGGGTGACTTCAAGGTTTACCTTTTAAGGCCGCTGTATCAAAGAGTTTATATCTTTGGGATTTGTTTCAATTTGTTTTAAAACTGACTGACAGTCGGCATCAGGAGTCAGATCGTTAAATATATACTTAAAGTTAAATATCGTCTGCTCATTACAGCAAATACGTAACTTTGACATAGGTTGTTAAAAAAATTACGAGGGGAGCCGTGTGACAGTTGTAAACTTTTGACAATCGCATGAAATGTTTACACAAAAATCATACAAAAATATGACGAGCAATAAAAAGGCACTGTCAAGTCCAACTTGGTCAGAATGTTTATTGGGAAAGTTTGATTAGCAGTCAGATCAACCAATGTACTTTGCAATTAAACTGTCCAAGTGTTACTGCCCTTACTGAGGACACTGCCAAACTTAGGCAAACAGGCTAACACTGTACTACAGCAGCTTCATATATGATATATTAGTTTAATATATACTTACAACCTTGCATCATGTTTTTTGCAGGTATGCAACAGTCAGCTAAATCTGATGAGGACACTTCATCTGATAATGACCAGTATGGACCAGTTATACCCAATTCTTCAGGTCAGGGTCATCAAGGCAAAAGTGATACCAACAAATATGGCATAGGACCAGTGTTGCCTGCTAGAAAGCCAGAAAGTGTCAAAGAGGTTATTGGCCCTGTTTTGCCTGCCAACTTTAGTAAAAAATCGAGAGCCAGTTCAGACTCAGATTCAGATTCATCATCATCATCATCATCTAGTAGCAGCTCAGGTCAAAAATCTAAAAGGGAAAAGAAACACAGAAAATTACATACCTCTAAAAGTGATCATTACACACGTAGACATGTTATTGGGCCTGTAATGCCTCCTTCTATTGGACAGTCCAGTGAAAAATTGGATGGTGCTGACAATAGAGTTATTGGCCCCTCAATGCTGCCAGGAATTCAAGGGTCCAACAGTGAAAGAAATAATGATAGTAGTGATGATGATGATGATGTAATAGGGCCTCATGTAGGACTGCAGGCTTCAGCAGAAGATCAGTCAGCGGTGAAAGATTTCGAGTCGCGGTCTCAAAGGATGATGGAGAAGTTGACATCCAGTACAAAGGTATTGATATGGCAAGCACATTTTGTAGCTTTTTCTAATGGATGATTGTCCGTCGACCGTCAAAGGACATCTCTGAAACCACTGGGCCAATGTCAATGAAACTATGGTGGGATGTTCCTTGCATGAAGCTCTATCAAAATTATTCAAAAATTACATTCCATGCAGAACTCTGGAGTATGGTTGCTATGGCAAAAAATAGGAAAAACTTTAAAAATCTTCTCTGAAACCACATTTTGAGTTTTATTAACTTCTTATGTAAAACAAGGCATCTAAACAATGTAAAACATTCTATGTTGATTTTAAAAGATTATTTAGGAAAACAGGTACCAATTAACTTAGGTCCAAGTTTTCTGTAGAAAATAATAAAGTGAAAAATTTGTACCAAGTTGTTATTTCTAAAGCTGAAAATGTTTTTCATGTGCTTGTGTATAAACTTGTCATTGTAAGAGTGATTGTGTTGTTAGTGTTACTTTGTACATGTACCCCGACTAACTATTCCTGCTCTTTAAGCCAGATGAGTCTGAAGCACCGAAGCAGAGAGAAAGTTGGATGACGGAGCTTCCAGAGGAAGGGGGCGCAAGCTTTGGTCTGAGCAGCAGACAGTTCCGCACCAAAGATGCTCCTGAGATTGACTCCAGCTGGACCGAAGCACCACATGAGAAAGGAAAGAAGAACAAGGTATAAAATGCAAGACCTGTTAATACTGAAAACGATTTTAAAGATTAAACGTCCTTGTATGAATGCTTAAGTTTTCAATAGTACTTGCTGAAATAAACTTGTCAGCATCATGCATGCCCAAGGATCCATACCGGTCACAAAAGCAAAATCTGTCTTACATATGGCATGGCTTGTTTAATTTTTTCTTCTTTGAATTTGTTTTTGATGACTAGGCGTAATACAGTACAATCTACCTGGAGGTGATATCTACAATAACTGTGAAAACTTTTTCTCTGTAACATTTTTTTTTTATCAAGTGTTATATATACGTGCAAACATTGCACTTTCAAATGTATGATAAATACCACATTTGCATAAAGACGGTCTTTGTGGTCTGACCACCTTACAATATTGACCAGTTATTCCGGCATTGGGAAAGTGCATTGTGAATAAAGATAATATGTACACAAAATTAATGTTGCCGCTAGCTTCCTCTGACCAGTGGTGTTTGTTTATTTCATGGGTTTGACTATTATGTTAAAATATTATACCAAAAATATCTGTCAGTTAGAAAATGATATCTATTTACATTTCTAGGAAGGAAAGAAGAGAAAAAAGGACAAAGAGGACTGTTTCCAAAGTGACAGAGACAAAAAGGCTAAAAAGGAAATAGAGGCTTTTAATGTAAGATACCGGTATTATTTATTATCAACATTTACATGACTATATACAAGTTGGATCAAGATTTATCCGTCTGCCTACAATTATGCCGTTACTGGTTGCCAGAATAGAAAAACAAAAACTAATGAATGTGAATTCTGCTGGTATAGTTAACTGACCATAGACCATTACTTGCATTTAATAAATATTAATCTCTCAGATCTTTAGATGGAGGATTATGCTCTGCACAAACAATTTAGTAATGCACATTAGTATAAACTACTTCCGTAAGGTTATTCTGACAGTCTGTTATGTTTGACTTTTCACAGAAAAAACACCGTGCAGAGTCTTTGCTGGAGATGCATGAGAAAAAACTGAAGAAAAAAATGGTATGTGAGGGAAGGTATAATTATTCAATTCAGTTCAGTGCACATGCATCATGTTTTAATGATCATTTCATGCGAAGACATGCAAAGAAATAGTAGCTTTCTAAAATGTTAACAGGTTAGTTTAGTTTAGTTTAGCTTGATGGGGGAAAAAAGCTGAAAGCTTATGGAGCCACTCTTGAGTCCGCTTCCAGGAAAAACCAGTACTGGTGTCTAATGAGCCTCATAATATGAAGAGTTAATGTTGTGATCCCTTTGTGGCTCGAACCCACAACCTCTTGGATTAGCAGCAGATTCCTTAACCTCTATACCATGGCCTTGCATGTTCATTTAAATAGAAACTTTAACAACAAAGTATCCAAAATATTTGTCATATGTATATTCCAGAAAAAAGAAAAAAAGAAGAACAAAGATAAACCAAAGGAAAGACGCCCATTTGACCGTGATATTGATCTGAAAGTCAACAAATTTGATGACGCTATGAAAAAAGCATACATCAAAAAAACACAAGAGCTTGGGTCGAGGTTTAAATCTGGTGGAACAGGAACTTCCTTCTTATGAAAGTCCAGTTCAACAGTCACTGTCTGTTGACAGTAGGCAATATGTGTATGACTATGTCAGTACAGTGGAGGCCAACATCCGTGGAGAAATCTTGCTGGACATTTTAGACCTGTGGCATAGATCCTATTGGTTACATTTTTGTGTCAGAATATTGGGGGAAATGTTTACAAAACACCGCAAGCTTTTATGAAAGACTTTACTCATGAATTCTGTTACCGGTAGAGATGGAGTTAGACTGACCTGTTTTGAAAAGTGTGATGTGCAAGTTTGTCTAGAAGGAGAAAAAATTGTTTTATATATCTGAACAAGTTACTCTTGCCTTCCTCAGAAAATCTAATAAAAATTTACAAAAGTTAATAAAGACTGTTAACAAGTTAAAATCAGATAACAGAGTATTCTTGAAAAGACTAAGTCTCTGTTAAAATCACTGTGAATAACCCATTGTCAGCTGTCTGTTATTAAATTGTAAACAAGAATGCAGACTTTAATGACTTTGTCATGCTTGTCACTTTTCATTGCTAAAAGCACAAGCTGCATTTACTTACATCTGATATGCAACTACATCCTTTACCCTTCCAAAGTCTTTAATAGACCTACCTGCCTGTCTTCTAGTTTGGACTGTACCATTGAGCTTTTTCAGATTAGCACCTTGGATAATCTTAGTAAAAAAAACTTTCTTAATTTAACACGTCAAATAAAACCAGCGAGTGGGAGCATACTCTCTTGTCTTCTCGACTCTTTAAACACTAAGTTACTGTACTCATGGGTTGGCTATGGTTCAAGATGGTGGACAGGATTAGAGATTATGCATAGATATCTACTAAGTTGTGTTCCAAGATAATAATCTATTGATTTGCCATAGACTCATAGATGATAATTTAAAAAGTAAAAAAGTTGTGAATTTTCAAACATTTAATGAAACTAAAGAAGAACATGTTGAGAATAATATTAATTGACAATCCTGTACCTACCAAACACATTCAGGAAGCGTAGGGGGTTATGTCGCTGACATCCATTCTTGAGTAACCCTAGTACCTTATCTGAAAATGCTAATGAAGTGTTCAAAGAGGTGCCCACTGAAAAATGCGCTGACTGAATAGCGAACTTCTAGATTGCGAGCTACAAAGGTAGCAAAGGTCGTGGGCTGGATAAAGTTTTAAGCACACGATAATTTACTATGCTGTTTACAGTGAGTTGAATGGGCAAGGATAAAATTTCACAGATTAAAAAGATTATTTTGTTGTCTGCTGATTTTGCTGCAGAAACCAGTGAACATAGGTTAAAGTCCCAGGATCACATTTACAAGTAGCTCTCATTTTATTCAGAATAAACTTACTGCAATGGTTCCAAAGGTTAACAGCCTCCTTGGAACAAACAGCAACACGATAGACACCCAAATCAGCATACAAACATTAGAGCAGGACACTCAAACAGATACCAACTACTATTTAGTGGATAGACCACCAAATGCAACTAGAAATTATCAACATGTAGACATTCCAGTAGTTGTTCTTCAACCTTTTTCATAAGAATCTATAACAACTTGACCCAGTAGACTTGGACCAAGATGGCCAAAATAGATGCAAAGGAAATGCCCGCCCTATATCTACTTTTCCGCCACGCCCTTCAACCTCAAATCCATCAAGACCTTGTGTAGTCGTTGAAAACATAGGATGACTTTCATGAATTTTTTTCTTTCCTCCGGATTCTGATTCTGATGAAGTGGATATATAATCTGTGCCATACAAATAATTTATTTTTGTGTGTTAAATTCGAATACATAATTAGGGCACATAAACAGACATGTCGTTTTTAGCTTGACTATTCGAAGAATAAGGAGGCTATTGCACTGGCCCAAGCGTCGGCATTGGCGTCTGCGTTGGTTAAAGTTTTTCATAAGGTCAAATATCGTGAATACTATCAAAGGTATTGACTTGAAACTCAAACTATATGTTTACCATCAACATCTTCACCTGAGGAAACAATCCCATAACTCTGTTTTGATTTTTGACAGATTTATGCCCCTTTTTAACTTGGAATTTTTGGTTAAAGTTTTTTATAAATTCAAATATTTTGAATACTATCAAAGGTATTGACTTGAAACTCAAAGTATGTGTCTACCATCAACATCTTCACCTGAGGAAACAATCCCCATAACTCTGTTTTGATTTTTGTTAGATTTATGCCCCTTTTTAACTTAGAATTTTGGTTAAAGTTTTTTATAAATTCAAATATCTTCAATACTATCAAAGGTATTGACTTGAAACTGTGTCTACCATCAACATCTTCACCTGAGGAAACAATCCCCATAACTCTGTTTTGATTTTTGACAGATTTATGCCCCTTTTTAACTTAGATTTTTGGTTATTTTTTTTTATAAAGTCAAATATCTTGAATACTATCAAAGGTATTGACTTGAAATGCAACTCAAACTATATGTTTACCATCAACATTTACACCAGAGGAAACAATCCCCATAACTCTGTTTGATTTTTGACAGATTTATGCCTCTTTTTAACTTAGAATTTTTGGTAAACATTTTTTATAAAGGCAAATATTTTGAATACTTTCAAAGGTATTGACTTGAAACTCAAATTATGTGTCCACCATCAACATCTTCACCTGAAGAAACAATCCCCATAACTCTGTTTTGATTTTTGTTAGATTTATGCCCCTTTTTAACTTAGAATTTTAGTTAAAGATTTTTGTGAAGTCAAATATCTTGAATACTATCAAACGTATTGACTTGAAACTTAAACTGAATGTTTACTATCAACATTTTCACCAATATTTTTGATTTTTGACATATTTATGCCAATTTTTAACTTAGAATTTTGTCACAGTTTTTACCAGACTATTATTAGAAATACTTGAAATGGCTTACTTTTGAAATGTCATAGAATAATTATGAAGCATGCAGCGGTCATGCTTTTTTAATTTTAAACATATCAATTTTGAAACGTTACAAAGTTAGTCATGATCAAATATACAAGGTCATGTATTTCTTTGAAATTATCCCCGCCTTCTCCCCCCAGTTGGCTTACAGAATCCAGAGTAAGGCTTTGCATGTAATGTACATCTACATAGGTCTTTGAACAAGTTTCATATCTTTGACCTTAATTCTTATAGACAATTACACTATACACCTGTTCTTAGACAAAAAAAACATTTTACCGACAAGCTTTCGAATAGTCGAGCGTGCTGTCATGAGACAGCTCTTGTTTAATAATATTTTGGATATATAGGACCTTATTAGGGATTTTTTTGGAGCCACTGTGACGCAGTGATAGCGTGTTCACCTCAGGATCGAAGGGCCCCGGGGTCATCCCTACCATAGCCATGTCGGTAGTGTCCTTAGGCAAGACACAAATAATTCCACATTGCCTCTCTCTCTTAGAGGTTGATTCCATCTGGAATGAGTCTCAACAGCGATTAATCTAAGTTGTAAGAACTTGTTTCACACTCGAGAATAAATAAATTAGTATAAAAAAAAGAGATTTTATTATTGTTCATAACTTTATGTATCGTCATTAGTGTAGTTATTGTTACATTAATTTTAACAGATTTCCGTTTTCAGGGTTATTTTAACGTTTTCTGTTCAACATGTAATTATTTGCTTAAAAAAATCTGTATCAGAATAATGACATTTTTGTGTCGCCCTTTTGGAGAAAAGGCGATACATAGGGATCGCTTTGTCCCTCAGTCCAACTGTCACATAAACTTAACGCTGGCTAAAACTTTGACATTTCTTAAGATTCTTCATCAAACTTTACAATTGTATTGCTTATGACAAAAGAGTTGTGATGCCGCCAAATTTTGTAGGTCAAGGTCATATTTGACAGAGTTATGCCCCTTTTTGAAATTAGATTTTGTCATGAAAACATAACGTTGGCTATAACTTTGCCTTTTGTTAAGATTCTTCCTTTAACTTTCAAACTGCATTGCTTATGATAAAAGGGTCGTGATGCCGCCAAATTTTGTAGGTCAAGGTCCTATTTGTCAGAGGTAATTATTGGTTATTCTAACAAAGCGTAAGAAAGCAACACAGAGGTTCTACTGAACAACCATCTAGAATAAGGATAATGAAGGTAAATAACACTATGGCATGCTACACCTGTGTGTTTTATTGTATAATCTACCTGGAGGTATATAGTTTCCTGATTCAGTGCTTAAGAGAATACAGCACTCTGTTGAGGCTAGGTAAAATGTTGGTTTTCAAGTAAAGATGTGGTGTCTAAGATCTATCGGTGTAATTCGCTGATAGCCTAGTTGATGTTATCCAACCAGTAGTTAGCATGTGCATAGTTGGGAAGTAGATATTTAAGTAAGACCCTGCTGGGCAAGAAAGAGAGAGATTTGAACCTGGATTGTTGAATTATTTTAATGTCTTTTAAGTTACCAAATAGAAACAATGACTTCTTATTTTCACGGCTCAAAGGACACGTAGTGTCACATTTGTGTTGCTTACTGACGCAAACAACCTTTATTTGTACTAAAAACATTCCTAACTTTGCTTTTAAATCGATAAGTATATATTAGAAACATAGCGCAGTATTTTTATGCCCCCTTCCAAGAAGAGAGGTATATTAGATTGCAGATGTGTGTAGGTCTGTCGGTACGTCTGTGTCTCTGTCCGTCCTTCTACCAACTGCATTCCGGATAATAACTTCAGAATGCTTGGGCCTAGGATCTTGAAACTAGATGTGCAGGTTGGTCATGGCCAGTAAGTCAAAAGTCAAGGTCACAGTGACCTTGAATAGTTAAATGGTTTCTAGACAATAACTTGATAACGCTTGGGCATAGCATCTTGAAACTTGATGTGGAGGTTGGTCATGACCAGCAGATGACCCCTATTTATTTCGAGGTAAGTAGGCAAAGGTCACTGTGACCCGGGGTAGAATGACGCATTCCAGAGGATAACTGGAGAACGGATGTGCCCAGGATATTAAAACTTGTTGAGGTTGGTCATGACCAGCAGTTGACCCCTATTGATATTGTGGTCAGTAGGATGGAGGTCAAGGTCTATTTGACACATGAATTTGATTTTTTTAGGCCCGAGTTTCTTTTTTGTTATTAGGTCAACACATTTATTTTTATTAGGCCAAAAAAGTTGGGTTTTCTTATGGCCATTTTTAAAAATTTTTATGCCAGCATTCTTTTTTAAGACCAAATTTTATAGAAATGTTTAAGGCACACAATTTTTTTCATCTTGGCTGACCTTGACCTAATGGCCTGTTTCTTTTTGAAGCTACATCAATGAAATTTGTTCAACAGTTATGAAAGTAAACTTCACCATTACATTGTAGCTGACCTAATCTTGACTAGCTGACCATCTGCTCTATTTTTGAAGCTACAACAATGGAATTTGAACTATACTTACAGTTTTGATTGCAGATTACAACTTTGACCGTGGCAGACAGTGACCTTAACCTTTGGCCTAGTTTTTCTAAAGCTTGAGATGAAAGTTCGACTGTTTTGCAGTTTTGCAAACTTATCTCCTGACCTTAACTACGACCTTTTGACCTACTTTCTTGTTTCAAAATACATGTACAATGATACTCTGGTGAGCAATGTAGGGCCATCGTGACCCTCCTATTTGAAAGCAAGATGTTCATTAGATAAATTGATAATAATTCAGTGCATTGCTTCATATCAGTGTGATATTAATAGAATAACGTTTGCTATACACGTGTTCTCGTGCAGTATATTATAACCACAAAATGATCAATGGCCTTTAAAGAAAAAATCTGAATTACATTAAAAATATTCTTTTCACCAAAATTGCAAAACATGTTCACACTAATCACAAAAGAGCAGGAGCGGCTGGACGTAGCTGGAGTGACATACGGCAAAGTGGAAGAGTTTTTGTGAGGGTGAATATTTCCAGATTTTCTTGGTATAGGCTTCATTGTACTATTACATCTCTCTAAAAAAGGTAATTATTTTGTAGATTTAAATTTGGTGAAGTATTACCCGAGAAATCGCTAATTAAACATCAAATGTCTGTCCCGAAATAGTTAGAACCAGGTTAACGAGTTCATATCTGCTGAAAGCATGAAATGACATACCAATCCATATTTTAAATCCGATAGAATGTTGTATGAACTACAATGTTTCCATGCTCTAACTACAATTTGTCTAAATTTCAACCCATAGAACGAAGTTTTGGTCTGTAAGAACGGCTAAAAATAACCAATATTGCATGCAGCAAGGTACATGTACGTAATTTGCTGTATTTCATACAATACAAAGATAAATAATGTCAATTCACTTCTAGAAAGCATTCAAAACAATTTTACTGTGTCAAAATTACAGTTTTATCTTGACATTTGGATATTGAATTGATTTCTTACAACAGAAAACATGTCTTAAAGAACACTTCCGAATACCATCGGGCGAATAAAGTCCAGCAAGTAGGAGAACATGCACTTTTTAGGTATTGTTGAAACACCTGCAAATAAAGACCACATGTCAACAAAGACCGTCGTAAGTTGTTCTAGTCTATGTTCTTCGTTCACGGGTTTGACTGTATGTGTGTGACCGTGGTAACATTAAGAAACTTGATCACTGAATTTGTGTCAGTTCCGTTAAATGTTCCATTTTTTCTTTTTCTACTGTTTCTTTGTTTCTACTCTGGTATGATGTTTCTATATGGACCGGCCATGGTCTTGTTGATAGCCTTTTGTCTGTTCTCGAAATGAAGCTGCGGATGTCTGATACGGCTTTGCTGGCAATTGTAGACACGCCATTAATGACTTGCAGATATGATGCTGTATGGAAAGTCTGTATACATGTCACAATATATTACCTTCTCAAAATAAAGAATTTATTATTATTATCATTATCATTATCATCATTATTATAATTATCATCATTATTATCATTATCATCATTATTAACATGTAAAACTCGCGAGAATATGACCAGCGCGACGTGACTTTAATGACGTCGTAACTAAGACGTTGTCAGGACGCCGATTTTGTGGTGTTGACTACTGAGCCTTGGAAACATTATAAGCATAAAAAAGTTGAAAAAAAATGTACCAAGGTCTGTGTACCAAAAATGAGTCTTGAACCAGAACTGAAGAGGAGAAAAATGGAACATCATGTAAGCGGTGATGATAACAGCCAAGATTCAGCCCAGGTCAGTGGTGTTTTAGCCTCCAAAACTCTTCTACGCGCGCCTACCGCGTCACCTAGCGGTGACTTTCAGAATACAAGTGTCCATCAATACGTTGCTCTGGTCTCTGATGATACTTCCGATAGTGATGGCGAAAGAGGTACATCCGGAGGTTACGATATTTACAACCATGTTTGTGAATTCGGCGATTCCTGGTCGCAAAAGTACCCAGTGCCTCTGAGCAAGTACCCACAGCGCCCAATCCGAACGGGAAACCTTTACTACGATGGAATTATTGTTGATCTCGAGTTACTTGGTTACAAACCTCTGCAAGTTATCGCAAAGGCCCGATCCGGTACTGTTATAATGGCACAGAATCTACACATGCTCCAGCACTTCCGGGAATGCGAGACCGTTCCCGTCGCACTGAAACTAAACAGCGGAAAGCCCCGACGAAACAGGTCGCCGTCTAAGACAGACATGCTAGATGAAATGACCATACATCGCCAACTTCATCACCCAAACATCGTGTCCTGGATCAGCAACATTAATTATCATGGTAGGGTTGGTACAGTAATGGAGTTCTGCGAGAATGGAACTCTAGAGCTCGTCCTCAAGATGCAGGTACTTCCTTTAACCTTCTCTGCTACAGTTGCGGGTCTTACGTTATAAACACGACATAATTGCATAAAAGTAACTGTTATAGTCGGCAATTAATATGGATAATTTAATCGCGACATTGCTAATTCCGCACAGTCTTACTTCTTTAAAAGTGACAATATAACTTTTCCAAACATTTTCTGCAAATGATTCACAAATATTTCTGCAATGTTATGCCCATAATATTATGCCCCTGAGAATGTGTTGACTTGTTTTTCCTTTCAGAACGGATTATGGCTGGGAACGGGGGAGGGGAAGGATAAATGACTGGGGAGGGAGGAACATATCTCATGAAGTTTTTATTAAGGCGTGTGCTTACACAACCGTTGCAAGTTCTGTATAACATAAAATGCACGAACGTGCACGGAAATGTGATGTAGTGATAACCGCAAGTCATGTTAGCTCACTTGTTATATATATGAGTTTGCAAGCAGAAGTAATTCTGGGGTTGGAATTCTACACCGGGTAGATTTGTGTTACCGCTAAATGTAGGCCTAAGTCTGCAATGGCGACGGAGTTAGTGGAACCTGATTGTTATTACCATGCGATATTTGCAGGGGCTTAACCCTCTTGATCTCTCATTCAATAATTCTGCTTATACTGTGGCATCGGAAATGTACCCACAAAATTAAGGTTTATTTATCAAAATTAGGGTTATCAGAATGCTGGGTGGCCCAGGTGGCTAGAGCGTCTGACTTGCAGGCAGAAGATCACGGGTTCTAATTCAAAACTTCATTTCATGTTTCGTTTTGTATCGTAGCTTTGAACTTATAACCGTCGAAAAAATAAAACTGCCCATATGGTTGTTGTTAAACCAAGCGATCTTACTACATATTTGCACGTTTTCTACGGGCAACGTCGATTGACTGTACGTATCTCCAATGACGACGTGACGTACGTAAACAAGCACGACCAATCATGTTCAGAGACCTTAGAATGCCACACCTATCGGCTGAGTGTATATTAAAAATGGACTGCATTAGTCGTGACGCCTATAGATGTAATTCAGACCTGTATATTCTTAAATTAATTCTACCCGTAGACAAATATTTTGAAGATAAGCGGCAGGCCTACCCCCACATCACAGTTAGATCTGCGTCTGCGACTAAAATAGTTGTCTAATATTTTATGAACAAAATGAACAGATTCTACTTAAACTTTTTAGGAGGCGAGATTTCTTCCTGAGAGCATCGCTCGACGTTATTTTAGACAGCTCCACTCCGCCGTAGAATACATGCACTCGCAGGGATACGCCCATCGTGACGTCTGCCCCCAGAATGTTCTGATCACACAGAACAACGTGCCGAAATTCTGTGATTTCGGACACGCCGTGAAGTTCATGGCGGCGGATCCACTCTGTGAAGATGACTGCGGATCTCTGGGTATGTTACTAATTTTATTGTTCCGATGATTTTCATATTTCTAGTGTCTGAGTATAAACGATGTTTAAGTAGCAGTAACGTTTGTGAGCTAAGACAAAATGATTTGTTGTCTGATTATCTCGTACAGTATACTGAGCGCTGTCACTCCGGGTGAATCTTCTCTGCAAAAATGAGGAGTGATGGTGGAGCTGAACAGTTGTCTTTAGTTTACCCTTGAGGTTGCGGAATTGAACCTCTGAGAACATGATGGCACCTTTCTCAAACAGTGCCAGTGTTTACACCTTCCCACAAAAGTCTGATTGTTACATTATTGCTCTTGATCACTGTTGAACATATTTTTTTAATAAAGGATATCAAGCACCGCAGATATTAGAAAAGCTACCGTTCAATCCAAAGCAAGCGGACATATGGTCCCTTGGTGCCCTGCTTTACAACATCTGCACTGGACATCTTCCTCTGGGAACCATCCGCGGTGACGTCATTGAAAACGCAGCCAAAGGAATTCCTTTTCCAGACGACAACATAATGGAGCTTTCCATAGAGTTTAAAACTCTTACCAAAGGCATGCTTGCATACAAACCGGAAACAAGGTAATATCGTTGTTCCAACAGGTTTAGTAATTTCTAACTTTAAAAACATTTTTTTTTTAAAGAGACTCTGTAAAAAATGTCAACGTTAGTGAAAGAAAACACCAAGTGAAAGAAACTTCATCTTATAATTCTCGTAATAAACATGAAAATGATGAACAGTACCAGCATCAACATTACTAAACTTTTAGTACATGTATACTGTTTGTTCATGATTTTGGAAAAAATGAGACAAGAACGGTAAGTTAACTCCAAATGAGGCGATCCTATATCCGGACCACCATAGAGATAACGATGACATACAGTATTCGTCATGTGAATAAGGTCCATCTCTCAACACCATGACCAAGATTGACTGTTTAGTCTATGAACTAGCTCAAACCGTTCTTTGCTAGTGCATGCGGTCGGCGGCAATGTCACGCCTGGGTTGATACCCTGTTTTCGTATATAACGTGACCGACCCTTGTTCACAGAGATTTAGTTCCAGATAGGGACAAAAAGCCTCACGGGTGTTGCCTGTATAGCATCTGCTTCACGCTGTCCAGAATAGTTGTCAAAATGACATTGTCAATGACCACTAGCAGAATACCTTTCAATTAATTTTTATCAGTAAAATTTTGATACGAAGAATTAGAGACAATAATATTTCATGAGTTTTAACAAATATTTTTAGGTTTACACTTAACAGAATTGCACACTCTCCCTGGATGACTATCGAAGATGGCAAGGTTCTGATTGGCGGTTTCTTCCGCGTGCGGCAACCACAGAAAACGAACGAAGGGTCGCTCGAGTCACAAATGAAAGACAAGCTGAAAATCTAAACTTATTCGTTATCATATTCTTTTTTTATGACATTCTTTTTGGTTTATTAAACACATTTCGTTTACATCTACGTGGATACTTTATGTAACTTTAATGTCCGGATTTTGTTATAAACACTAAACTGACATAAATAAACCCTTTCGTTGTCTGTATTTGTTTTCTTTAATACATATATGATATCATGCAATATTGTTTACAATTCAATTCACGCGTTAGATCGATACGTTTTCTACGGATATCGTACATAAAGGGAGGTAATCACCATGTGCTATAATTAGCTGTGATCGATCTATCACACATTAGTCAACATACCAAACAAGATGGCGACTTAAGTAAAACTTGCTTATGACCCTGGAAATTAATAAATACGGATTGCAAATGCATGAGGTAAAATATATATTTTCAAGGTTATAATTTTCAAAAGAGTTTTAAATTTCCCATTGACAAAGGAAATAAATTATCCAGGTATTTTACCTGTACAGGTAAATTTAAGGTCACAATTAAACTGTACTGGTTTAATACCGTATATTAACATATTTACACATATACATAAGTACACACAGTCACTTCTTACTTATAAAATCTTAATCTTGTTAAAATGTTAATCTTGCATGTGTTATTGATATAGTGCAGTACATGTACTAAAATAGAGAATGTTTAAAGTTTTTCATGTTAAATTAAGGCTAATCGTTGTATGCACATGACACAAACATGTGTACATAATGCCTACAGCGATGTTACTGATGATTCGGTCACTTACTTATTTGAAAGTGCGAGGTCAAAAACATGTACATGTGTATGCATGGTCTCGGAATATTTGAATAATTGAAGGCATGTAGGGCGGAAGCCAGGTGGGCTGATAAGTCGGTGACAAACGGGGCAGCAATGGGAACATGAGAAATATCCCTCTTCGAATATAGTACACAATACTATTATCATTGTTCATTGGCCTTCTGCAACATAAGATACCTTTTCCTCCACGACAGTCGCCAATAATCTTCACAAAGATGTTTCATTAGAAGGTCTTGAACTCAAAACTTTGTAGCGAGGCCAACAGTTCACGCAGTTCATAACGTGTCCGTTTAAATCCTAAGTACACGTGCAATATTTTTTTAGTGATGTCGCTTAAAGAAATCAAGAATATTTAGTATATCTGTAGTTTATCACCGAGATATTATATGTACAAATTTATCTTGGCCCAAGCGATTGCAATAAAACACGAGGGGATGGTTACCCACGCATGATCTTATTTGAATTCTTATTTGTACTACCGGTGACTTTAATGGCTACTTCGTTTATTTTTAACTGAAACCATGGTAACTTTGTTTTTTCCTTTCAGCCTATATTTATCTCGCAATTGTCAGATGATTTCTGCCATATGTACATGCAACAGGCGTGTGATATCCTTATCATTTATGCATGGAGCACCGAGTCAGCCCTAGCCCTGTTCCTATCACGAAGTAGGTTATCGATCCGAGACAGGCTGTTGTTATCCATGCGTCATAATTTGTTTGCCGTCTGCTAATGGTAAAATGGCATCAGTCACATAGCAAGTTGATACTTTGTTTGAATTGCATGCCATTATCGATTGTTGAGCGTGACTTCTCGCATTGGTTACATCCCCTGACCATGCAGGTGTACGACAGTCGAAGTTTCGTATTTGGCCTGTCGAATAAATACAAAGCTAGTTTTAACGCATACATGCCTTACCTTTAAAACAGACATTAGTCACTGATCTACAGTCCATTAGAATAATAAACATTGACATTTATGAATCGGTATGAATCTGTTCTGTTAAACGTTTTCTGACTAACTTTGTCAAAAATATAAAACCTTTCCATTCTGTTAAGTATATTTTCTTCAGGGGAGACATTGTGTTTTCTCATTATCGTCTGTCCGTCCGTCTGCCCACTTTACCTTTGCGCACTTCAAGCTAAAATTCATTGTTGGATTTTCACATTAAACTTGGTGGATAGCACTTATCTAGTTGGGCAAGTTTTAATTTGGGATCATATGTATAAAGGTCAACGTCATGTGATATGAAAAAAACTTGTCTACAAACCTCTTGTTTGATTTTCATCAAACGTTTTAGTAAGCATCGGTATTAAGTGTAGTGCATATTCTAATTTGGGGTCATATGTTCAAAGGTCAAAATCACTGGGGCATGTAGATACAGAATCTCGTCTGTTTTTCAACCCCTTATTTGATCACACATGGTAGGATTCACCAGTAGAGAGTGTAGCTGTGCAAATTATTATTATGGTTCAGTACTCCAGTGAGTTGAAGTTTTGGGCAGGGCAGTCTTACCCCAGTGTGTGGGTGGGGGGGGCAGTTATAACGTTTTACATCAGATTAATAATAGCTTCCGTTTATTTTTATGCCCCCGAAGGGTGGCATATTAAAATCGCACCGTCCGTCTGTCCGTCCGTCCGTCCGTCTGTCTGTGTGTCTGTCTGTCTGTCCGTCCGTTCGTCTGTGCGTCCCCACTTACAAATTCGTGTCCGGACTATAACTCTGTCATGCATTGAAGGATTTTAAAATAACTTGGCACACATGCGTAGCACATCAAGACGACGTGTCGCGTGCAAGACCCACATCCCTACCTCAAAGGTCAAGGTCACACTTGGAGTATGAAGGTTATGGAATCCTCTATATATGCACACATTCGTGTCCGGACTGTAACTTTGTCATGCATTGAAGGATTTTAAAATAACTTGGCACAAATGTCTAGCACATCAAGACGACGTGTCGCGTGCAAGCCCCCTGTCCATAGATCAAAGGTCAAGGTCACACTTAGTTTGAAGGAAATGGATTCCTCTATATATGCATATATGCACACATTCGTGTCCGGACTGTAACTTTGTCATGCATTGAAGGATTTTAAAATAATTTGGCACAAATGTCTAGCACATCAAGATGACGTGTCGCGTGCAAGACCCACATCCCTACCACAAAGGTCAAGGTCACACTTAGAGTTTATAGGTAATGGAATCCTGTATATATGCATACATTTGTGTCCGGACTATAACTTTATCGTGCTTTGAAGGATTTTAAAATAATTTGGCACAAATGTCTAGCACATCAAGCGGATGTGTCGCGTGCAAGACCCAAGTCCCTAGCTCAAAGGTCAAGGTCACACTTAGTGTTTAAAGTAATGGAAAACTGTATGCATGGTTACTCTGTCATGCATGGAAGGATTTTAAAATTACATAGCACATTTATTGAGCACATGGAGAGGACACAGACTGTGAGGCACCTCTTTCGGGGGCATTCGTCACTTTTGAGGGACAGCTCTTTTTTAATTTTATAATATTTCATTGCCTCTTTTTAAACAAAATGTATAAATACAAGTAATATATACATATATCGATGAAAAGTGCAATTGGATTGGGCTACAAGTTTACACAACATTAGTATAAGCCCTCTCCAAAAACTGAGTCAATTTAATATAAATAATTTTACGAATTGTAATATTTTCGCAATAATAGTAGATAATTTTGTTTTGTAAAAGAAAAGGATAGTTACTTAAGACATTTTTTTTAAAAAGTAGAAGTTTGTTTGGAATAAAAAGAAGAAAAAATATTTTTAATAGTTTATTTTAGTTGGTCGGAAAAGGGCTCTGTACGGTGTTTTCGATTTTATTCCGTTTGACTTTCCATTAAAACGTCTACAGAAGTTTTATTTTATTTGAGAGTTTGCCAAGATGACAGGGAGCTGTTGCCAAATATGGACATTTAAAACTATTAGCATCATGTATAAGAATCTATGATTGTGAATACTGAGGCAGATACCAGTAAACAGAAACAGACATAGAGCTGTTTCCTAGTCTAGTTGACTGTACTGTAGGTTATAGATACAATTTAACTGTGCACATTTACGTGTCCCTGCATATACACTTTGTGACATATATGAGTTTTCCACCTCGTGTTATGTCGCTGCTCGTATTATAATGAATAATGACGCACGAGATATGTCAATCTCTTCTGCTAAAAATACTTTTTACTTCTTTGCTTGGTAATAAAACTACAAAACGTGTAAAATGTAAAGTAGTAACCTTTGACTGCAAACAGACTGAATGTAGACTTTTTGTTCAGTTGAACACTTTACAACTAATGAACATGTGATATTACAATATCAAGGTATTGTCACTGATATACTCCTAAAAAATGGAAAATTACAATTCATTAATCTGTATTGCAGTTCCATTCTTATTATATGGAAAATATGTAAATATTTATTTTAACTGTCCTATATAATCAGAAATATTGTCAGGTCTATTTAAATGTCTGTTGGTCAATAACAAATATAGCTGAGTATAACTCATTCCATACATATTTTCAAAGCATTAATTATGTTATAAGCCAGTGACTCTTAACAAAGTTCAGTCTGGTCAGTTTGAAGGGCAACACACCAAAAGCAACATTAAATAAAAATGTAACTGTTCGGAGACTGAATATCCCTGATCTGGTCACGCAATATGAAACCAAAGTTACAACGTTTTTTTAGTGAAAAGATTGCAAATAGGATTAAGAAAATAGTCACCCATGGTGGTTAATATACACACACTATTTATTGTTCCATATAATGCAGTAGCTTATTATTATATTATTCGTATAGAGAAATGTTACAATGTTTCAGAGGCTAGTGATCACATTGAGTGACTTGGACACAATAAGAAATTTCCGACATCTGCTATAAAAATATCAGACATGTGTACAGTTTACTCTCAAACAATTTTGACTTATGCCATGCCGTTTGCTCACGAAATTGAAAGCTTCGCCAGAAAGCGTCTCTTATCTTTTGCGATATCATGAAAATACCTTACAACATTAGAACATGTACTTTCGATTTAAAAAAACAAAAAAATGATTTGTTTGTCCAAATGATGGTAAGTTCCGATGACAAGCCTGGAACCTTTCTTTGTAATATAAGACAGTGCTACAAATGGTTCTTCCTTTTAATCCCAGATGTTATTTTTAGTAACATATGCTCCTCCAATCGCTGTTAGTAGTTTCACCACGCCACTATTTTGAGACGTTTGGTGAAGCCACGATGTGCTCGAGCGTTCCCATCGACACCCAAAACAGTGTTCGTCATAATATCTACCCATGACACCATCAGCGCACCACTTTCCACAATCGGAAATGCAAGATGCATTGTGAGTCCCTTCTGGTTCACTGTCTTCTGAGCTCCCTGTCACGCATGCGCGGTTCCACTCACCATGGCTCCAGCTAACTTTAGATGTTAAAACACTTCGAAGTGCATGCTTGTACGCTGCATTTGGATCTTTTTCCTTGTTTATTGACTTTTGGTTGTGATCACCTGAAACCATACGGATAATCTGAAGTGGCATCTTCTTAAGACAGACAACACGGACTTGAATAATTTCCTACGAAATCTCTTACATATTAGATATTTAGCTCATACCGGAAAACTCGGTTTGAGCCACTCCCGTGAATTACTTATGACGTAACGTTATAAATATTGTGACGTCACCGTTCCCCAAAAAACATATGAATATCGTTTGTTTTATGGGATAGCGTATCAGTTAGATAAGTTTGCATTAATCTATTCTAGAGTGCAAGACGGAATACAAGAAAACTTTTTCTATCACGAGGCATTTGGTTCAGATGGAAGTAGATCTAGATCTACCCGTTCCCGCCAAAACAGTTAACGCCGTGCTCATGACAGAATCTAACAATTATAATAATAATTATAATAATAATAATAAATTAACTTTATTTTCAGAAGGTATAAACTCATTACGCATATACATCAAAATTAAATTAAATTAAATGTACAAAGATCTACACATTTTCAATGAGACCTTCTATAAAACAACAACATATCAACAAACATTGCATAGGCAAAAAAAAAGAAGAAAAAAAGATACATTACACTGAAATGAGCAGAACACCAGTGATTATAAAGCATATTAAACATTAAGCAGATACGTTTTGTATTGATTTTTGAAAGCATTTAAGGAAACTGCGTTTCTGATTATTTCTGGTATAGAATTCCAAGTTTGCATAGCAACAACTTTAAATGACTGGTTAAGATATTCAGATCGAGATCTTGAATGTGTTAACATACCCATTGAGCTGGAACGTAAATGATACCTTTTATTTTCAGAAATACGGATAAATTCACATATGTACGAAGGTGCCATATTGTGAAGAGCTTTAAAAGTCATAGTAGCATTGTGAAAATTATATACAATTTATTAACCACAATTTTAACCACTTTATTAATTTTTCGTTGAAATACAATAAGTTCCCAAAAATTAAAAATTAAATAAGTTCCCAAGAATGGAAGTGGTTAAATGACTTGTATCTGTGACCTCTCTCTCACTGACTTTTCACGGCCAGTCAATAAATTGTATATAAAATCTAATACTCCATCACAGAGGGTAACTGTTTTGGCTCTGCCGAGTTCCCGCAAAACAGGTGCCCGAGGTGATGAACCAAATGTCTCATGATAGAAACTTTTTCTTGCATACCGTAGCCTACCGTCTTGCAATTTAAAATATATTTCTAAATGCAAACCTATCCAAATGATGCGTTATCCTATATAGAAAAAAACGTTTTTAGATAGATCTATGTTTGGGAAAGTAACGCCACAATACTGAATTTATTACCGTTACGTCACAAGTAATTCATGAAGGGATGTTCTAGACCGAGTTTTCCAGCATGGGTAAAATCACCAGATTCCGATCCGATATGCAAGAAATGTGTTTGACCTTTACTTTCTCCCTCATTATGTAAAGTAGGCTATTTTTTTACTAGAGTCCAACAATGCATTTTTCATGACTCAGTACATGTATATATATCTATATGTTCAGACTGAAGGGCTACCGAAACTCTATCTACAGATCCAGGGGCCCAGTGAGATTTTAGAAATCCATACCCCCCTACCCCAATCCGAACATGTCTCTTTCACTATTCCCGTTACAGACAATAATGTGTAGATCGCTTTCCATTGTGCAGAACTTATTGTATTTTTACGAAGATTTGGTGTTGATTGGAAAATTCTGTTTAGAAACTTGTTAAATGTTCTGCCTTATAAAACAAAAATCAATCTGTCAGCCGATATTACCTTGCGTTGCACTAGGTCATGTAGGTGCAGGTAACTTCATTTTAAATCTATCTAAACATGCACTGATGCATTGCGTGGATACATACGTTTACTCATATCTGCTATCCGTGAAGCGTTAATTATTTAATACACATAGTCAAACATTTTACATGCATATATAACTTTATATCCAGAGACTACGTTTTACGACACTTTCCTCATGAAAACATTATACATGTACATCTGTCACATGTAATAAATGACTTGTATCTGCGACCTCTCTCTCACTGACTTTTCACGGTCAGTTAATAAATTGTATATACATGAGTGTTAATTGATGATGACAGTAACAGAAAGATGAAATTAATGAATACAGTAACTACTAACAAGTTTGATATAGACCTACATATAATCCACTAAAGTCAGGTAGGCCATTTGAAGCGCAAGTACTCTTTCTTACAAACCATCCAATACCATCATAGTTCACAAGTGATATGGTAAAGTTACACAAACTTTAAGCCTTGCTTTAAATAATTGTATAATATACACCTTCATTCCTAGTGTATAAACAGAAATTACGGGTATTTTGTTTCTGCATATTTCAATGACATGCGTTTTGTGATGGTCTGAATTTGTGTTTACAGATTTCGGAGTTTATCACCAGGAGATGAGCCTAAAGGGTAACATCAACAGATAAACACTTATTCAGAAATACT
The DNA here is from genome assembly GCA_022818135.1 of Saxidomus purpurata. Taxonomy (NCBI): domain Eukaryota; kingdom Metazoa; phylum Mollusca; class Bivalvia; order Venerida; family Veneridae; genus Saxidomus; species Saxidomus purpurata. Next base: position 38,821,308 of record JAFMSR010000015.1, read on the forward strand.
AATACATTGTCAGTCTACAAAACATGGATATGTTCGGATACCTGATGTTCTTGTTGCTGGTACCGGTTGTACTGTTCGCATCATATGCTGGTGCCGTAGATCCCGTGGAAACACCGGGAGATGGATGTGTGTGCTCGGACCTGTTCACGGCTTCTTGTAAAGGTATAACAGAGATCCCCAAATTATCAAATAGGTCATCAATAATCTCCCTTACCATTGAATCTCACAACATCACTGAACTTAACAAAGACGACTTTATTGGCTACACTCACTTGCAACAATTGTATATAAACAAAGGAGTTTTACACACACTCGCACCAGGAACCTTTGAACATGTTAAAGAAACAATTGTATTGATACATCTAAGGAGTAACGCAATCTCAGAGCTTGACAGTGGTGTATTTGTTAATCTGACGGCGCTGAATAAAATTGTACTAAATGCAAACCATCTTACAAAGATAAAGGCGGAGACATTTGTGAACCTGCCGAAGCTTGTTAACTTGAATATTCTAAATAATTACCTGGAGTCGATAGACAAGGACGCTTTTAAGGATTTGCCAGAACTTGAAAATTTGGACTTGTTCAGCAATCGTTTAACTGAAATTCCTTTTAAATCTTTAACTAGCCTAAAAGAAGTTAAAGTAGTTGTTTTAACTAATAATAAAATCAAATCCATTCCTGAAGAAACAGATGTATTTATTCCAACACTTGAAGATATCTACCTGGATAGCAATCCAATTGCAGAACTGAAAGTTTTCCCAAATATCAGTAAATCTTTAAAAAGACTTGATCTGCAGTTCACTGACATTTCTAGGGTAACAAAAGACACGTGGAAGTACACATCTGGTATCGATTTTCTGAATATTGGTGGAACAAAGTTTCGCGAAATCACTGTGGGAACTTTTGAAGGTTTGCCCAATGTGAAAAAGTTACTTCTTAGGGATATGATGCTTTTAACTTTCGTTGGACCAGATGCTTTCCGTGGAATTAAAACACCAACAACTATTGATTTAGGAGACTGCAAAAAATTGCGTACAATTGACGAAACCGCGTTTATGTCAATAAATGTGTCTGCTGTATTTCTAAAAGACAGTGGAGTAACGTACATACCGAAGAATCTACTGAAATGGTCTAAAGTCCGTGTTGTAAGCTTAGGAAGGAATCCTATTAATTGTGACTGCAAGGTAGAATGGATGCTCGACGCTTCTGTATTTGGAAACAATACAGCCATTAAACAGAGTTTCGACGAGTTAGTATGTGCTACGCCGAGAGAACATTTTGGAAAACACGTGACAACACTACATCCGATTAACCTTACCTGTAAACCTATACCGTCTGACCATGCCGCCAGGTTCGCGACAGGTATCATCATAGCCGTCATCTGTCTGGTTTTCATGACAACGTTTGCTCTTCTAATGAAATACCGGAAGAGGATAATGATTTCATGCCGGCGGTACTATCAGTACAGACGTTATCAAAATGATATGGTTTTTACTGTGGAGCACGATACCTCTATTGCAGAGCTTGAAGATACGGACGGACCGGAAGGAAGGCCTTTGAAGGATATGAGACTTGAGACAGTGCCATTAGAGACGTAGAGTTAATAGATAATAGTGTTTTAACAATCAAATATACTTACTCGTGAATAAGATCTTAAAAGCATTAGTTTATGGATATGATCTAGGCAAATAGGTACCATTATTGTTAAACAGAAGTGAAAATGAAAGCCCGGAATAAAGGTTATTTCCTTTACCAAGAAAAGCGTGGTTCAGCAGGGAAATGTTCCAGAACACTTATGTGATATTGGTGTGCATAAGGGTATCTATATAATTCACGATAATTTTTTTTCACTTAATGTGGAAATTCAGTCAATTGAAATGAATACATGTATTTATTGTTTAGTTCAATCATGAACAGATGGACGGTGAACAGAGTGGGCAGTGAACACTGATTGGTATCAAAGTGTTCAGAACCAATCCAAGGTCAATACAGAATAGTTATAGGAATAAGACGTAAACAAAGAAGAAATCCAGTTTAAGAATTTAGAAGTCATAGGATGTGACATGGAAAGTAATAACGGATACTTACTGACTGGAAGTTAAATATTGCATTTTTGTGCAGCTTTTCTTATAGCAGTTCCCGCTGCACGGAGATGGTGGCTGCGATTCTACAAATTGTTTCATACAAACTTTGATAAGACATGAGGTGAGGTTACCAAGATAATGTGTTACGAACTGAGCTGACATTTCAATACAACCACATATTGCTATAGAAAAAACCAAGTGATTTCTATAATTTTCAATCTTTCTTGTATCAAACTATTATATGAATATAGCAGTCATAGGTTGTCCGGAAAGCTGAGAAATCCGCAGTGTGAGTTGAGTACATGTGTATATAGACACAAAACAGACATGTGCCTTATAACTGTACGTGTCTTTGATTTGGTAGTTAAAATATGAATCTGTTGCATCCTAAATACATAGAATTATACCCCTAAAATTCACGAAGTAAACTTCACCATATGTCTTAATGGTATTAGTCTCTCTGCATGAAGCAATGCTACTAATGTCTACAAATCTTATCTGTTGGTTTAAACACCGTTTTACATACAATCAAGTAGCATTGAATTAGGTTAAAATTTTCTTAAATTTACGATTAATTTTTTGAAGATTTTGGGATATAATAGTTTTGGAATGCAACAGTGGTGTAAATAAGGCAAGGTAAATACGAAAATTGGGAACTGTTTCCGGAAGTGGGTTACTCACCATTGGAATACATTTCCGGTTTCCAGGCGTACTTTTTGTATTATTGAGAACGTGCTCATGGCAGTAGGTTATATAAAATGTGTATATATGGAATACAACTGAAGAAAATATGCCTATAGTAAGTGCTCTTACAAAATATACATGCATATACACATGCGTGTACATCAAGCATGTTCACATTGAGATATTGACTGAAATTATGTTTATACAATTTATGTAATTGTCACTTTACTTATTCAGTGTTTTTGTTAAATCTTACGTTTAAAAATGTTACGAAAACCAAATTAGTCACGAACTGTTACCCTTGTTAGTGTAGTAAGCCTGCAATGTTTTTGTATTTTGCCATATTTCTATATGTGCTTCACATTTTGGTGTAGGCCTATGCTTACTCAAGATAACTGCGCTCCTGTCTCAGTTTAAATCTTTCATCTTCACGTTTTATTACATATAGAGTCAATTTAAATTTTTTTGTACAAGAATTCATTTTTTAAAATCCCAACATAGACTCCACTTCTCTCAGTATAGACTAAACCTTAGCTTCTCATAAGTTGTCTCATCTTAGACGAATACTGTAAAAGTTTTTATGAAAATTTCACATATCACATTACGTCCGTGCTTGTGTTATCATTTAAACATATTAAAACGTTTAAAGAATTATATTGTCATTAAAAGTTTAAACTTGAGATCGTCGGCGGTCAGTTGGAACTAACCTCACCACAAGGCTAGGTGGTGACTAGTTCATTGAAACTCTAAGCATAACTCTTCCAGCCCCGGCCTGCATTTTTGCCTATATTTTTGCGGCAAAGTAGCAGCGGGAGTGGTCGGACCGGGAGATTGTATTTGAAATAAGTTGGCAGACAATCACAAAATGAAGAATGATAAAAAGAAAGTTACTTGATGTAACTGAATGCCAGTCTAAATTTGAATCCATGGTTTAACAATGCTTTCAATGTAAATTTTTAGTATTCAAATATTCAATCATTTAAACATTTCATTTCAATCTACATGTATTTCATTTACAAATATATATACCTTTCATCACATATTAATATCATGCATATAACAACACACTCTCTATAGAGTTGTAACACAGATTAGTTAAATATACAATAGATATGATACATATTTTTTTATATCTGCGGAAAACATGGACGATGTCACTTTTTTTCAATCTACTGGGTACTTCAGTGGTAAAATATTTAAGTTAAGATGTGGGAAAATTAAGATGCTATTTTGTTAGCTGATTTGTTATATGAATGTAAGATGATAAAACAAATCCAGAAAAAAACTATTCCGACCTATGTGTATCCGCACTTTTCATCCGTATATGCATATCAAGAACTCTTTTTATATTGTGGTTCACCCGAGATGTGAGCTTAATGAAGATGAGCTGTTGTGGTCGGTCTGTCGTCCGTACGTGCATTAATTGGACTATTTTTTTTATGCCCCCGAAGGGCGGCATATTAAAATCGCACCGTCTGTCCGTCTGTCCGTAGGTCCGTCCGTCCGTGTGTCCCCACTTACAAATTCGTGTCCGGACTGTAACTCTGTCATGCATTGAAGGATTTTAAAATAACTTGGCACACATGTCTAGCACATCAAGACGACGTGTCGCGTGCAAGACCCACATCCCTACCTCAAAGGTCAAGGTCACACTTGGAGTATGAAGGTTATGGAATCCTCTATATATGCACACATTCGTGTCCGGACTGTAACTTTGTAATGCATTGAAGGATTTTAAAATAACTAGGCACACATGTCTAGCACATCAAGACGATGTGTCGCGTGCAAGACCCACGTCCCTAGCTCAAAGGTCAAGGTCATACTTAGAGTTTGAAGGTAATGGATTCCTCTATATATGCATATATGCACACATTCGTGTCCGGACTGTAACTTTGTCATGCATTGAAGGATTTTAAAATAACTTGGCACAAATGTCCAGCACATCAAGACGACGTGTCGCGTGCAAGACCCACGTCCCTACCTCAAAGGTCAAGGTCACACTTAGAGTTTGAAGGTAATGGATTCCTCTATATATGCATATATGCACACATTCGTGTCCGGACTGTAACTTTGTCATGCCTTGAAGGATTTTAAAATAATTTGGCACAAATGTCTAGCTCATCAAGACGACGTGTCGCGTGCAAGACCCACATCCCTACCACAAAGGTCAAGGTCACACTTACAGTTTATAGGTAATGGAATCCTGTATATATGCATACATTTGTGTCCGGACTATAACTTTATTATGCTTTGAAGGATTTTAAAATAACTTGGCACAAATGTCTAGCACATCAAGCGGATGTGTCGCGTGCAAGACCCACGTCCCTCCCTCAAAGGTCAAGGTCACACTTAGTGTTTAAAGTAATGGAATACTGTATGCATGATTACTCTGTCATGCATGGAAGGATTTTAAAATTACATAGCACATTTATTGAGCACATGGAGAGGACACAGACTGTGAGGCACCTCTTTCGGGGGCATTCGTCACTTGTGAGGGACAGCTCTTGTTTCAAATCGAAATACACTTTGAAAGTTTACTAATACTTGAAAAGGTGGGTTTTTTTTCAGTGAGCAGTTTAAGACCATACACGTATTAGTTTATCTGAATATACTTATTTGATATTTACTTAAATTTTTTATTGACTTGTACTTGTGAATGTGAATTATATGTTTTCTATTGCAGTACACAAATGTAACCTCAGTCATTTTGTTTCATTTCTGGTCAGATAATGATATTCTTGCCGGGTTGGGGTCGGGGCGCAGGCGTCGGGCATGGGAGAGGGGATCTACCTCTTTGAATGAAATTCCATGAAAAGTTGTGTTTACTTTAACACGAACTGGTCGAGTGGGCTCACGAGTAGCCTATACAACAAGTATTGTTTTGAATTGATGCTTGTCTTAAAATTTGCTTGCGTAGGTCAGATCATTGATATCAATTTTTATTTCATGCTAACTAATGAAATACATTTTGTAGTGTGTTTTATTTTATGCTAACTAATGAAATACTGTGTTATATCAGTGAAATATAGAGTGATGATATATATTTCATATCAATCACAGTGTGGCTGATATATGCCTGCCGGAACTACTTTTTTACGTAGTGCATATACATAGTTTTGCTTTTGTTTTAATATTTAGCATAAAATAACAAGAAAATTTGTTTGTTTGAAGTGGATAAAGAATATATCTCAACTCAAAGTGATAAAATTTTCACATTTTAATTCGCGCTTCGCTCTCGTGAAAATGTTACAATTGTATCACTTCTCGGTGGGATATATTCCATATCCACTCAAACCAAACACATATCCTCTAGATATTTACTCCTTCAAGCAGTTAGTGGGTAATGAATTGGTAACATGACAAGTGATACAAACTGTGACCTAAACTAGGCATATCTGTGCGCTTTATTTTATGCACCTATAGTGACGTGAAAATCTTAGTTAAATATTTAGGCATTTTCTTACATTTATATTTCATTTTATTGTATTTTCTCCTACGAGAGCAGATTACACCAATAGTTATATTATACTGCCACATTCCACAACTGTTCTTGTCGTATTTTTGCATAGGTAGAAACTGCGGTTGCTCGCAATCTTGTTTTGGTCAGAATCAAAATAAACAACAATACACACGAAGCGCTTGCTTACATTAAGGTAGACGATCAAAACGGGCATTAATTATGATATTATTTTCAATTTTAATAACAATAATAATGGGATGATCGTCAAGTGCACTGCCAAGTATGTTTTAAATGTGTCATAATTTAACACAACTAGTTGTTTTTTAAAATTTCTGTAATTCAATTATAAATAACATGCATTCAACTTTTGAATTTCATTGCACTCATACTCTATTTTTATTTACATTATGGACCAGAACAAATTTGAATCATTGTAGTATTTTAATCATTTTGTGTAAATGGTGCAATTGTAATATTAAACATGTATTTGTTGTTTCACAAAGTCTTTGTCCTTTTGTATCATTGTATTACTAGTGAAATCAAAGCGCTGTGAGCGCTGAAGGCCTGGGGGCTATAGATAAACTCCCCTAAAAACAACTTTTGACCTTCGTGATTTACGCTGAACCTTACCTAAAGCGCGGGTCGAAATGTGCATAGGGCGAAATTTAGTATATGACACAGAATGAATGATTCACAAATATATGGGTGGCAGGGAAGTTTGTTTTATTATAAAACGTACGTTAAATGAAAAATAATCACATGGTTAACAATATCAATTGTTTGAGAGAACAATAAAAATAATTCAATCTGCGCTTTGTTCAACTTCAAGCGATATCTGATGATGTGGATCGAAAATTATTGTGTACCAAGGACAAGACCTTGAAACAGGAATAAATAAAGCAATACCAAGAATGAAATATAAATACAGTACTGTACAATGTAGTTGTAATCGGTGAAACCATTCACTGGGCATTGACATGCAGCGTCCTCGATAAATGGCGGGTGATTTTGATCACGTGAGTTCCTTCTCGGGAATGTACGTAAATTGTATCTTTTTTTAAAATTTCTTAGGTAAATATATATGTAATCGTTCGTAAATAAGAAAGTTGTCAATGAAATAACATCAGAAATTTGAAAATCAAACTACAAACTCTTATATCGAATTCCGTACGTTTCCGTAAATTTCCGTAAATATCCGTAAATATCCGTACTTTTCCGTGATATGCACATGATTATCTTCCGTAATCAGCTAACAGCGCAGTCATTTCTAAAACAGAAAAAATTGTGTAATGCAGCCCGTAAGCTATAGACCTTTCTGCAGTCGTTTGAAGGTGTATGTACTGTTTTTATTTGTAATATGTTCTTATCGTGTGCGACATTCAAACAAAAGATTGATCTGGTCTGTCTTGCACTACTTTCCCAAAGCGCATGTTTACAGTTGTTATTCGCACATAGCACAGTTAAATTGTCTGCAGTGTTTGAAATCTTAGGCCTAGGGGACTTTCAGTCCCCAGGCCAAAAACTGAATAGCCGAAATGCTGAGCTAACATGAACATAGTCCACCATGAATCTCGAATTCTCCCTCAAATGCAAGGGTAGCTAAGCAAGGGAGATCACTGCATTGGAATGTGATAACAAACTCACATAATTATAAATGTTACAATTCTTCCTCATCTGGTTTATTCCACTAAAATAAATTACTTTGGGCTGACTTACACAGCTCGAAGGTTACAATGCAAGGATGAATTATCACACAACAAAAACTCTGCAACATCCACAGATAATTAGTTGAACCTTCGTAAAGAAAACATATCTGTATGTTACACTGGTAAGGAATTCTGGGAGTGAAATAAGCAACCCATTTTACCACACAAGGAACACAATTTCTGCTTCTGAGAGATTTTAGACAAATTATTCCAAAGTCGACGATACGCTTCTGATTTACCTATAAAATAGATACAAACATGTACATCTTAGTAACAGGCAGCTTAAATTAAATGACAATCAGGTTTTTTGGGGGGAAAAATAGCCCCGCCCCTCCCAAAGGAAATAATTTACTGGGCAAAAGTGACTCCTAACTATAATATGCCCAACGGTTTTTCTACACTTCAAACTGATGCTTCCCACCAAGTTTGATGAACTTACAACAAAGGGTTTTTGAGATGAACAGCGGACATTTCAGATCCGTATGACATTGACCTTGAATTATATGACCCCACACTACAATATTCACACCTGGCTTTCATACTGATGGTTCCTACTAAGTTTGATGAAAATCCAACAAGGTTTTTCGAAGATGAAGAGCGTACACGATTTTTTCCCATTTCTCCAATTTATGGCCCCTGCGACCTTGACCTTTATTTATATGACCGTAAATTGTAATATACACAACAAGACTTCATACTGATACTTCCCTGAAAAATTAATGAAAATCAAACAAGGGGTTTTGGGGATGACCAGCGGACATGATTTTCTAGTTTCAGGCATCTGTTACCTTGAAGTTTGACTATATGACTCTAAGTTGTATTAAGGACAACTAAACTTCATACTTATGCTACCCTTGAAGTTTGGTGAAAATCCAATACGGGGTTAAGGAGATGAACAGCGGAAAATCTCAAATTTCAGGTCCTGTGACCTTCAACTATATGAGGCCAAATTCCAATATGCATAACTAGACTTCATACTGATGCTTCCCTCCAAGTTTGATGAAAGTTTGAGAGAAAAGAAGAAAGAAAACTGCAGAACAAATTTGTTTCAATTTAATTTTCTTCATCAGGTTATAAACAAAACACGATGACGTCATAAACATACTCGTCTAGGATATTTCTTTATTTATGAATTACACACAAAATGATAATATTTCTATATGAAAACAGTTTATTCTAAATATCTGCTCTATTCTTTTGTTAGAAATAACCTTTGCATTGTTGTGACCCTGTTTCAGCAAGACTGCCCAACCTGCATACGTATTTTAAAGTTAGGATGTGTCAATGTCTGGGTAGGTTAAGCTGTTTTCAGTGAAATTCCAAGGCTTATGGCTGAAGTGTGATAAACGTAATTATTTTCCCCGATGGGTACGGCGTATTCGTTGTGTAACACCAGCATTCGCCAACCTGAAAGTTGCCGGTCATAAAAATCAAGATTGAGACACAGTAACAAGTAAATAAATATCTAAACCAATGTTTGACGTTTGGGTTTGAATTGACAAAGTAAAAAAATATTTAGAAACACACCACTTTAACCATTTTTATCTACATGTATATTCGCAATATATATATACACTTGTATATAGTAGTGGGACAAAACTATATTAATTTACGATGCATTAATATCGTTGTCTGGAGAACCGATTCCGGTTCACTTGACACCGCACTATTCAGTTTCTTATCTATTCTTTTCTTCAAAATGTTTTGTGAACTTGATATGTGTTTTTAAAGATATGTGTATCTTAGAATTCGGGTATTTCCGACTAATTTGACCTAAAATTATTTTGTGACGAAAAAACTCACTGTCCTGCATAATTTCATACAATATACACAAACCGATTCGATTGCCATTCTAACGCTTAAAGGGAGATAATTCAATAATAACCACAATGTACACTACTCCAGAAGTTATCTGTACTTGGAATCTGTATAATTGTTATCATATTCAGATCAGTTTTCCTAGAAATAAGCACATCAGAGTACCAAAGATAATATGATCACCTGTGAAGTCAAAGAGGCTTAAACCACGAGAGATAACGTTTCCATACAAAGACAGATTGTGTGTGTTAGCCATCGAGTCGAATACCTTATTTTTGAGAGGAAAATTCGGTTGGCTAACGTAATAAATTGAATTTGCGAGTCTTTCTATCATGTCAGAATAAAATGACTTGGGAATAATGGTCACAGATACCAATCAGTGTATAAACATCTTTGGCACCATGTCCTTACAGTCTGTATGGAATCCTAAAGGTGTAAGTTAATGAATACATATAGCTAGTTTTTGCATCGCATCTTGGAAGTAAGTGAGGTTTCGAAAGTATAACAAACCAGGGTAAATGTTTTGAGATCTGACAATGTATATGATTATTGGAGGGAGAACTTGTAAGGCATCAAATTTGAACTCGAAAGTGTGGCAGACCTATGGAAAAAAGGACTTTGTCAAATTATTTAAAAGTGTATTCTTTACGAGTTTGTCATGAAAAATAACAAGAAGAATATATTGAAAAATGTCATAGAATCCGATCTTTGAATAAGAACTGAAGTATGGCAATTGAAAAATGACATGATTTTGAATAAGTAAATATATGCAATGCATACTACGACACATCAGAAACTGAACTTAAGAATGGCGTTTTTGAAACCATTTTAACAATTTAGGCTAATATTAAAAAGATCAAAAACGTCAATGAGGCAAAACAGCGTTCTTGACCTATACCAAACTGTTTGTGAAAGATGCCATAATGGTGAATCTTGGTGAAATGAAATGTTGCATATGTAGCTTTCCAAGAATACGGTGTTCTTCTTTTACATTGTATGTACATTGTTCCTGCTTCTACATCAAACTGCCAACTCTTCTTTTTTATATTAATATCTTTTCAAGCCGTGAGTCTAATTCCGCATTAATGATACAATTTTTGTAAGGATAATCCAGAACCGAAATAATTTTGTCCCGACAGAGTTTTGTACGTGTGTCTTAAACTTATCTTCCTTGGTTCAACATTAAAAAAGGGCAATGGCCAGGGTTGCTAATCGTTAGTTCGCGGGGAAATTGTACAATAAGCCCATAAGCTATCAGAACCGTTAACAATGACACGGAACCTTGGTTTGGAGGATAAAGGGACTCAATAAGCTTCAAATTTCTTCACAATCGAGTAAAAATAAATAAGTATAAACTAAAGACAGTAGAAAAAGGAAATATGGAACCTGATACCTTGGTCTTCTAGAACAATTTTGGAAATTGTCAAAAAGTCATTTTTGTTTGTTTTGAATGCAGATATATATTATGTAATGCATAAGTGGCAAATTCCTATTTACAAAGAAACACAAATGACGCCAGCTTTTCTGCATTGTTCAGATAACTGATAAATGATAGTTTAAAATCAGTATTTCTGAAATTAGATAGCTTTCCTTCCACTTCTCCTGATTTCTGTTAGCTATTTTCTTCGAAAATCCCGAGTTATGTGTGTTCGCCCTGATAAATTTCATTGCATATAGCATGAAACCTTTCCAGTAACTTGCATGGACATTATGTATAATGTAAGCTTCCTGGCGTCCATTCGCATATTCGCTTCTTGAAGTGATATAGAACAAAACAGACGGTTGGAACCTAAAATAGACAAGTCTGATCATCTGTGCTGATAGTTTTCAAATGAACATCCTGTGATTTACACATTATCTATAAATTTCCAACCATTTGTACTGGTTTGCGACTCTTTATCGAACTCTCGCTCCTTCAAAATGCGATACAAAACTAGTTCTTCGTAGGGTTACTATCCATGAAAGGTCCTGAATTATTTGCATCTGTCTTAGACACTATCAGGAATCCTGAAAGAATGTTAAGACGCAGTCACAAATACGTTATTCCGTTATTAAGCATTCGAAATAGGCCGAACAAATTTGTACTTGTGTGAGGCTTTTTCAGGAAGGACTTGCAGATTTCCTCCTAGAGACAGGGTGTTCGCCTCTTTCTACTAGTATTTATACGTGGATATATCTCATTTGAGTATTCACTTAACGCAGGATCGAAAAACCAGCTCAGGATGGCATAGGCATTATAATTGGATTTGGTTTTGTCCTCAGATATAATTGTGCAGACGTTGTTGGAATGCATTATACATTTTGTACCATGGTTTGTATGAGTGCGCCAAACTGGCTTTGTATTCTGAATCAGCTCTCTAGGTTTTTGTCATGGTAGGCTCAGCCTTAGTTCTTGATCAAACACCTGGAAACACAGGAGGGAACTTAATAGGGGTCACAAACCTAGCTATTTGAACATAGCGTGGATCTATTCATGGGCGCCTAGGAAAACCTGTAAGTACAAGACGTGATTGCCAGACTATCCCATCAAAACAAAGCTTGTGGTCCCGACAAAAACTCGTAACCAAGAGCGAACGCTGCTTATCTTGAGCCACCAACAGTTCCAATATACCAGTCAAAACTGCTACAACCATGAAGTATGGTATGTCAAACATTATTATCCGTACTACAGTGCCTAGACTCTAGCAAGATATGAAAGATGAAATATTTTAATACAAACAGAAGCCAAGATCTCAGAAGACTATCCATTAGAGACATAGACACTCGTGCACACAAACGAATCAGCAACATCTGCTTTATAAGATGGTAGTGCTGCTATTTTCAACTTGCACTCGTGGCAGATGTATACCTGCAGTTGCGAATTTTACATCGTATTCTACCTGTTAACAAATACCTTAAAACTTTAAATCTGAAAGAATCAGACCTTTGCTTTTTCTGTAAAACAGAAACTGAGACAATAGAACATTTTTTTTGGCAATGTAAAGTGGTCAACAAATTTCTTCTGGATTTAGATACATTCCTCAAAAGTAAAAATACAGAATTAAGCTTGGATGAGATGAGTGTGTTATTTGGAGTAGAAAGTGTCCCCGAAAATCTAATGATTCTCTACCTTAAAAAATACATATTCACTTGCAAAGTTTCAGAAAACAAGTTGACATGGGCTGGATATAAAATATTTTTACAACATCAGTTTAATATACATAAATCAATTGCAATGAAAAACCAGAAAACAGATACCTTTTTTGAAAGCTGGCAAATAATACATTCTGTTATAAGTTAAGGGACTGTATGAATCTCAGTAAACTACACATACAATTACCTTATGTACCAGGTTTTTGTTTTGTTTTTTTTTTATAAAGAAATATAGAAGATGCCCTTTCTCTCTAGAATTAACAAATAAAGGTTTTTTCTTCTTTTGTCTTTTCACATTTATTTAAAGGTTCATGTGAATGTTTTTGTTGCAAAATTAATGATTTCCCCTTCAACTTACATGATTTCGCATACATGTACTATATTCATAATGAGTTCTATATTGATCGCATCATAAATGTTTGAAAGATTGTAAGATATGGAGAGGGATGGTTCCCCGACCCTCACATATCCATGTACGGGGAGAATAAAATTCATATGAAAAAAAAAAAAAGTTGAAAGATTTTTCACTTCATCATGTAACCGATACATCTAGCATACCGGTAGGCAAATACTGCATGAGCAACAAGGCAGAAGTAGAAGACATCATACAGGCATCGAAAACGTGAGAGTCAAATGATGGCTGTCATTAGGTGATAATTCTGAAAGATGGTCTATTAGTCCTAGTAGCTTTGTTCACACCAGATTACCTCCCCTTGTCAAAGAACTTTACAGGCCCAGCTGATACATACACACTGTAGTATTATTGATGACTTAGAGTGAAGATTCACTCAGAAAGATGACTACCCGCCACTTGACAGATGGGATCAAGCTCAACTCAATGGTCATATGAAAATTAAGGCTGTTCTCGTCACCAAAATGGTCATGTGATCTTTCAAGCCAAGCAACAGAGCACTTACTTCAGTTACATCCCCTGTTTGAACAGATAAGAAAAATTGTGTAGCTAGACTGTTACCATCATGGAAAAGACGTTGTATTGCAAGTAGGAATTCAAAAATACAACTACATGATAAAATTGTATTGCTTTGACCACGGTGACGGTGTAGACCATTAACACAGAGAGGGGCATTCTCAAGCATGGTTAAATACCAACTCATAAGCTGACTGGATAGAAAGCAAATGCTAGTACCTAACCCCATTGGTATTTCATTGGTATCTCTTGTGTTTAAGAATCCTTGACTTTATAAGTGGTGTTATTGTCTTTGGTATCGAGGGTCCATACTAAACTGTGCTAATTTCTTGAAATAATGATTGGAATATATTGACATTTGTTAAAACATACCAGACTCCAAGTGCAGATGACTTGTGGAGTAAAATATTGCAGTTGTAATTCTATTACCTCCCTTTAAACGTAAAAATGTGAAATTCAATCGTCTGACATATGCATGGATAATGATTTTCTTCCGTCACGAAATGATTCGTAAGAAGCAATTCCCGATTATATATCGGAGACATTGTCTTGGTCCTACTGATTTCATTTTAGTTAAAAATGCGAATACCTACGCATAGTCGAATTCCGTATGGCAATTGTCGACATTTTTGAAAAGAAGAACATATAGTTAGTTGAATATTAATCTAACTGGTGCGATTAACTGATGCGATTAACTGATTTATAACTGCGCCTTTTACCAACTTGTTGCAGTGCTCAACAACGGCACAGTGCTAAACAATACCTTAAGGAGAGTCAACGGTGGAAAGCTATGTCACATGACTTCTTCTTTTTTAAAAAGATATTTACATTTAGGTAAATATACATGTAATCGTTCAGACATGAGAAGGTTTTCAATAAAATAACATCATAAATTTGAAAATGAAACTACAAATTCTTATATCGTGCTCCGTATTTTTTTTTTTGGGTGTTTTTAATATTTATTTTATTTACAATAAATTTTTTTATTTAAAACGCAATTTTTTTTAAAAAAAAAAAAAATTTTTTTTTGACCCTTACCCTATAGACTTTTCTGCAGTCGATTGAAGATGTATGTACTTGTCGTATGCTATATTCAAACAGTAGCTTGATATGGCATCTCTTGTACTACTTTACTACTTTACCTACTTTGTCGTAGCGTAGTTTTACAGTTGTTATCAGTACATTTCACAGTTAAATTTTCTACGGTTTTTGAAATGTGGTATGCAAACTATGGCCTTAGGGCTTACAGCCCCAGGCCAAAAACAACTACAGTATAATCTGCACACGGAGTCTTTTTATGTGCGTATAATTGTTATCATATTTAGATCACTTTTCCTGGAAATAAGTTCGGAAGAGTACGGGTCCTTGGCACCAAAGGCAATATTATCAACCATGAAAAAAAAAAAAAAAAAAAAAAAAAAAAAAAAAAAAAAAAAAAAAAAAAAAAAAAATATTTTATAAAAAAAAAAAAAAAAAAAAAAAAAAAAAAAAAAATTTTTTTTTTTTTTTTTTTTTTTTTTTTTTTTTTTATAAAATATATATTTATTTTTTTAAAAAAAAAAAAAAAAAAAATTTTTTTTTTTTTTTTTTTTTTGTTTAAATATAAAATAGAGTAAATATTTTGGCAATGTATATGGTTATTGGAGGGGAACTTGTAAGGCATCAAAAACTTAGAAAACATTGGAAACAGTATGTCAGTTGAATAAACTATACGCTTAAAGTCAACGTGTCAGTTGAAAAATGACATGATTTTGAATAAGAAAATATGTGCAATGCAAATTACGCCATATCAAAACATGAATGGAGCTGTTGAAACCTTTTTATAAAAATTTAGGCCGATAACAGATAAAAAAACCTCTACCTCCAATAAGGGAAACGTGTGTTCTTAGCCTGCCAGACTGTTTGCGAATGATGCCATAGTCACGGTGAACCTTGTTGAATTGAAATGTTGCATGAAACCTTTCTAAGAAAACGGTTTCTTGTTTTACACTATATGCACCGGTACATCTACATCAGTACTGCCAACTCTTCCTTTTTCGATGTTTGGTATCTCTTCAAGCCATGAGTCTATTTCCGCAGACATGACTACAATTTCTGTTAAAATAATCCAGAATTGCGTTTGACCGAAATAATTTTGTCCTGACAGAGTTTTGTACGTGTGTCTTAAACTTATCTTCCTTGGTTCAATATTAAAAAGGGCAATGGCCTGGATGGCTAATTCTTAGTTCGCGGGAAAATTGTGCAATAAGCCCATAAGCTACAAGAAACGTTAACAAGGACAGTAGAAAGTGGACCTTTGTCTTCTAGAACAACCTTGAAAATTGACAAACAAAAAGTCAAAATAGTTTTTTGTTATGAATGCAGAGTTCTATTACAGTATGTAAGGTATAAGTGGACTTGGATAGTAATCGACAGATTTTCCATATCGTTCAGATAAATGATGAAGTTGAAAACAAGTATTTTTAGTTACATCGCTGCCTTTTCACTTTTCCTGTTTTCTGTTAGCTGTTTTCTTTAGAGGCCCTCAGTTCTGATAAAAATCATTGTCTATAGTATTGAAGTGATATATAACAAAACAGATGGTTGGTACCAAAAACAGACAACGCTGACCATCTGTGCTGATCCTGAATACTTTCGAGAAGACCCATAGACTTTCAGAAACATTAACACTTAAATGAATATCTTAAGTAGGTCCTGAGCATTGACACATATCTGCGACGCTTTCAAGAGAACCCCAACCCCTCGCAATAGGTCCTGTAAGTTCCCAAATATTTATTCTTGTTTGTAGCTTACCTTTAAAATGCGGTGCAAAAGAAGCTTTTCCTTACTTTATTACCCTTGAAAGGTTCTTAAGCATTTGCACTTGTCTCAGATTGAGTTACTGGTAAGAAGCGCTGGCAATATCTTCTTATTATAAGCATTCCTTATAGACCGAACCAATTTGTACTGATCTGCGAACTTTTCATTAATGACTTGTGAACTTTTATCCGGATTTCCTTTCATAGATAGTTTATTCGCCTCTTGGTACTAGTATTTATACGCGTTCTTCAACACCCAAAGAGCTGGGTATCATAGCCATTCTCATTTGGGTGTTGTCGAATAACCAGCTCAAAGCGGCATAGGCATTGATATTACACTTGGTTTGTCATCAGACATAAGTTTGAAGACGTTATGGGAATACATTATACACTTTGTACCATGTTTTATTTAGAGAGCGCCAAACTGACTTCGGCTCTATAGGTTTTTGTCATGGTTGTCCCATCCTTAGTTTCTGATGCAAACCTAGCTATTAACCCATAAAGCGGATCTGTTCATGAGCGCCTAAGAAAGCCTGCGAGTGTAAATAATTGACAGACCATCCAATGAAAACAAGCTTAGGGCCTTGACACATAATCGTCTGAAAAGAGGAAGCTTTGTCCATGAATCCCAGAAGCTGACAAAAAGCAAACGTTGCCTATCTTGAGCCACCAACAGTTCCAGCGGACCAGGCGGGACTGCTACAACCACGTGACCTGTCAAACATCGGTATCCGTATTACAGTCGTCCCTGGACTCCAGCCAGATGTAGAATGTAAAAATATTTGAATGATAATGACACAAGCTATGATCCCAGAAGAATATCCATAGAGACATAGACACATTAGTACGCAGCGCTTCTATATAAGATGGTGGTACTGGTATTTTCAACATGCACTCAAGACATTTGGATGGTGGTACTAACCGTCACATACTAGTATACTTCAAAACATGGTGGTGCAGGCTTTTTCATCATGCACCCCAGACAGTTAGCATACAGATAGGCAAGCAATGCACCAGCCACAAGGCAGAAGTATAAGACATCATACAAGCATCTAAAACTTGTGAAGAATCAAAACATGTCATCAGGTGGTCATTCGGACAGATGCTCTATCAGTCCTAGCAGCCTTTACCATTCCTTACCAAAGAACTAAACAGGCTCAGACAGAAAAAAGCGCAAAGTGTCCCTACAGTGGATACCCACATAATGTGCTGTCATGGTGAGTAAGAGCGAAGACGCAGAAAGATGACTACCAGTTATTTGAAAGATGGATACAAGCCATTATATTCTGGCTACGCACAGGCTACAACAAGCCCAATGGTCACATGAATGGAAAAAAGAGCCTGTTCTCGTCACCGAAATGCTCACATGGTATTTCAGACCAAACAACAGAGTACTCCCTTCAGTCCCCTGTATGAATATATAAGGAAAATATGTGGCCATACTGTACCACCCTGCTTAAGAAGATATGTTGCGAGAAGGAGGAACTCAAAAAGAAAACTACATAATGCTTATTTTGCAGTTATCAGGGTGACGGTGTAAACCGTGAATGCAGAGAAGGACATCCTCAAGTATGGTTATATTCCCACATATAAGCTGACTGGGTAAGCAAGCAAACACTAGTACCTAGGCCATACCAATTGGCTTGGTAATAAACGTTATCTCTTGTGTTTAAGTCTCCTTGACTTTATGGGGGATGATATTGTCTTTGGTATCGAGGGTCCGTACCTAACTGTGCTAATTTCTTTGACACAATATTCTGAATATAAAGACAATTATAAACACTTTATGACACTTACCTGTCCTTTTCTCTCATATCGCGGTGTTTTGTTGTTTCAATGATATGTTTCTTTTGTTTAGCGAGATCGTATCCTATCAATGTCCTTTCTGTCCTTTTCGGTTTCTACATCTTTTGGCCTTACTGTAGACAATTATACATTTTTGTGAACGCGTAAAAGTCTCCAAGTGCAGATAACTTGTGAAGTGAAATCTTACAGTTGTAATTCTATTACCTCCCTTCAAACGTCAAAGTGATTTTTGAATCGCCTGAAATATACATGATAGGGACTTTCAGCCACAAAATGATTGACAAGAAGCAATACCCGAGAGTGTCTTCGAGACAAATCACCAGGGGTGTTGTCTAAAAGACAACAATTTGATCCTGTTTTTGTGAATTATATTAAGTTGAAAATGCACAGACCAACGAATAGCCGAACTGTGGTCATTGCAAGCCCATAGACAGTTTGTAAAGATAAACATGTAATTAGTTGAATATAAGTTAAAATACATACAGTTACCGCAATTATTTTTTTCTTTATGCATATATATATAATTATATAGTTTTTAGGTTTGAAACCCTTCAAATGCCGGTAAAAGCAATATGTACAATGAATGAAATAAAAATTCAAAATAAAGTCATTTTCATTTGATTCATTGTTAATATGTTATATACAAATAGAAACTCATATAGTGTCATTTATTTTTTAATATTTTATTTTTCATTTTATTTATATATATCGTCACCTTGGCGCAAAAAGTCATGTAACTGACTTTTTTTGCGAAAATCACTTTTTGGCATTTTTAGGTTACAAATATCAATTTTCATCAGTCATTAAAGTTTGGAAGCTATATTTTGATGAAAATACCTTTTTTGCAAAAAAATGAAAACACGTAACTGAACCGAAAAACTTTTTGGCGCAAAAACTGTGGTAAGTGCACTTACTTGAGTTTTTGCACTAAAGATCTTTGAATTTGCAATAAATTATTTGGTGCAAAAAGTATTGTAACTGCACTTACCATACTTTTGCATCAACAGTAATCAATTTTTTTCATAATATTTAAAACAAAAACCTATCATTCTTTGTTTTTCTTGTGAATCCTTCATTCTTTTATCATTATTTTTTAAAAATAAGTCTTTTGCTACTGATGACATCATAATGACAAGATAATTATTGTTTACAAGGCCTCTACATACAATGATGTCGTTTGTTGGCCTTGATGTAAAAATCAACAAAGATTAGCTTAACCATTTCTGTGCCATGGGCCTTTTTTGGGCCTTTTGTTGTATACTTATGTGCCATGGGCCTATTTTAGGCCAGAATCTGGAAATTAAGTTATATAGCCATTTTGACGATAATAGTTTGACAATGTGTACTGTCTAAATTTTACAGTTTTCCATGCAGTTGCAACTATGAATGAAAGCTGTACTCATAGATTTGGCCATAATCATAGATACGATGTATATGTATATACAAAGAGCTAAATAAGGAATAGTGTTGTTGTGTTTAAGTGCTGTTTCTAACCTTTTGTTTAATTGGATGAATTTATCAAAACTATTTAAACAATTTATGATTGATCAATTCCTATTCATTTCATGCAACAAAAAAATTAACTGAGAAACAAAAAATAGTGCCATTCCAGATTAAACATATTTACAAACCACTGCATGTCTTCAATTAATGTCCATTATTGGTCAATTATCTGCTCATTAAGATTATATGACATGATGTGTGTCTGTTCTGACAATGTGTGGCAATATTATGAAGGCTAGGGCAGGTTATTGCCAGAAAATGTATGATAATTTCAGAATTTTTGTTGCTAAAATAACTACAAACAAAAAAACAACATGAGCTGTTCTTTAGGAGACTGTCTGACTGTCAATATGTTATACGTTAGAGACTGTTACCAGCTAAAATAGAAATTAAACAACTTATATTGTTTATAAAAAAAGGGCAAATTTCTGCTGGTAATAATGAAATTTACTTTTGGCAGGTGTTTCCGAAAGAGTATACAACATCTTTTCGTCAATTTAGTGTTTGGCCCCATTTGACCACCAATCAAATTGCTCAGATTTTCAAATTAACATCTCTCTATTTTATCAAAACTTTAAATACTACTGAAATCACTTAATTATTAAGAGTTTGCTCTTAAAAGAAAGCACTTAAGCTCCGCCCACAATTCATGTCGGTGGCTGTGCAAAAGGTCAAATTAGGTTAAACACTAAGTACTTTTTAAGTCAAATTTTAACAATTAAGACACCACGGTTGCTCGCTACTGCTTGCTCCCTTATAATTTTTAATTGTTAAAATTTGACTTAATAAACACTAACTTATACATAAATTTTAATCAGGGCTTTAATTACTTATAGATCTATACTGAAGTTGATTTTCAGACTTATAAAGTGTAGCAAATATAGTCAGGCTGGTTGGCTCAATTGGTAAAGCATGAAACTTGTAATCTTTGGGTTGGAGGTTCCATTCCCGGGGCTGACCACCTAAAATTACTAACAGTCTTTCGGATGAGACTTTACATCAGAGGTCCCATGTATGGGTGCTATACACCTGGCATGTTTAAAAAGCAGGGGTGTCTCTGGAATGGGACTCTCTGTATCTTGCACTATCCTCCGAAATCTAAAAATAAATAGCTTTTTTATGGGCATTGGTCATATGGGAAACCAATATCCACAATAAAAGCCCTAATAAACAAACAAGACACCCCTTTTGAAGAGCAGCTTAATTTTTTATGTCAACTTTTCTTTTTTCTTTAACGCATAACACACACAACTTAAATACAGTTTTGATGTTGATAGCAAAAGGGTTAAAACATATTAATGATGTCATAACTATGACTTAAAACACAGACTTTTATACCACACAGTTTTAGATATCCTATCAATAAAGTATCGAAGCTTTTGAAGATGAAATAAACAGAAAAATTGGTTATTTCTGTGAAAGATTTAGTAATATTTCAATTTTTGAACATTAGATAGAGGATGATTGTTGGATTTGGTGTAATGTCAGGTTATAATTTCCTGAAGTGGGTATCAAAAGTGATATTTTCACAAGTGGCACAGCCACAAATAAAAATAACTATTTTTGGTGTTCAGGAGTGAAACTAATGTTATAAAATTGCATCGATACCAACAATTTTTCTGTTTAATTATGGTTTAAACACTATAAACAATTTTGTTGAGTTTGTTTCTATAAATTATCAAAAATCTCAGGATCATCTGAAAACATAGAACCTAATGACGTCATTTTAACCTCATCATGGCATGATTTCTAGTATTAATTACACTCGGTATACTTTTTTGATGTTAATCTGAGTTAAGATTGAAAAATTGGTAATTTAGTTTCAAAATGTGGTTCATAACTGTTTTATTTCACAGAGAAAACTCTTTAATTACTCCATTGTATAATAATTTGTGTGAACTGTTTGAAATCAATCAAAATTAAAAATTTGGTTATTTTTTTGTTTAATTTATATTTTCTTAGGTATCAACTGATTTATAAATCCACTATGAACATTTTTTATCCACAGTTATGGTATAAATACCTTCACAGCAATTTCACAATGTGTATGATATACGTAAGTTATATAACTTTAAGTTAAAAAGTTAGTGCAAAAACTCTGGTAAGTACACTTACATGACTTTTTACGTGCAATAAAGTTAGCGCAAAGAGTCATGTAAGTGTAAAAAGAATATGTAATAATTTTTTTAACTGAAATGAATGCATATAATCTTATAAAAGCACTTAAATATACATGATAAAAACTAACTTCACACTTCAGTATAGTATGAAAAAGATTTATTAGATATAAATAAATCAGTTTTTTGTGTCTCCTGTAAAATTTTCAAAAAGTCAGTTACAGTACTTTTTGCGCCAAGGTGACGATATGTAGATCTGAAATTACCATCCGGATGGTGTTAAGCTAATTGGTCATCAGGGTGATTATCATTACACTATTCTTGCAGTCAGACTGATTCATGAAGGTCCTAGCTTCCATTCCCTAATATCTTCAGAACATAGCTGCCACAATAGCTTTATCTGTCCTTTTTTCTTCATGTGCTTTGTTGTTTCAATTTTGTGTTTCTTTTGTTTAGCGAGGTCGTGTCCTATTCATGTTCAATGTCCTTTCTGTGCCGTCGAGTTTCTACATATGCTTTGGTCGTACTGAAGACTGTAGTACATGGCTGCCCCTAGTCTGTATGCTGCATTCCTCTCGTGATCCACAGTGTTGCCAAATACGTCGACCATACGCGATTCTTCTAACACTGTCACGTGATTAGCTGTTGGACTTTTCTTTAAGCTGATCTTGCATTTCTAGTTAAGATTTTAGCTATGCTTCTATAGCTTCTTTGAATTATTGAAACCTTAAAAAAACATGATAAAATCCACAAAACATGTAGTTGCAATCGTGAATTTACCATTTTCATCCTGTGTTACACATTAGTTGATTTTTTTTAAAATGATATAAATGTAAAGTGCTTGTGGCACTCTGATTTTTAAGGGTTTTTTTTTCTTAATATGTGACAGGTGGGTTTGCAAATTATAAATCCAAAATACCATGTTGACATTCCGTGTTTTATTTCAGATATATGAGTTTACTTATATAGAATATTGAAATATTATGACAGGGACTGTCAGGGAATTATTAAGATAAGTTTTAATTATTTGCTGCCATGTCCATACCACCCTTTCTCATTAAAATTAAGCATAATCATGAAGATATGAATAATGAATTGCAGCGAAATGGAATATCTTTTTTGTGTGGTACTCATGTATTTTCTTTTTTGTTATTATCATTTTCAGAGACTATTATATTATGTTATTTTTATTATTATTTTCTGCAAGGGGCTTTGATTTTGAAAGCAATGAGATATTTTACTAAACTTGGTCGATCGAACTGTACTAGTAAACAACCATGTAAGTAAAGTCTCAATTTGTGTATGAATTAATTAAATATTAAATATACAAGATGAAATGTTGAACTATATTGCTCGTACTACTTCACTCGGTTAAAAATGTAAACAATAACCGAGGTAACTTCTTTTTGGGCAGACCAAATGAGGAAGAAAATGCTTAGAAATCGCTTTTTGCGCTGTTTTGTATAGGTCGATCACGTGTCGCATGTATGCATGCATGCAGTTAAGTTTTACTGAATATTTTTCCTTCATGTCACTAACTTGACAATTTTTACCTATGGGATCCTGCAACATTTGAAAATCCATACTCGAAGAGCACCCAGTCTCCTTTGGCAGCAAACGCACTTTAGCATCAACAAACCCGTGATCAATAAGCAGAAAGTATAATCAAATATATAGACTGGTTCGCTGCTTTTTCATTAACTTTTCAATATTTTTTATTTAAATCCAAAGCACCGATGACGGTGGTCCACGAGAGATTACGATTTTTGTATTCTTGCCTGCTCGGCTGAGACGGGTTACCGATTCAATCCTTAAAGTTATTAAATATGAATGCAATTTAGCAGAAGCGCGGAATAATCTGAGCGGAAGTGAATTTAATTACTGCTGGGCAGAATATGATGACGTCACAAACATGGCGAACAAAGTTCATGATGTTATTACACAAAATTCACCTACATTTTTTACCTGAATCTAATGTGGGTCTCATTAAAATACGGAGATAGGTTGACATCGCTCTTTTGGTACCGAGGAATATGTAAAGTTACCTTTAGAAAGTTTGGTTAAACTTTCAGCGCCAATATCTGCGTTTCCCTTAAATCGGTAAGAAATGTTTCGGCTTTAAAGAAGCGTAAACGAACTATATATCAGTACACTCACCTGATTTACTTTTTGCATCAAATTCAGGAAACTATTCATATGTTTGCGTAGGCATGTACAAGGGCATACTGAACCTCATGTACATTTTAATATAAAGAATACTGTTCAGATGTTTCGCATATCCCTATGTGTAATTTGAACTTCATATTATATGTTTTGCAATATAATATATTCAGAAAAAATGACCATGTGCAAGTAAACTGAACTTGGTCTATATCTATATGTATATTTTTCAGAACATTGAGCCGTTTGAAATACTAGTATGTTTCACATATGCCTATGTACCTGTAACTGGACTTGGTGTTCAAAAGTGTTTGCACTTATTTAAAAAGCCAAATTTTAATTTGAATATTATAGACAGACTCCGGGTCAGTAACGTTAATGTCAACTTTTAAGATGCACAAAACGATGTTCGTTCATCTGGCCACGTCCCGTATTTATTTTTGACGGTTTACTTTCAGACTGTTGACGGTTTACTTTCTGGCTTTTGATGGTTTACATTCTGGCTTTTGGCGGTTTACTTTCAGGCTTTACATTAAGATTTTTCTAACATATTTCGACTGGTTTAGAAATTCGGCTATTGACATTAAATTTTTGGCGAGCGTTCAGATTCTTTGCGCTAGATCTTAGAACCTTTATAATGAGGTTATTTCAACCGTTCGTCGTACCGGTGTAGCCAGGGTAACACAGCCATTTCTCAAACCCAAGAAAATCGGCTTGAAATAGACCAAAGAAATTTACCATGCATGCTTTACATGTATACATTTAACATGGCCATTTTACTCGATTCTATTTTTGTTTGAATTTATAAAATGTAGTCTATGTAATTAGTCTAAATGGTTTTGCTAGCAAGTTCATTCCATAACTTTGGCATAATCCATTTGTCTTTTAGGTTGTTTTTCTCTAAATCTAATTTATAGTAACACACAGTTTAAGCTCAACTAAATGGGTAACCGGTTCTATTTCTTCCGGGCCAGGATTTTCCTGATTAGGTTTGATCAGGGATAGTAATTGAGAAAGGAAATATGAAAAAAACGTGAACGAAAAAAAACTCTCCAGTGATTTGTCTACAATATGGCGCCATCTAATTTCGCAGAAGAGAAAGTGAGCGTGCTTGATTACAAAGTTTCGGTTTCTATGGGTCTTTGTGTGGTTCTGGGTTCCTTTTGTACGCTTAGATAGATTCCGATGATTTTAGTAATTACCCGACGCCGTCTTTTACGGCAACATGTTTTTGCCAGAACATCTAATCGAACAAATGCATCCGAATACATCCGAATACACTTCCAGTTCTGTACCAGAAACAGTTGTAAATATTTTCGTAAACCGCAAGAAAAGGGATTAACACTGACTAATTTCTAAAGGAAAGCTAGAAACCATACCATGTGCTACGACGTGGGTTGAGAATAAGCATTTAATGAACAACACATTTGTATAAAAATATTTCAGGGTACAAATTTTAACCAGCGATTGTCTCATATCCATTTAGACAACATACTCCATTGTATGTCTGTATTTTGTTTTCTTTCGTAAGATTATGAATAAGAAATAAAAGTCTTCCTAGTTGACATTATTTGTCAGTCTGTCTCTAAAGTACCGGGAGCCCTTTATCCTGACAAAACATAGACTAGGTGAATTTGTTTGTGATTTGTTTGCTGGCCTAAATTTGTGAAAGTTATGTAGGTACTTCTTTTCTTCACGTCCAAAATAAAATCAGACTGACAAGGGAAATCTGCGTTATTGTCTGAATTTACCAATTATGGTGAATTCTGCAGACGAAGAATTCACATGATTTTGGAATATAATGTTAATTATTAAAGACTGGTGGATTGTTGAAAGACCCGCAAAAATGTCAAAATGTCGCACAGTCATCACTCTGTGGCTTTGTAAAGGTGGTTTTAATATGCAATAATACACTTGTCTCAGCTTGAATTCAAATCTTACATTCCGCTTGGAATATTCTCTCTAATTTAAAATTCAAAATAAATAATTATTTATTTGAATATTTACATAAATCGTACATAATGTGAAAATTAATGTTGGTAGAATCAAATGTAAACATGAAATAAAATTATTTGAGTTTCTGCCTTTATACTTGCCGAAATGTCCTAAAGATAGGAAATTGATATTTACTGTAATTATAGAAACCCCGGTGATTATTTGAATTTCACAAATGTAATAGCGGTTACGTCAACTACTTTTCTTATTGCCACCTTCTTGTTAAATAGTGTTGAAGAAATCGTGTGAAAATCTTAAAATTTTCGTCCAATTCGTCATTTTCAATTATTGAAAAGTGACCTGTGTTGCAATGACCGAATGCCACTATGATTAAAACACAAGAAAATGTATAACGAAATGTTAAGGAACACAGAAAATAATACAAACATACATCGCGTAACCTCGTGGTTTCCGCCAAAAGAAATGTTCGTACTCGTTAATCTACTGTAGGCCTAGTGTTTTGACCTTACCGAGTTTCCTGTTTGCCGTTGTAGTTTCGAAATCGAATCAAGTGTGTACAACCTATGCCTACCCTATTAATCTACCTCTTTCAGAGTTTGATGTCTTTCCAGCAAATGTTAAAACAATTCAACGTTTTGTTGGGTTGATGGCAAAATTAGTTTTATCAAAAAATATGTTTTACTTGAAACACGCAGGACAAGGGAAAGTGGTTTCAGACATGTTTAGATGGGTACCAGCGACAGTCCTACAGCACAGCGAGCGCCCTTTAGTACTTGTTACCGTCCTAGAGTACCTGTAACCGTCATAGAGTACCTGTTACCGTCATAGAGTATTTGTTTCCGTCCTAGAGTACCTGTTACCGTCATAGAGTACCTGTCACCGTCATAGAATACATGTTACCGTCATAGAGTACCTGTTACCGTCATAGAATACATGTTACCGTCATAGAGTACCTTTACCGTCATAGTGTACCTGTTACCGTCTTAGAGTACCTGTTACCGTCATAGAGTACCTGTCACTGTCCTAGAGTACCTTTTACCGTCATAAATTACCTGTCACCGTCCTAGAGTACCTGTTACCGTCCTAGAGTACATGTTACCGTCAAAGAGTACCTGTTACCGTCAAAGAGTACCTGTTACCGTCATAGAGTACCTGTCACCGTCCTAGAGTATATGTCACCGTCCTAGATAAA
Source organism: Saxidomus purpurata (assembly GCA_022818135.1). Lineage (NCBI taxonomy): Eukaryota > Metazoa > Mollusca > Bivalvia > Venerida > Veneridae > Saxidomus > Saxidomus purpurata. The sequence continues at coordinate 38,848,652 of JAFMSR010000015.1, forward strand.
GACTAGTGCAAAACATCAGTATTACAAACAAGCATTCGATCTGCAGTCTTTATTAAATCAATTTGATATAATGGAAATACTGTCGGAATGGTCGCATGCGTACAAATTCATTGAAATACAAGTGCTCCCAAACCTTGCAGTTCTATGGCCATGAGAAGTATCTCAAATCTCCGACATCTTATTGGTCAGTTTTGAAACTGAACTAACCAATTAGAAGTAGGAGATTTAATACAGACCTATATGATAAGAATTGTATAGCATTAAACACATGACTACAAAACTAAAAATTATACAAATATATCATTGAGCTAATTACATAACTTCTTTTTGTCAGGAAAAAAGAGACACTTTTTTAAAGAAATATAATAAAAAATGTCGAAATTTGAAATTAAACCAAATAATTATTTAGTCGTTAAAAAGTATCTGTCGCTTTTGAGGTAACCCCTCTTAATATTTCTCTGAGACCCTTTTCATGATTTCAGTGCAAACATTATCACTCAAATATTAATATTTTTCTTCTATTAGAACGGGTAAATTTCGCACAATATTGCTTTTATGCTTTTTCAATACCGGAGCGTAAAATATCAATTAAAATCAGTTAGTTGTGTTCCTTAAAGCACTCGGTTGTTGGGCAAACCACGCCCACTGTAGCAATATACAATAAAGAAATTATTGTAGTGTTTGAAAACTTTTAATGGAAAAAACTGCGGGAGACTTTCGTTAAAAGATGATTCCCGCAGAGGCAAAATTGTCAAAAACCAGAAAGTTCTCATATTATCAAATTGTATTTACAAGGCAGTGATTAAGCAGTAATTCTTTACTCTGTAATTTCTCCTATTTGCTAAATTGCACAAAAAATGGAACAATTTTAGCTGAAAATTGATCTGTTATCAAAAAAAATAGAACGACCATAAACTCCCAATTTCTGTAATATTTTAAGTAAGGGACAAAAAACTTTCAACGAAAACCTCTTGCCATAAAGACTCGTAATAGCACAAAAAATATGCAATTTACGGCAAAAACACCTTAGATATGTTATGTCATACAAACACGTAAAACACGTGAAAGTTACTGTTCCAAATATAACGTAATTTATTACCTAAACTGTGTCTAGATATAAGGATAGTTATATATGTATATTACATTATGACCAAGGCCTAATGAAAATCGTTTTTTAATCAATTTTGATTTTACTCATTAACATAAATGTAAAAGCACTTAAAACACTTTGTGTTTTACGTTTAGGAAATAATTAATATCCAACACTTGAATAAAGATACTACAAAAATGACATTTCTACGGACGCATCACATTTTCTTCACTTCCGTCAAATCTCTATGACGTCAGCTTTACCGTTTGCAAAGGAAAATGATTCGTCCATAAGGGTAGATAACTCTAGGGTTGGTCTATTACCGTAAATAAGCATTGTCGTGAAATGCTTAGCAGATATTTATGGAGCTTTCTGTGAAATTCTGTAATTATCATACCGAAAAAATGAGTTTTATGACGTCATAGACGCTTTGACGAAAACTAAATACACTTTGAATACATATTAGAATGTAATTTGCCAGTAATTTGCATGCCTAAAGTATAGGTGCTTCAGTTTTATTCATTTTTGTGATTTAGATCTTTGTTGTTTTTTTTTATCTCCGACTGTATTCATTGAGTGACTGTTTACTTTGCCAACTGCATGCTATGACGTCACAAACCCATGATCTAACCAAACAATTCGATGCACCTATTATTATCATAACTCTTGGAAATCAACTTTGCATGACAGCGGAATAGAAAGGAGTGCTCCGAGAAATAGTGTTGTATTGTCGCAGAATTCTTTACACACGCACACATACCATTTCTATATATTGAATGCATTTTGTATATGTGCACGGTTCTTTTCATTGATCCAGAGTCTTTAGGCTTATTGTGTTCATGAGCTTTTCATGGACTCTGGAGCATAATGGGCATTATAATCAGCATAATGTCTGTCTTCTTTCAAAATTCAGTCACATTCAAATAGAAATAGAGAACTTGTAATGGCTTTAGAAATCCAGGCTGGTATTAAAAGCTGCCATACTCAATGAATCTCATTTTGAGAGGATATCTTCGAGACTTCGTGTGGGAAATTTCTGTAAATGTTTGTATGGAGTAGCGTTATGATTTATGGAATGTTGTTTTGAAAAGTTTAGGTGCCCTACTTTTTAAGCTCTGCAAAAAATGAGCCTTTTTCAAGACGGAAAAATGAGCTCGATTTAATGGGTAATGGAACTACACAAGCCGTGTCTGGATTTTTTGTTGGCTCGGGAATGAAAACAACGTATTCATGGTTAATGACAATTTAAACTGAATATCTTGTGTCATGAATTTGGACTTTGTTCTTGTGATTTTGTTTAATGTGGTGTCTGCAAATAAATATAAGACAATACACTGAGCGTATATCTAAAGTTTTCAGTATGCGCGATGGAACAATTCTTAGCTATATTTTCTTGTGCCAACAGGTTTTCGCTTTTGTGTGCGTGTAAATGTACGTGTTCTTACGCTTTTATGGAATTAGCTTTAGTAATATGCTTTTGTATTCTGAAAAACGACATCAAATGAAATAATAGATTTTAAAATATTCTAAACCAACTCTAAGATGTGTTATATGGATACAATAATACACATAACATAAATGTTTTTTGTCTTCTTAATAAAGTACTATGAATTCAAATAAATAGTTGCGCTAACGCTGTGTATGTACTTATGACTAATTTCAATATTTGTTTAGTTTATTTCCAGAACTCAGTCATATCTGAAGGTCTCAGGCGACATTTATGTCGCTATATTTGTGCATTTTTCATTAATTAAACTCCCCTCAGCCATATTCGTCTACTTGAAGATAAAGTTCATTATTTTCACAAATACTTAAATCTTCGGCCTCTCTTAATTAACCTTGTCGTTCATTTCAACACTTTGGGTTAATCAAGTCCCTAAAAATTGACCAAATATGACCAAAGCTGCCACAGTTGACCTTCGGGGACGAATTCCATCATGGTTTTCGATTAGCTGTGACCCCAATGACTAGCACTTTAACGTAAATGAGTATCCACTTCAGGAGGCTTTTATGAGCAAACGTTGGTTTTATTAAGTATACTTGCATTTCTGATTAAATTCGGATTACTTTCTCAACAACCTAGGACAACAAAGGTGCGAGATAATGCCGAAATCAGTCGAACAAACAAAAAACAAAACCTGGGAAAATAAGCTGTATAATATCATTCCGTGATAGCTACCTAAAAAAGCTAGCACATTGGCGCTAAAATTTTAAGATCACTGTCAATTTTTGCCATAAGCGTAAGAGTGTTGATTAACTATTATTCATGTACGGCTGTTTTTTGCAATTTACAAATGAGGTATATGCATTTACAAAAACTAAACAATTTAATATTTTTCAAAAGATATAGTGCATATATTTCTTTTTTTTTTCGGAAGGAAAGCGACTCTGTTTTCGGCATACTTTTCTGCTTAATTATCATCGCTTTAAGACTTAATGCAAATTTTTATCTTGTGTTTGTAAAGGACGCTGAGTGCGTGCATACCCTGTTTGCTCAGACATAAATTTAATTTTTATATTTTTATTATTTCATAGCAGAACATTTTTGTTGTTTTGTCCGGTTCTTTAACTCGAGAATGTTATTTAGTTATTTTCAGTAGTCATTAAATGTGCTTTTTGGTAAGCATGCTTTCTTTATATTTTTTCATTAGTTAAACATATCTTTCTGTGTCGGTTTAGTCTAATTCTATACGACTTTTATACGTTTTTTTTCGTTAATTAAAAACCAGGTAAAATAATTATGACCATTGGAAAGATGACCAATTTCTTATCTCTGAAAGACAAAAACAACAAGGTCATCCCGAAACCTGCGTTAACATTTTCTCGAAACACGTCAAATAAGAAATCGTTCGTCTGCTTTTTAAATATTCCATTCAGTTTTGATCGATGTAGTTTGTTTTATGTCAAGGAAATAAAACATTCTATAAGACCGCTATCTTTTTCTGAAATCGTTCATTGAATCTCTAAACACAATGAAGCTCCGTTATTCACCTATAATTCATCTGCCACTTTATAAAAGCTTGACACTTGTTATTTAAACAGAAAAATGAAAAATCATATTTCTTTTGTTGAGCTTCTGTATTATTGAACAAACCAAGACTGAACGTGATTATTTTTTATGACTGACCCTTTTGAAGTCTTTCAAACGTTTAATTCCGAAACATCATATAAAATGCATGATTTTTGGCAAATAAATAAAAAAGAGATAATTTAAATTATGCTAGTCGTGGCATCCTCTTTAAATGAATATTATTGAAAAATAGATAATTGATTTAAATTAATAACAACTGACTGTTTCACTAAGAGATGGTCGCCAAAAGGACCTTTGTAATGGTAAATAATTTAAGAGAAAGATATAATCAGAACATCATGTACAAATGAGTTGAAACATTCACGGTTCCAAGATGCTTCCTTCATAATGTACAAAGTTTACTGCATGGACAGACTTGTCCACGTTCGAACTGTTTGTTGGCAATTTATTTATGCAAATAGGCTGAAGACTATCGCAATGACACCCGCCCCCACTAAAAAAAACCCTTAAAAACACACACACATACATTTAGTTCGTAAAGTTCTCACCACGGTGGTGCATGCGGAAGCTTTCGAACTAAATCTCCGTGTGTCAAGTAATTAGCTAAAACGAAGTCAACTCGTTTCTAAAAGCGACAACATTCAATCAACATCAAATTTCAATTTATTTCCCCAACGTTCATTAATCTCCAAAATTAATGCACGATAAATCACCATATTGTCTGGCACAGTGGTGCTCTCTTACGCGTTCGCGCCGAGACAATGCTTTCTTACCAGTCCGTGCTAGTCTCTGTCAATTAACATGCTCATCTCTTCCTTATTCGTATTTCTAATTAGGTCTGATAATTGCTTGTTGTCGACATGAAGAGGTCAAATCCATAAATGATTAATTAAATTCAAGACATGATCACTTTAATATTTTCACTCTTCTTTCGTTAATAAAGACTGACTTTTCACATTACAGATACCGTCTAATACAATTTTAATTCAAAGGAATTTAACCCTCGGCCAGTTAACCAACTCTGTGATATAAATAACTCTAATTTTTACAAAGAAGCTGCATGCAAACTGGCAAACAATCTTAGACCCGTTTGCGGAATATACATTTAAATTTAAAAAATAAAGTTCATTCAAGTAATCATTTTGGATTTCACTTCCGGATCTAGGCCTCTAAAATACCTAGCATTTTTAATTGCTTTTATTTTGTTTTCAGATTAAAAAGTTACAATCAGTACATTTCAGATGCTAAACATTTCAATTAATTACGGGAGAGTCAGTTGCTTTTTAAAAAAATCAAACCCCAGTGGTTAGAGTTTAAGTTGATATACCGTCTAAAAAGAAATGCCTTGTAATGCCGGGAATATTTACAAATATTTACCATTGCCTAATTATCAAAAATTGCTGTGCACTGTAGAGATTGCCCACATCATTACCGTAACGTGTAATTTTCAAGGAGGGAAAATGCCTTAATTGAGAAATAGAATGCATTCTAACGTGCCGTGTTATCAATTACTGTTCATAAGAAACTCCTATTTGGCGGTCATGAATAACATCTAGCGTATTCTGGCATTTGAGTTACGAACTTGACCATCAGTTTTCCTTAAATCCAGTATTTTTAAAACTTTCATTTTATTTTTTTTATCAAATAATCGTTGCTTTGTTGTTGGACTACGTTGGTATCGTTTAAATAACAGGTCTTAAGGTAAACTATTAGCGGGATCGCTTAAACTAAAGAAACGACCCGCATGTTCTTCTAAATGCACTTCTTGATATGCCCGAGATGTGTAAAACTGAAAGTAGCTGCGTTTGTGGCATATAAGCGGCGCCATTGTAGTCTATATACATGTAATTTCCTTAACGAAACTTGCGCTGTCTTGTGTTTTTTTTTTGGTTAAAATTTCTCGTTTTTTTTCTGTGTTTTAATTGTAGTCAAAGGCTTATCAGGAGATTATGTTGAAGACCTTTCATATGTTATAAGTCATAGGTTTCAGCTTCTCAATAAACGTGTATAGCTGGGGTACCAAATGTATCCCAAAATGTCTTTATGTCTTCGCTTTAGCATCTCTAATCCGTCTAATTTGGTATGGCCTTGATTGAGTGTTTAGTGTTTGTAAGAAAACAAAATAATTGAAAAAAAAAGTATTTTCGGCGTTGTACTTAATCTTGTAGAAATTGTGTCTTATAGAAAAAAATGAAGAGTATAATATCAACTTTAAATTCATCTCTCACAAACGGAACAAAAGATACACTAGTAAATAAACATATTTTGGAGTACCTATACCAGTATGTAGTATCTTATATTGTAATGTATTTTGTCTGGTGTGTAAAAGGTAGCAAAAGGTCCAAGATACAGCACTTTAAGCCGTTTTCCTACAAAAGGGAATATTTATTTTAAGGATTTTATTGACACATGATACTAAAAGTTTTTTGTTTGCGCACAAAGGCATAAGCAATCGTGTAAATAAATGTTTAGTAAGACTGTTTGATTTAATTTTGACCATCTCTTGTAAAAACAGATTTGAGTGGTATCACCTGTGTTAATATGAAATCGTGTTCATAACCGTTTTGTCACACATTCCGACGTAAAAGTAATCTAGATAAGTGAGGGTTTGAGTGTTTCTGGCAGTATGTTAACGAAAACAATTTTAATATGCCAAACATCTGCTCAATGAAGGGTAGACTTCAACTTGTCAGTATGTCATATAGACTCCAGTCTGATTACCATGAAAGTCAATTTTCTCCGTGTAGGTCTACTTTAATTGTTTTGCTATAGCGAAACCGTTTACGACAAAAGAATATTTTCACTTTCTGCCGAAAGTTAACTTCTACCCATTGTTCAGTTACATGTATTTACATGATAACATGAATTACAAAATTGTTGGTAATTTGTAATTTGCCGATTACAAAGATAATACAATAATTAGTTTCAATCCAATCATACAGTTGTAAAGAAATTCAAATATCACCGTAAACTTCATTCAATCTTCCATCTGATACGGTGAAATTATGAATGATTAAGATTTCGCGACCGATAGCGGCCATTTTCGTTTTTACTGTTGACAATGATGTAAGCGGTCTGCCGGAAGCTTCTTCACTTATGGAGAGTTGAGGATATTTGGCCGCTGGGTGTATTGTAAATAGAATTATTTCACGAATTTGAGAACAAATACTTGCTAAAGCAAATATAAAAACAATGTCAATATTTATTTAATAGATTGGACGTTTTATATGGTTTGCCCTCACCGCAAAAGAAATAACTAGAAAGTATCGGGTAAAAATAAGATTTATGGCTCTGCGTTACGTTTTTGTGAAACAAAAAGTACATGTTATGGTTAAATCAAAATGTAGTTAACATTGTCGCAAAATTCTCCTGTTGAAATAGATGTTTTAAACAGTTTTGAATCGAACTTAATACATACTTTAGTGATTTTCTTTTCTTTAACATAATTATAAACAGATATGTCTGAAGAATACGACAGCATGACTTCAGTAGAACGATAGAAGTAGTCAGAATATTATAATTCGAAATTTCCACATGTGGCCTTAATGCTTCTCAGTTATGTCAAAATTGCCTACTCGGACAAACTCTTAATCACAAGACTATGGTTCTAACCCTTGTCCTGGACTGCACCTACTTCAGATGAATAAAACGTAAAGAAAAAAACAGCGTGAATTACCTATTCATTTTCCATGGATTTCTTTCTAATTTACGTAATATATGTTTGTCTAAATAAGTATTTAAAAGTACGCATGCATAATAAAGTTGCAATTAATTTTAACACTTTGACTTGTAAATACTAAATTGTGTTGAAACCACTGCTCGTTGTCATTACCGTGCAGATATGTTATTGATAGAGAATTGTATGAATTACATTCTCGTGTCACTCGTGTTTACTTCTTCTACAAGAACCCTGTCTTGTCATATGATATGCACCGTTTTTGTAGAGATTAATATATCCATTTTAGGCACCTGTTCTAAATTATTAGTCTTTACATTTGAAGGAAAGTGTTTACAATTATGTGTAATTTATGACCAATTTTGTTTCAAAATGTTACACGATTATCATAACAGATTTTATTTAGCTGGCAAAAATGCAATATGGATGCCGGCTCATTGAAAACGAACCTCATGCGTGTATGAACGCCGTTGTTTTCTCATTAGGAAGGAAATTTTTTATTTTCATCTTAAATATTCACCACAAAAGGCCTCTGAATGGTTTTTAAATGCATTTTCAAACCCTTTGTCCGCAATTAACTTCCCAGGGTTCACACACAAAACTCTTCCAGAAGGAGGAGTTGTGGAATAGTTTCACGCGCTCACGTGATGTCCATGGCAACAAGGTCACATGATATGAAGGAAATGAATGTCGTTAGTTGACAGTGATTAAGTATGAAAAAAATTCCTGCTATGTTTTTCAAGGTATCAAGGAGAAAACGAAATGTATGTCTACTTTATATATGTTTTCTTTACAGTTTTGCAAAAGACCCAGTCGACATAAATAGATCAGCTAGATATCGCGGTGCTTTCTTTTATTCCATTTGAAATAAGCAAAATGATGATTTGCACCCACTGCATGTGTTGTAAACTTGCTAATATTCGCTTTTGTCATCGAGCTGTTAGTTGCCATAGTTTATACTATCATATTAGTGCCGGAATTAGCGCTCTTTTCATTATAAATAGCATAGAATACGGGTGTGAAATATTTCGTATAATTCCACGTGGGAAAGAATTTTGTAATTTTTTTAAGTTGGTGTTTTTGTTATTGTTGATAAAATACGAATTGTACAGTATAGATACACATCTTGCATATAACGTTAGTATTTGCCAAAACGAATGTTACTTTAGTCACCCTAAATACAAAATAAAATATACAACAAAAATAGAAAATAATTAAATTATTATATCACAAAGCAACTGACATCATCTGATAAAATGCACAATTTATATACAAATCAAAATAAACTTTACTACCGACAATTTACCGACCATAAATATTTTCAGTAGATTTTTATTGCAAATTGATATTTTTGGCTACCGTTGTGTAAAATCAGAAATTAATTCTATTGTAAGATTTCACGCGTATTTTTCGACCGGGAAAGTGCTAACAATATGAAATAATTTTGTTTACTTCTGCTTGTTTAACAGACCAAATACCAAATATATGAAGAAATGAAAACATGAATGAGACTATAGTAAAGAAATTGTAAAACTTTTCAACAGGGTTTTTCAATGAAACTTCCACATGAAAAGCGACAGTATTTACAACTTTTTCATCGTATTCTAAACCCATTGGTTCAGTTTAAACATTGAACATGAAAATGTATATAGTATGTTGAAACTTCCATATAAGGATACTCACGATTGTACAGGAACGACGGAATTCACTTTTTAAGATTAAAGTAAATACATGATTTTGAAATCAAATACTTGTTTAAGACTTGATATGTAATTGTCAGTAACTGTACAAATATATTTTCGCTAATTACCAATTTTGAATTGTGTCAAGAACATGTAAAAATACAGACATCAACATGATCGTTCGTCTTACATTGGACGATAAGTTTACACGAATTTCTTTAAGTACGATTACGAAGAAAAGACCATAGTTTATTGGATCTCACAATCACTCCAGATGTCATCACGCTCGCGAGAGAGAGAGGCCGCTAGTTCTTCATCGTTGCTACCCATTTAGAACTGGATGGACTGAGGCATCAGTATCTTTGCCCGATGAACACACCTTGTGCTAGGTTTGGGATTCGAACCTGGTACCTTGTTTTCCGGAGGCGAACACCCTAACCACTTCAAGTAATCAAGGCGCACATTTTAAGACTTGATATCAAGATCACATGCTAACAACTGTATAACCTTTAAGTCTAAAAATAGGTAAAAGAAGTGTTACATTTTATTTGTTGTAATTCGGACATTTTGCTTTGACAGAAACAGTTTTGTTACTTCGAATTAGGTCAAAGCTACGAATGTTTCTACATCGGATACAGTAAATTACGTTTAAAACGAACTCCTTGGGACCATCTAAAATTGTTCCTTATATCCAGAGTTTGTTATATCTGTATAAGATTTTCATAAATAAAGAAGAAAAAATCGCGCCGAAAAATATGTTCCTTATATCCGGATTTTCGCATTATTCATGATTCGTTATACACGGAGTTTACTGTAGTTCAAATTAGGACATAGCCATTTGGTAAAATTTACGGTAAACATATCACATCGTAAAATGCATAGACAAAAATACGCCGCCTCGTTTGAATGCACAGTAAAACATGTCGCATAAAATGAATACATAAGATCAAACCGTGAGAATAGAAAGCTATAATATAACCATGTCGCATTTTAAACTGCACAGTAGAACATATCGCATCCACAGAATATGTAGTAAAGCATAATTCATACTGAGAATGTACAATGAAACTTAATTCATCATAAGAATATAGATTTTTATTTCTGTTCAAGTGAGTCAATTATGGCCCATGAGATATAACAGTACATACATACAAGAACTATACATGAATAGCAACGAGATATTTCCCCCGTTGAAACCGGAACAAATACGTAGAGCGTAAAATGTCTATTATCACACCTACAACATCGGTTGATACCATCAACGGAATTTATTTTTTGTCCAACACGTTTTGTACTACTGATAAAATCTTTGATCATGTTGTTACCCATGCATTAACTTGAAAATGTTCATGTGTGTAACCTGAGTTCAGTAATAAAGAGTTTGTCTGTCTGTCTGACAAATGACAAAACATAGGTGACACCTTTCGTGGCAAAGAAGGAATATAAGCATAATCTTCAAACTATGATAACACCAAACTACTTACAACATGCAAAATTTTACACATAATCGTTTTAAAAATTACTGAGTAAAAATTGAACTACGTACTTCAAAAGCCTTTTGTACAAATATGTTTAATCTTATTGTAGACACATTTTCATAACTGGATAATTATTTTAGCTTAAACATACTAAGTGTTCACCAGAAATAGCTATTAAAATATTTCTTCATAATATTAGTGTATAATAAACATTCAAACAGGAAGTGATATTTATTTTCTAAAACATTGTATAATGTACAAGGTATACTATGTGTCTTAAGCCATCAGCCGGTTCATCCAAATTATGAGATAATAATTTAAGTCGTGATAAAGCATCCCTATATTGAGATACTGTCACATTTTCTGTATAGAAATGAAGGCTAAAGTTAGTAACTAGTTCTCGATAAAATAGAGACCTGCTTGAATTCATGAATTCATAATTCAAAAAAAAATTGTCATTTAGCCTACGTTTAAGTAAGCTTAGAAACAGTAAAACTTAATTCATCATAAGAATACGCAGTAAAGAAAAATCCTTCTAAGAAAATGTGTAGTAAACATAATCAATTAAAAAAAAGTACAGTAAAATACAGGTCAATTTAGAAAGTACAGTAAAACATTAGTCATTTAAGAATGTACAGTAAAACATAAGTCAATTAAGAAAGTACAGTAAAACATAAATCATTTAAGAACGTACAGTAAAACATAAATCATTTAAGAACGTACATTAAAACATAAGTCATTTAAGAAAGTAAAATAGAACGTAAAACATAATTCATTTCAGAATGTCAGAATATACAGTAAAACATAATTGATCTAGGAATGTACAGTAAAACTTAAACTCAATTCATCTAAGAAAGTACAGGAAAACTTATTCTTAATTCATCTTAGAATGTACAATAAAACTTATACTTAATTCATCTAAGAATGTACAGCAAAATATAATTCATATAAGAATGAATATTAAAACACAGTACATATAAGAATGCCCAGTTAAGCATAATTCATTTAAGAATGTTCAGTGAAACATAATTCATTTAAGAATGTTCTGTAAAACTTAAACTTAATTATTATAAGACTGTACATGAAAACGTAATTCATCTTCGAATTCACAGTAAGGAAAATCATTCTAAGAAAGTGCAATAAAATATAATTCATTTAAGAAAGTACAGTAAAACATAGTTCATTTCAAAATATACAGTAAAACATAAGTCATTTAAGAGTGTACAGTACAACTTATAGTTAATTCATCTAAGAAGGTACAGTAAAACTGATACTTAATTCATTTAAGAATGTACAGTAAAACTTATACTTAATTCATCTAAGAATGTTCAATAAAACTTGTACATAATTCATCTAAGAATGTAAAGTAAAACTTAATTCATCATACAAATGTACAGTTAAATATATGACATCGTATGAATTTACAGATAGGCAATGGACTAATAATGGCTACGGAATAACGTACCATGGCGCACATATTGCAAAACATTGTAAGAGATATCTAACGCTATAAAACAACGCAGCCCATCAGCGCTGTTCTGTGCAGATTATTCGTAACGTGTATCATTTCTTTGCGTGCTCGTGTATTTTCTCTCTGCTAAGATGCAAATGAAAAGCTTTATAAATTAAATAACGATGAGGGAGAAAGTGTCTGGAATTTGATTATCAAGTGACACAAGATAGAGATAACAACTTTACACGACACTGCTAAATTTATACCGAAGGTCTGTGATCTTGAAGAGGGTCGATTCAGAAAATAAATTTCCCAGATGATGTCATCTTAAGTATCATCAACATCAACAACAGCAGAAGGAGGGACGACCGCAGCAGCAGAAACAACAACTGTGGCAATATTAGTACACTGAAATTACACAACTATCAACTATAGTACTGTAAAATAATAATAAGGTTTTCTTTCATCATAATGATGATCTCATCACAATCACCACTATTATCACCATCATCATCATCATCATCATCATCATCATCATCATCGTCATCGTCATCGTCATCGTCGTCGTCGTCATCATCATCATCATCACCACCATCATCGCTATCACCAATATCATCATCATCACCACCACCATCATCATCATCTTCATCAACAACAACAACAAATAAACAACGTTACATAATAATCATAAGCATTTGTCATATCTTAAAATATGATTTATGGTAACAACTTTTGCAATGAAAAAAACCCACAAAGAATTCCAGTTCTAATTTGCAAATTCATTCAAATATGAAAGCAATGGTATTCTTTTGTAGTTAATCCATCGAAAAAATCTATCAAACTTGTGTGAAGCAATAAAACCCTCCACAAAACGTTACAACATTTTTACAAGCCATTTCGCGCCAAGTTGACATTTTCGTCTGATAATTGTTTAAAACAATGTCCTTCGGGTAAATCTTAATTGTCGGTCATATTAAACCAGTACTTTAAAGGTTTCATCACAGGGCTCAGCAAGTAATGAAAGCGTAATGAAAATGACATTAGAACAGGCCAAATGTAAGATAAAACTGAGCCTCTCTCTTGTACAAAAATGCTTAGATTTGGAGATTAGCATCCGCTCAGTCCTGTCTAGCTTTATGCGACCACATTGGCTCTGTCTGCTTCACCTTCTTGGGACCAGATCCACTGTGTCTGGTTCGGCTTTTTTGCGACCACATCCATTATGTCTGCTCCTGCTTTCTGCGACCATGGCCAATCTGTTTGCTACGGTTTTGCTATGTCTGCACCGGCTTTTTGCGACCACATCCACTATGTCAGTTCCTGCTTTCTGCGACCATGTCCAATACATCTGCTCCGGCTTTCTTTCTGCGACCATGGCCAATATGTTTGTTCCGGCTTCGCTTTGTCTGCAACGGCTTTTTGCAACAACATCTTCTGTTACTGCTCCAGTATTTTACAACCCTATCCACTGTGTCTGATCCGGCTTTTAGCGACTGAAACCCTACTAAAGCAGCCGTGTTATATGGTATATAATTGACTTGGGTTTCCAGTGCGTACGAAATGTAACGATTTATGACGAAAGATGCGCAGGAGTACATAACATTTAACATTATGCATATTTTGTATGCAAAACAAAAACAAAACTTAAAAGAAACGGATGTAATCAAAATCTCTCGTACAAAATAGTGTGGATACAAGAGGATAAATAACCTTGTATTATGCAATAATAATATATATAATAATATTCCGCCCACAAATTTACAAGCAATTAAAACAAATCATACGACATCAGCAAATTGCCTATTCATTTTAAAACTGTAAACATATACATAAAACCTACATACCATTAAGATGCATTTACGTACTTATTTAGAAAGATTTTGATTGCATAACTACGTCATGTCGTTTGTTATTTGTATGATGAATTATAGTTTATTAAACTTTGTAAGGTCGCTGAGTTTATTACTACTCCCAAACACACTAATTTTTCGCTAAAACCTAAAAATAAGTTATTAGGTGGCTGTTAAGTAAAGGTGGGGTTAATATAACAAGAGCTGCCTATCGACAACGCTTTCCACAGTTTTAAGAACTTATATGAATGTGGGGTCAAAGCATAACACACACCTTAAAGATAGAGAAGGAAAAAATATTTTGTCAAATTATGAGTCAGGGTTACGGGACTTGATCACGTGACCTTGCTTTTTGAAAATAACTGTGAAGGTTTCATGCCGATGTCTGTATACGTTTTTGAGACAGTAATTTTGCATGGAATCATTAACATGCAGTTCAGAGCGGGGGATAATGTATGATAATGAATGCGAGAGTTATTCTTGATGCCCTGATCTAAAGACCTGCATGAAGTTTCATCTCAATATTTGCAGCAGTTTTTAAGGGTCAGCAATTTGAATACAAAAGTTAAATGTGTATTTTCATACAGGGACACAATTCTGATAAAAACATAAGCTTCCTCCATGGCATGAGTAAAATTGTCAACTTAATTTCTGCATTAATGTTGGAGCCAGCACGTTTTAAAGAGAAAATTGCATAAAATCAAGAAACGTATGAGTGGCAAAAACATAAAATACAAACCTGTAGAAAAGGCTCATAACTGTCCCCAAATGCAAAGTTATAGTTTATCTTCTCAGCTGGGGCACTCTGTCATCTTATGCTAAGGTAAAATTAAAATATTTTTGGAAGCAATATTTAAATGATACTGAATTAGCAAAGTGAAGTCATAGGAAAATTTGAACACTTCTGTGTAATTCATAAAAAGGAAAAGAGGCCATAATTCAGTCAAAGTCCGTGATAGAGTTATCTATCCTAGCCTACAGATAAGGTTAAGAAGGGTTGCAGGTTTCAAAGCAATATGCAAAACGTTTTTGCCTAGAAATAGACTGAAACGAAAAACAGAGCCTTTTTCTATGAGTTTCGTTACTCTTGCCTACAAATAGTTTGCATGTATTACACAATTCTGAAAGGTTAAGACAAAACAGAATCAGGATAATTCTAAGTGGGAAGAAAGGGCCATAATTCAGCAATATCATTGACAGAGTTGTGTGCTCTTGCCAACCAATTGGAGATATGGTAGTAAACAATCATTGAAACCTGCAAAACAATATATGCAAAACAATTTCTGCAAAGCAATATATGCAAAACAATTATCTGCAAAGCAATATATGCAAAACAATTTCTTCAAAGCAATATCTGCAAAACAATTTCTTCAAAGCAATATCTGCAAAGCAATATTTGCAAAGCAATTTCTGTAAAACAAAATCTGCAAAGCAATATTTGCAAAGAAATATTAGCAAAACAGTATCTGCAAAACAATATCAGCAAAGCAATATCTGCAATACAAAATCTGCAAAGCAACATATGCAAAGCAATATCTGCAAAACAATATCTGCAAAGCAATTTCTGCAATACAAAATCTGCAAAGCAACATATGCAAAGCAATATCTGCAAAACAATATCTGCAAAGCAATATTTGCAAAAAAATATATGCAAAACAATATCTGCAAAGCAATTTCTGCAGTACAAAATCTGCAAAGCAACATATGCAAAGCAATGTCTGCAAAACAATATCTGCAAAGCAATATCTGTAATACAATTTCTACAAAGATCTAGAGGAAATATTGACTGGTACGAAATACAAAACAAAAACGTGACACCAACGCCGAGTACAGCTATCCCTACTCTTCGAGTACTCGAGCTAAAATGACCTACTAAGATAAATCTGCATTGGCTGCTTAAGACAGATGGTTGTTTATTTCAGGTGATCATTTACACAAGTTTAACTGCATAGAAATCAAATGTTAATTTCGCTGTTTTTCTGCGTAAGTTAGTAAAATTCACTAATAACTACATTTTATTTAGTAAATTTCAAAACAAGGTAACCGATAAACTTGTTGATGTGGAGATACGCTTTTTTTTTCGAAATAATGCGTCAAAGTGTTTGAATTTTTACGGGGATTTCAAACGAAATTAGGCGTAAAAAGATCAGTTGATTATTTTAAAACTCAAACGTGTTATATGAGAAATTATACGACAAAAACCATGACATTCACTAATCGCAACTTTACACTTTATGAGAAACACAAAATTCGTATAGGATCACGTTTACACAGCTTGGGTAACGTCTACAGATGCGTCAAGTTCGCCGAGTTTGTTTAGTTTATTCTAATTTATTTGAGCTCGATTGTGAAGAAAGCTTGAAGCTTATCGAGTAACTCACGATTTCGCTTCCTGGAAAAACCAGTACTGGTGTCATATTAGGAGGTACACAGGCACCTTAACCTCTACACCACCGCTCCCCTCAAGTCAGTCGTTATTGTGGCATTATAAACATACCCCTAGTTCTAGACCATGTCGATAATACGTCTTGTTCAAAACTTCAAAATGTAAAAATTGGTTCAAACAACACGATACTAAATCATGGTTACGGACTTTTCTCGATAAAACTCGGATCTCTCAACATGAGATCTGGTTCAGCTTTGCAAAAAGCCGGACAGAGAATTTTGAATCTGAAATGACGCAAAATTACATATACCGGTACATGTAAATGCATTACAACACTATGGATGTATTTTACATTGAATGTTTGTCAATAAAGGTAAGTAATAATGATAAAATTATAGGCTATTCATGTTCCCTACAATTTTAAACAACTGCAATACACTTACTAAAAAAACAGAATTAACAGAATTGGGGAAAATTGTAATATATTATAGAATGCGCGAAATTTACGAGCGCATATTTCTAGGAATGTTTCAGTATTTTGATGTACATGTATACCATATTAACAATTAAATGGTTGACGAGGGATCTTACACTCGCGTCAACTTCAAAACCTTTCGAGATATATAAAATTTTCTTTGAAGAAACACAAGTATAATACGAACGTCGTTAGTCAGGCTACATTAGATATGTCGTAAAATAAAAATGTGTTTGATTTTCACAAAATTTATCAGGCACGCCTGACTGGTTTCAGAATTTTTTTTGTTTTATCGTGCACATTTTATCTTGGTATTACATTAAAACATGTGTTGGCATCACTCTATCCCGATAATATTTCGTCATTTGAGGTTTTAATGAGAAATTTAATGCGTATAGATAATAATTTATCCAAAAAATTTATGAGCGATTACTGGTTCCGTTTAGACATTTTTCGTTTTAACGCGACGTAATAGAAGCAAGATAGTTAATGACACCTTATGATATCTGAAAAGTATCGTTCAATGTATAAACATTTCTCTTTTGCAAATTTACATTACGATATAATGGTGCGAGGGAGACTAAATGGATAACATAAGGCTTTAAGCTGTTGAACCCCCTTCGTGAAGTTCAATCCCTCATTTATTCCTCACTGTTACTCGCTTAATCCATTGTACATTGTACACTGCATATATTCCGCGCCCTGCCTATTCCCCGCTCTGCCCTGCCTATTCCCCGCTCTACTCTTCATTTTCTCGCTGTTCACCGCATATTCCTTGCTGTTCAGTTAGTTGCAGTCGGCCATGCAACATTTTAATCAATCATTTTTATTTTTAAATCACTTTACCCATAAAAATACGACGAATCTGTATATTATTTTTTTGTTGTGTAATATGCTAAACATTTTTATCTGTCATCTGATACGATATTAAAAAAATAAGTGTTGACAAGAATGTAATGTTAGATACTAGTAGGCAAATGTTGACATAATGCTTGGTCTTGTTGGCTTAAAGATACCTTTTTACGTGTACTCCTTATTCAGACTTGCAACTCTGTGAGCAGACGAAAGAGGAAGCGTAGAAACAATTGAATCACCGAACCAATCAGAGCCATTGTTCTACGGAAATATATTGGCCCGCCTTAATACGCACTCTCAGCTTTGCGGTGCTATGTTTCTCCTACAAATCTCGCGACCACGTGACCGCCTCGCGCATTAGCAGAGATTGTCTGGTGTCTTCTCCCTCTATCAAATTCCAATCAATATGAATCCTGTACATTAACTTAATAAAGCTTAACAAGGCTGGAAATTCATTTCATTAGCGAGAAAGCGGCAGACGACTCCTTGTTATACACAGTGAAAAACGCCAGAAGGTTGACCCACCGCCGCGGTTTTCGTCTGCAAATCGACTAAGAGGATAATTTGTGACATGGTATTGTTTTTAAGAAAATTATATTTCCCCTGTCCTCTGAACTTTCTCATTTTTCATTTTGTCGTCTGCTTTAATTGATGATCTGCGAGAGTCCCCGCTTGTGGTGTCTTGTAACGAAGAAGGCCTTTGCTACAGTTTTACTAGCAAATCCTGAAATTGGAGAAAACCCACTCAAGTGATGGTAAAAGTTATATCCGTGTTTTAATGTGCAAAACAAGATATAAAACCTGTAACAGTATCAGTTTACGAAAACTAATAGCAACAAGGCTCTCCGCGATTTTTCATACACGGGTTATGCTTATTAAGTAATTTTGTCAGATCGTTTTGTTTTTAATAAATTACTTTGGTTTCGGGTGAATTGTATGCAAAAGTCTGTTAAAGGATACGCGCAAAATTTCTTGATGACCAAATAACCGGTTGAATATAAGTATGTATTGATATCTGTATAAGTAAAGCTGAGACAGTTTGGTATAGTTTATTTGGAAGTATGGTTAAGTTAGCTGTTCGGAACTATCTGCAATTTTCTATGCTGCGCGGTGTCGTACAGATGCACCATCGGCCATTTGCATGTGCATTCAATCATATCGATACTTCCTCGACCATTTTAATTCACATTCAACCATATGGATACACCCTCGACCATTTCAATGCACTTTCGACCATATGCATGCACCCTCGACCATCCTTTTTATACATTCAACCAATATACATCTCCACCATTTGAATGCACCCTCAACCCCTCGATCTTTTGAGTGCGCATTCGACCATATTGATGCTTCCACGACCATTTGAATGCACATTGGGGGGGGGGGGGGCCGGGGGGGGGGGGGGGCCCCGCCCGGGGGGGGGGGCCGGCCACGGGGGGGGGGCCACCCCCACCAAAAAGAAACAAACCCAACAAAATAAAAAAACCTCGACCATTTGAATGCCATTTGATCATATCGATACTTCCTCGACCATTTGACTACACATTGGACCATATTGACACACCCTCGACCATTTGAATGCACATTCAACCATATGGATATACCCTCGACCATTTGAATGCACATTCAACCATATGGATACACCCTCGACCATTTGAATGGCATTCGACCATTTGAATACACATTGGAACATATAGATACACCTTCGACCATTTGAATGCACCCTCGACCCCTCCACCATTTGAATGCACCCTCGATATAAGACCATATGTATACACCTCCGATACGGCATTTGAATGCGCACTCGACCATTTGAATGCACCCTTGACCCCTCGACTATTTGAATGCGCATTCGACCATACAGATGCGCCTTGGCCATTTGAATGCACCCTCGACCCCTCTACCTTTTTTGAATGTGCATTCGACCATTTGAATGCACCCTCGACCCCTCGACCTTTTGAATGCGCATTCGGCCATACAGATGCGCCTCGGCCATTTGAATGCTCCCTCGACCCCTCGACCTTTTGAATGCGCATTCGACCATACAGATGCGCCTCATCCATTTGAATGCTCCCTCGACCATTAGAATGCGCAATTGACCATATGGATGCACCCTCGACCATTTAAACTAAAAAGAGAGGCCAAGCGCATGTTAAGTCGTGAAAATATTCCGTCTACATTAACGCAGTCATTTTTCAAAAATTCGAAATAACAGACTCAGTAAGTTAACAAAACTAGAAAAAGCGGCTATGAATGTTTTTGTTCTTCTTGATAAATGTATAGATAACGCTACACGTCAAATATCCAAGATATGTCAGTTTTTACTTTCAGTAGACATTGTAAACAAATTTCTGTATGGATAAGATTCTATGAACACATTTGGAAGACTAAAATCCAAGAAATGTTTCTTTGAAGTTTGTGAACAGTGGATAGCGAACGAGGAACATTCTACGATCTTTCAAGCTCAGTACGAGCAGTCTGTGACAAAAGGACCCCCCAAGTCAACACAACCGCGTCTGAAAGTATCTAAAGTAACATTGAAATGACAATAGACAAATAGATTTAAAAAATGCAGCAAAACTTAAAGTAATGCCAGACAGGAACAAAACAATTGAAGCAGTGGTACCAACACTAAAACAATAACAACAGCAACAATAACAACAACAACAGCAGCAGACACATCCTCATCAGCAATGATAACTTCTGGACGTGTACATTACCGAGCCGGAAGGATAGAGATGCAGCGGTCGTGCAGTTAACGCGCTTAACCCCTTACAACATTTGCATTAAAAATGCCTATCAATCTCATACGAATATGAATTAATAAAACGCAAATCTAATATGCAAACACATTCATCATGAATTAATCTGACAATCTTTGGTACGTTTTGTAAATCATTTTATGTTTTGCAGTTCATCAATGCAACATAATAGGTCATCAGAGCATGGGTAAACTGGTGATAAATGTATGAATACCGAGTCTGATGATGAGTACGATAGCTTATATGCCACACAATGGACATGTTTCGCTATTTAGCGCTGAATAGACCGAGAGTGTGTTTTGCCCACTAAAATTACTACCTTCTCTCTTTTTGCTCCATTCAAAAATCATTTCAAAGCCAATAAATGGGAGTAAAATACTCCTATTAAATGATGACGGCTGTATTGGATGGAATAAAATATTTTCAATTGAATGCGATAATTCCTGCGATAACAGATATGGTGGCTTGTTCACTACATTCCGTCTTAATAAATCAACATTTATTTTCTATGTATGGCTGTACTGAAGCAGGATACACATTGTATGTTGTATGGTATGGTATATTAGGGTTTTATCGCTGGTACCGGTTTCCCATATGACCAACGCCCCCAGAAGAGTTTTAGTTATTTTAGGTTTTCGGGGGATTGTGCAAGATACAGAAAGCGTCCCAATTCCAGAGACACCCCTGGTTCTTTATCATGCCAGGTTTTCACCCATACATGGGACCTCGGTTTTTAAGTCTCATCCGAAAGACTGTTAGTAATTTTAGTTGGTCAGCCCTGGGAATCGAACCCACAACCCCGAGATTACAAGTCTCGTGCTCTACCTATTGAGCTATCCGGGCTGTGTATGTTGTACAGAAAGAGGACTTGCTTTTTTCACACACTGAGCCGGGTACTTTCACACCTTCCTTATTGAAGAGCTAAGAAACCGGCCTGGTCTAATACATGTTCCCGTTGCACATTCAGATACAGGGTGTGTATGGGTGATAGTCTATACTTACGTCAGCGTGTACTAAGTATTATTATGCACAATTTATAATGTATACGATTCGTCGAGTCTATAATTACAAGATTTGCGGTGAAAGTTTTATTTACTTTTTATGTTCTTCCTCTAATACAACATTAATTTGCACTCACTCCCTACACTTGTTATCATAGCATACATCGAGGCGCAACCTGCCTATTTCAATGAGGTGGATAACACTTAAAATGAAATCATACCATTGATAATAAAACAAATACATCGCCCTTATTAGGTCTGGACTCACTGAATGGCTTCCTTTGCCATCTTTCAAGTCATCTAAGGGCGGTAACTCCATGATTTGTAATGTTTAAAACCACGGTCAGATTCAAACTGACGCCTCCGTTCTGAACAGTCAGACAGCGTGCTGTCATTACACCACGTGGTTGCTTCGTTCTACAGAAATCATGGTGTCTACCGCTCCGTCTGTCCGTCCATCCGTCAGAAAGTCTGTCATTACTAAATGTTAAATTTGATACAATTCAGTGTGTGGCTAGATTTCATTTAATTTCTGTCAAAAGCAGATGTTACGAAGAGCTCCCTGACAAGGCTTTATCTTTATGTATAAAATCCATTAGTTCGTCTGCTATAATTGGCTAAAACCCGAAGGTCGATATGCCATCTGTAAGGCCGTTGTCAATTTAACGGCTATATATACGTAAATAAATATCTGTTGTCTTATTTTATTACACGGTTCAAAGATAAAATATGTCTTTTCAAAGGCCGTTATATGTTTAAACATCTGTTCATTGAGCATCTTGCAGAAATTTCAATATTCTTCCATTTACATTACATATTTCCTGGAAGTTTAAATCATTGCTGTACTAACTTACACATATGTCGCATCCTTGGTCATGTTTGCTCATTGACCATTTCCCAAACTAAATATTCGTTCAACTTTTCATTTCGAATTATTCTTTTTCTTACTCTCTGGTCACTCTAACCCTCTCAAATTTGCTTCACCTGATTCACTTTCTCGTAAGTTCTAGCCACAAGGCAAGCGTTTCTTACTATATAGTCTCAAGTCTATCTTTCTCTTACTATTTGCCAGAAGGCCAGCTTTTTCTTACTCTAAAGCCGCACGTTTGCTTTCCTATTACTATCTAGCAACAAGACCAGACTTTTCTTAATCTTTAACCACAAGACCAGCTTCTACCTACTCTCTAGCAGCAAGTTCAGCTTTCTCTTACTCTCTAGCAGCAAGGTCAGCTTTCTCTTACTCTTTAATCACAAGGCCAGCTTCCTCTTACTCTCTTGTCACAAGTACAGCTTTCTCTTACAATCTAGCAACAAGATCAGCTTTCTCTTACTCTGTAGTCACACGTCCAGCTTTCTCTTACTCTTTAGCCACAAGTCCATCCATCTTTCCCTTACTCCATAGCCACAAGCTATAGCCTAGCTTTCTTTTTTTCTTTAGCAACAAAGTGAGATTTCTCTTATTCTCTAGCCACACGTCCTGCTTCCTCTAACTCTCTAGCCACAAAGTCAAGCTTTCTCTTACTCTCTTGCCACACGTCCAGCTTTCTCTTACTCTCTTGTCACACGTCCATCTCTCTCTTAATCTCTAGTCACACGTCCAGGTTTCTCTTAATCTCTAGTCACACGTCCAGTTTTCTCTTACTCTCTTGTCACGCGTCCAGCTTTCTCTTACTCTCTTGTCACACGTCCAAAATCCTGCTCCGTTACTCTCCAGCCACACGTCCTACTTTCTCTTACTCTCTTGACACACGTCCAGCTTTCTCTTACTCTCTTGTCACACGTCCAGCTTTCTCCTACTTTCTTGTCACACGTCCAGCTTTCTCGTACTCTCTTGTCACACATCCTTCCTACTCTCTAGTAACACGTCCAGCTTTCTCGTACTCTCTTGTCACATGTCCAGCTTTCTCGTACTATCTTTCACACGTCCAGGTTTCTCTTACTCTCTAGAAACACGTCCAGCTTTCTCTTACTCTCTAGTTATACGTCCAGCTTTCTCTTACTCTCTAGTCACACGTCCAGCTTTCTCTTACTCTCTTGTCACACGTCCAGCTTTCTCTTACTCTCTTGTCACACGTCCAGCTTTCTCTTAACTCTCTTGTCACACGTCCAGCTTTCTCTTACTCTCTTGTCACACGTCCAGCTTTCTCTTACTCTCTTGTCACACGTATAGCCAAACATCCTGCTTCCTGTTACTCTCCAGCCACACGTCCTACTTTCTCTTACTCTCTTGACACACGTCCAGCTTTCTCTTACTCTCTTGTCACACGTCCAGCTTTCTCTTACTCTCTTGTCACACGTCCAGCTTTCTCGTACTCTCTTGTCACACATCCTGCTTTCTCGTACTCTCTAGTAACACGTCCAGCTTTCTCGTACTCTCTTGTCACACGTCCAGCTTTCTCTTACTCTCTTGTCACACGTCCAGCTTTCTCTTACTCTCTTGTCACACGTCCAGCTTTCTCTTACTCTCTTGTCACACGTCCAGCTTTCTCTAACTCTCTTGTCACACGTCCAGCTTTCTCTTACTCTCTAGTCACACGTCCAGCTTTCTCTTACTCTCTTGTCACACGTCCAGCTTTCTCTTACTCTTTTGTCATACGTCCAGCTTTCTCTTACTCTCTAGTCAACGTCCAGCTTTCTCTTACTCTCTTGTCACACGTCCAGCTTTCTCTTAATCTCTTGTCACGCGTCAAGCTTTCTCTTACTCTCTTGTCATACGTTCAGCTTTCTCTTACTCTCTAGTCATACGTCCAGCTTTCTCTTACTCTCTTGTCACACGTCCAGGTTTCTCTTACTCTCTAGTCATACGTCCAGCTTTCTCTTACTCTCTTGTCATACGTCCAGCTTTTTCGTACTCTCTTGTCATACGTCCAGCTTTCTCTTACCCTCTTGTCACACGTCCAGCTTTCTCTTACTCTCTTGTCACACGTCTAACTTTCTGTTACTCTCTAGTCACACGTCCAGCTTTCTCTTACTCTCTTTTACACGTCCAGCTTTCTCTTACTCTCTAGTCATACGTCCAGCTTTCTCTTTCTCTCTAGTCATACGTCCAGCTTTCTCTTACTCTCTTGTCACACGTCCAGCTTTCTCTTACTCTCTTGTCACACGTCCAGCTTTCTCTTACTCTGTAGTCACACGTCCAGCTTTCTCTTACTCTCTTGTCACACGTCCAGCTTTCTCTTACCCTCTAGTCACACGTCCAGCTTTCTCTTACTCTCTAGTCATACGTCCAGCTTTCTCTACTCTCTAGTCACACGTCCAGCTTTCTCTTACTCTCTTGTCACACGTCCAGCTTTCTCTTACTCTCTAGTCATACGTCCAGCTTTCTCTTACTCTCTAGTCATACGTCCAGCTTTCTCTTACTCTCTTGTCACACGTCCAGCTTTCTCTTTCTCTCTTGTCACACGTCCAGCTTCTCTTACTCTCGAGTCACACGTCCAGCTTTCTCTAACTCTCTTGTCACACGTCCAGCTTTCTCTTACTCTCTAGTCACACGTCCAGTTTTCTCTTACTCTCTTGTCACACGTCCAGCTTTCTCTTACTCTCTTGTCACACGTATAGCCACACATCCTGCTTCCTGTTACTCTCCAGCCACACGTCCTACTTTCTCTTACTCTCTTGACACACGTCCAGCTTTCTCTTACTCTCTTGCCACATGTCCTTTTTGTTGTCTTGCTACTTTACCGCTTAGACTTGTTTCACCAGTATCAATTTGCTGATTTGTTCTCAGTGTTTCCTTACTACCACTCATTAACAGCCATTATTTCCTACACAGTAGCTAGTCCCGTCTACTTTTACTCGTTATAGCCATACGTTGTCTTTGCTCTTTTTATCCACGTCCTGACTTGCTCGACAAATTTCCGCAACACGTTCGCAAGCTCGGCCTTATTAAATATAAGTAAGTATATTGACTTTGTTAAACATGTACTTAGATTCTTTTTTCATTCAGAATATATCAAATTCGGAAACATTTCTCTATACATTTTCTACGGTTGATGAGTCAAAACATTAATTACGGAGAAAGGTTTTTCAACCGAAGAAATAATGACAGAAAATGTGTGTAAATCAAAACAACGACCAAACGATTATGTACAGCCTTTAAAAAACTTGCTGACAAAGGCTTTTTTTACATATAATGGTGTCGCGGTAATACTTGGATTAAAGACATTGACCTCTGCTTGAAAGTAGGTACTGATGACTTGTTGTGCCAATACAGCCGTGTCTGGTATTATAGGTTTCAATCTGCTGTTACAGCTAATGGTGATGATGAGAACAAGAAAGATAATGATGCCGATGAAGATGGTGGTGATTGCGATGATACTGACGATGGTTGTGATGCCGACAATGATGATGATGATGACGACGACGACGATGATGATGATGATCATAATGGTGGTGGATGATGATGATGATGATGATGATGATGATGATGATGATGATGCTGATGATGCTGATGATGATGATGATGACACAATAAAGACGACTCTGAGGATGATTATGGAAATGTCACTGGTGATGAACGTGGCATGATGTATGGGGTAATCGTGTTTTCAGTTATCAGGAAGATGGTACTGTTGTTGCTGTTGTTGTTGTGGTGGTGGCTGTTTAAGAAGAATAAGTGGGTCGGAAGAGTTGTAACACCTGGTTATTTTCTGTACAGGAAAAGTCCACGAAACTGCATTTCAGCGCATTTTTCTCATAAATCGCACCTTTAACATTTGTGTATGACAGTGTTTTAGAGACAAAACCGCCTTCATTTTAAGTGGGTATTAAAATTTTTCAAGCGTGTAAGACAAACGACGTGATTTGCACAGAAAATTAATGATATACCCAAAAATTAATGATATATCCCCCGTACACGGGTAATATCACGTCGAACTATCGTATTCCGAGGTTTATTTTATGCTTCAGATAATTCTTCATCAACAAAATAACGTTCAAGTTTTAACCTGGGTGCGAACAGTCTACAACCACGGACAAAGATCTTTTCAAGTTTTCCTCTCGAAAACTATATTGATAAAGGTCTTTATCCAACATCGTCGGACACCCACGGTTGTTGACTCCGCTACGCTCCATACTTCACCCGAGCGTAGCAGATTCAACAACTGTGGATGTCCGACGATGTGATCCTAGGACATGTGATAAAACTATCTATAAAAGGGTTACCGGTACACTTAGGTTTTTTTCTGTTTTACTCTTTGTCCGAAGCTCTGAATATAGCAACTGCGATCCCAGAATTGAAGACAGAATGCGTTTGTTCTCTGAAAGCTGAAGGAAAGATATTAAAATGAAGTGAATATCTGATAGAAGGGAATGTATCCGATTGATGGAAAGGTATACGAATGAAAGAAAGGTATCCGAATAAAGGAAAGGTATCCGAAATTATCATTTAGAATTTTCATGAAAGGTCATGTATCTGAACGTGTCTTATGCCGAACAGTTCTGCATTAAATGTAGCTTCAATATAAAGTAAAAAGTAATTCATTTATAATTTAATCACTGATAGATCAATGCAACTTTGAGCGTTGACCTTGTTCTTGACCTGTTGCAGAAAATCTGCACATAAATTCGAATGACTGTTGACACGGGTTGTAAAAGTTTAAACCGTCTAAGAAATAGTATAAACTTTATTTTATGTGGAAGGTAATTGAATTTATATTCTAACAGGAGATCAACAGATGTTGCAAAACTGACTCTTAAAAATCTATATCAGCATTTAGGTTATAAAGTTGTTTCTGTTTTGTTTTATATCTCAGTACATGCAAACATGTATATCGTGAAAACAAAACACGAGTTTTGCGCTTAGTTTATAACTTCATAAATAAATTAAAATCAAAAATAAATAAAGACATAGCCTGAATTCTTTCAGCGAATCTTGTAGTTTAGTTTTTTTTGTATTTTGCAACACGTTCACAACATACCAAAGCAAAGAGAATTAATTTTCTGGTCAAAAATATTTTTAATTTTCCCAAATTCATAATTAATTTTAATATAATTCGCGTACTTCAATAAATACACTCTGAGTTAATAAAGTGTGCTTTGGGTGCACAATAAAGATATCTTTTTTAGAGTTTTTGCACGTTATAAAAAGTACAAGTTTCCTTCTTTTTCCTATCTAAGAAGATTTTGCTGCGGTAGGTCTAATTCAGCCATATTGAAAATGATATGTACTTTGCAATATCAATTCATATCTTGAATATCAATGAACGTTCTGGGAAAAAAAGCACTTTCAGTCTGATAGTAAAACATGGTCTTATTTTTGTAGTTAATTAATCTATAATATAGAATAGAAATATACAAAACGTAAAATAAAAGCCATTTAAAAGTCATTTGGACAACATGTTACCCACTGATCTTATCTCGCTCATCTGATCAATATTTAACATATGTAAGAAAATCACTTAAAACAAGCTGCAACATGTAAAAATATGTCGTCAAAATTGATAAAATTTTCGAAAAAATAAGAAGATTTTTTAATTAGCTTGTTCAATTAAGGAAATGTGCTGAGAACGAGATAGCCATCAGGCAAGATCGAAGAGCATACAGATATCACACTGTAAAACGTGCATTTTAAATGTTCAAACCGGCATACTTCTAGATTTCTAGATACATTTATAACTATTTCCATCTAATTTTGTCCTGGTCCTTGCGATGCGAGATAAACTTTCATCATGTGTTGTGTGCACTGAGACCTGTTTGTGCTGGTGGTCGGGTCATGCTTTATTTATCTTCTCTCTTCAAAAGATATACACGGGCACATATACTTTGTTATAATCTTCGCTTGTAACTATCGTTCTGAATCAAAATAGAGCAGCATTCTTCGTTACCTGCAATACCGGTGTAACGGACGTCTGCCGGAATCGTCTGCTCAAAGGTAACGGATGTGCGGAACTGGCATTCAAAGAAATTTGAGACACTGTCATGTCATTATGAGTTTTTGGGTGATGCACCCTGTTTTTGGTGCACCCTATATGCACACATTTAACTGCTGATTGAAAAAAAAAATATTTAAGTCAATACTATTTTAAAAAATCCTAATACCTTGAAGTTCTCACAATTTATGTCCTGTGAAGATAAAAAACATTGGTAAAATTAGCACTAATTTGCAAAAAGATTTTATTAGTATGTTTTAGATAGAATGTATGCCACTATGTGATAGGTCACCTCATTCTCCACTCATATGTGAAATATTTGCTCAATACTTCAGTTGTATTTGTTATTATATTTGTTTTTGTTAATGTCTTATGCCCTTAAAGGGCCATGACTTGACCAATAAACTTTTGAAACTTTTTGAACACAGCTTTTGGTTAGTTCATGTAGACCAGGCGCATTGAATTGGCATGTACACGACCAACTGTTTGAGACACACAATATAATAATGATGTCATACAAAACAATGAGGCAAATGCATGCACTTTACAACAACTGAAGAAAATCAAGTTAATATTTGTTCAGTTACATCCCATTTTAAGAAAATACGTCCATTGCGTGTTCTTTAAACTGAAGGAGCTTTCTGATGGTATCACTGGTAGTATATTATACGGAACAGTGATTTACACGGCGGCACCCTGCATGCGATCAGCACGTCGTCTTGAGTTTAGTAGTGTAATCTATACACAATCTTGGACTGAAATTTAAGTCTTCCGGCTCTAAATGTGTTTTTGGTGTAGAAACAATAGTTGTCTGATGGTATCTGTTAACTTCGGACATTTTCAATGTCGTTTAGATTGTTCTTGTCCTTTTACACGTATCGCTTTGGTGACTGCTAGCGAAAAATGGCGATAAAATGCAAATGATAGACGTGCAACACATATAGGATCATCAGGTGACCTGTGGATTCATGTAGCAGACCCTTATCATGGCAATTCCTTCTAAGTTCAGTAATTCTGGCTGCAAAAGCAGTCATTTGTCTAAATAAAAAGGATGCAATAACTCTGTTTTACTTTAGATAATATTTTACCATATTAAGAAATTAAGAAAAAAATACGTCTGCAATGTAAAATTATGGTATCTCATCACATATTTTAAGATCCAAGTTCAAACAGTGATATTTACATGGACTGCTGCTGAACAATTTGATGGCCATTTCTAACAAGATGGAAATCCCGCCTGTGGCGATATTTGGCGAGATTTCGTGTCTAATAACGCTCTTTCGTGATGGATGAACTGAATTGCACATGACATTTTACATTGTCCTCAACGCTGGAACAAATTTATTAGATCAGCCTGCTAGCAAAGTATGGTTATTAATTAATATATCAATTACCATAAATATGGCGGCCATCAAGCCGCGACGTGACGGATAGATTTCTGAGATTCCACGAGACAGAAATTTATCCGTGTTCTAGTGGAATCCTTTACATGCTTGTATGGTTATTTAATTTTTTCTTCAGGAATGGTAGACATATTTGATCAGTCGTGTTGGCTCGGGGAACATTTTCTCCATTGTAAATTAGTCAGCAGAAAATCATAATTATTCATGTGGTTGACGGGCTGCATCCAAACAGCTGTCTGTTACGGCTGTCCCTAGGACTCTGTACTAAAAGAGGCCCAATGAAAATGATGATTTCAAGCACAACAATGTTACGTAGGTGCTTCGTATAAGTACAAACGTCACGGTGTTTCTATAGTAACCAGTAAGTCTACCTTTCACTGAAATGTATACAACTTCATGGAACAGGAGTGTTTGTAGATGACGCCTACTTCTTGTGGAAATCCAAGTGTAGAATTTAGACATTATACTGTAATCGGTAATGTGCAAGGGTGGGCAAGAAACACGTTCTCGAGGTATCCAAAACAACATAATTTTCTGGAATTCAGGGCGTCAGACGTGACACTGGCTACCCCCACCACTATATAAGGATTGCAGCAAAGGCAACTGAAAATGTAATGCTATATTAAGTTATGTCTACGCTGAATAATAAAACAGAAGGAAAGATATTGGTTTTAATGTAAACGTAGACTTGTTAAGGTGTATAAACATATGGTTCAAACTGTCGGTCGATCGTAGCCTGCCATTGCCATTGCATCTTTGACTGAATATAAGCAATTTGTAAAATGAAATGTTAAATAAAAACTTTATATATGTAAGCTGACTGTAAACCTGGGGTCTTGATTTTTCTCGGAGTAGAATAATTAATTGTTTTTCAATCACTGTTATTTTATGGTACGATAAAAAGTCACTTCTACTGAATCATCTCAGATGTCGAACGACTTCTCCTTTCATTTTAACGAAAGAAAATGTCGTTATGATAGTTTTCATATCTCCTTATAGAGAAAAATGCTCTTATTATGAAATAAATCGTTATAACAATTTATATATCGCACCATAACGAGAAAATGTCGTTAGCACGAGCATCAAATTCGTTATCATTGACTTTCATATCTCGTTATAACGACTTTAATATTTCGTTATGACGAAAACAATAGATAAATAACATGTATCATATGTTGTTTTACTACATAAGGTTCGGGATTCGTATATTATTGTACTATTTTAAACCACAACTGTGGGGTGGCTTGTGTACATTTGAAAGGTTTAGCATTTCATCTTCAGACACGAATATAAATTGGAGCATATTACCCGGCACGAGACAAGGAGGCGCGGGGCTTGGGGACAAAGTCTTACGTAATATATCCATTAGTGTATCAATAACAGTAGGGGCAACTTATCTTGTCATAAACGGGAAAATAAATGGCCGTCTTTGCTTTAATTTCATTAATGGTCGAAATTTACTACAATGCAGACGAGACGAAATGTGAGAGATGATTAGTAATTTATACATGTAATTTATTTCTGACTTCAACATCGATGTAGCAGCATAAATTAAAGTTTAAGGATAAATCATCATTTGAGTGCATTTTAAATTTACATTAAGTAGATACTCAGTATCAGTCAAGTAATCATTTTCACATTTTCGTTAGAGGATGGTATATTTTCATTTCACAGGGACGTAAATTGCTCTTAATCCCGTAAAGAGTACGCAAAGCTGCCTTAATCCGATCGAAAAGCAACTGAACAAAAGAACTAATTCCAATGCTATAGAAATGTTAAATAACCTTCTTTGCTTTTCTATAATGGAAGTCGACGTGTTTCAAGGGGATTATCGATTTTTGGGGCAAAAATATCAGGTGGAAATTCCACACTTGATTGGGAAAAAATGTCACACCTTCGCCCCGTGCGGGTTTGTGGGAACTTTCGCACGAAAAGGGACAACCGGCTTATTCTAGGGCTTAAACAAAGTGAGAAAATGCTTTCGCTAGGATTTTGCTTCTGCATTTCCCCCCCTTCAGCAATACTGCTGTTTATGAAAAAATCTTCCTGTCACTTTAAAACATTTGTCATGAAATATTGTAAGAAAAGAGCCAACTCTTAACGACATAAATCATACAGAAAATATCTAGAAGAGTAGTATTAAAAATAACTCTCTACGGGTTAATGATTCAGTCCCTGTTGAACTGTATTATACTTTGTATGAAAAAAATTATGATTATTATGTAAAAAAAGCTAAATATTTTTCCACATGTGTAAAATTATAAACTATATCATTACATTATTCATGTTTAAATGAGCCTCAAGTAAATAATCTCTTCTTGCATGATATGAATGAAACACAGGTTTTTTTTTTTTTTTTTTTTAAATTGTTTTAAAATCAAAGGATAGGCCTAATTATCAATATGGTAGCTATCTGTAACTGTTGCGACGATTTGCTACTTATCAGAATGATATGTATCAAGAGATAATAAAGTGTTGTATTTAAAACAATTACTAAACCACAAAGAGATATTAAAAACACAACACCTTTTCAACTTTCTCTTTCAACATGTGTTGTCACAGAGCAATTGTTCATTGTTTATACTAGCTTCTGAACCACAACCGTAACCGAACATATTGAAAGTGACAATAAAACCTGAAAATGCCTATTGATGAGTGTATATTAATATTTGATGAAGGATGATATACTTATCAAGTTTTCCATCAACACCATCCTAATTTTACGGGTCATTTCATTCAATTTCAGTCGGTATTAGGGTTTTCAAATCGATTTTAACCTAGGTATATTAAAGCAAATGTTGTAGCTATAAAAATCACCGTCCCTTGATTAAAAAGATTTAAACCTAGATTAACAGCCATATTTAAAAAAAATTCTCTCATGCTATTTACTACTAACATATCTCTTTGTTCGTGTATAAATAACAGAAATTAGTGTGATTAAACATTTTGTTTTTGTCTAAGGTGGTCCTGGCTAAATTCCGAAATCGTGGACAAATAAAGTTCTACAAAGTACCACTGACTAGCAATATTTCAGCCTAGAATCTTAACTCAAATCACGTGATCTAACCGGAGAGAAAGTGAGGGGAATAAAATACTCATTATCCAACCCCGGTCGTCTTTAACCGAATTGCCTTAATGATCCACTCTGTACGAGGCGATGATTTGATAATGCAGCACTAATATTTAATTTACAGACATTCTATTTCTTTCCTGGTAAGAGTTCCTCGAAATAATGAATGACTCAGGCTTCAGGCGACTTCTCGATTGTTTTTTCATCGGTCTCTTATTCACGCTTTCACGCTTTTTGAACCAGCGCTCTCTTCAAAAACTATTCCCTCTTCGCGTTAAGTTTCTTTTTTCACCGTAATGGCGTTACAGCGCTTTTTCGTTGTATTTATTTTGTAATTAACAGTAATGTCGCTACGCAGCCGGAGGTATTTGTCAAAGACTTCCCGCTGTTGAAACAATGAAATCAACAAAACATGATTATCTGTCTCGTAGGGAAAATCTGTCTGCGAGTCACGAAATGTTTAGGAAATATGACCCCAGCAATAAAAATGTCATTTAAAATGAAGGCAACAGTTTCCGAAATACGATAAAAGAAACCCATAACGGTCAAAGAGGAAGGTGTTGTTTTCAAGCGAGAATTATTTCTGCTTTACACTGCATGCTTTAGTAAATTAATAAATTATGAACAACTTGAGAGCGACATGTTTTATGCTTACTCAACTGCAAGTTGCATTTTATTAATATGTGAAATTGCAATTTAAGCACTTGCATAGCTCTTCAGTTACGTTCTGTAAAAGAATAACAAAAATAAGAAAAGATTATCATTAAAAACAAGTAAAGAAAGAGTTATGGCTCATGGACACTGTCCATTGCCCTCTTCAATTGTGTTAATACCAATTAAATCCCATGAGTAGTTTTCGTACTTGTTTTTGCGGAAAAGCAAATAAAAATAATTCATGCATATATATAGATAACGTTTTGGTTCTTGTACACTGTTTCTCTTTCATTCAACTTAAAATTATGAAAACGTTTTCGTACTATATATTTCACATTATAAAGGGAGATAATTCATAAATGGGGCAATGCACAGCTATGGTTCTTGCATGGTCATAGCACTTCCTTCCACTGACCTCTATAATTGTATGAAATATTAATTCAATTCTTATCACAATTTTTGAGTTATGTGCCAGATAACTGTAATTTCATATGATAAAGGGAGATAATTAATTTATCGTTTTATTGTCTATATGTATATTACATCAGTTGCCAATGTGTGAAATATAAACGCAATCCAGAAAATACTTTTCAAGCTACTAGTATGCTCCGGACAGAAGTGTGACGGACGGATGAACAAAGTTGTAAGTACAAGCTTACATAAACATGAGAGAGTCGCAGTTGAGAGTGGTACAATGGTGCAAGCTGGAAAGTACACTGACTATGCATGCAGAAATCGAGTCCGCATTTTCGAGTTCGAGTCCGCTTTATCACCCAGGGTTCCCCACCCTTTCCGTATGTTTTCATAAATTTCTAGGTCAGCATGCGAAATAATTACTGTAATTTTACGGAGGATTCACAATGGCGACACGAGTATTTGCCGTAAAACCGTGTCCATTGTAATTATGAAATATACCCATATATTACAAGCAACAGAGTCTCATATAAACTTATATTTATGGAGAAATAATAAAACAGTGAAACATACAAAAACAATCTATAAATCTTACAAGAATTTGCAATGACCCGAGACTTATATTCGTCCTTGCTCAGGTTAATGATAATAGCCAAACGAAAAATTCATCCAAAGTGGTACTTTGTGGTCGACAATGACAGGGGGCGAATGATAGATCATGTTTAGAGGGAGGTAGGTACTTATTACAGGTCCGTGCAACTCGATTTATTACGCAGATATGGACCTATCCCGGGCAAGCACTAGGTCAAAGGGCTAGGACAGGGAAATTATATTTTGAAATATCTACTTTGTCGTGTCTTTTTATTTTTAAAAAGGACCATCTTCTTTTTAAGTTATGACAAATAAAAAATGACCGTGGGTTTCCATCTTGTCATTATAGATAGCTGGAATTCTGATTATATTTATGATCAGTTTATGGTATTTTGATATCTTTTGTGCGGAAATAAAATCTAATTTACAAAAATGCAGTTTCATCTTAAAACACTGTCTCTTTTAGACACCAAGTACTTTGATATGAAGATTTCATATTATAATTTGTTTTACAGGTACCGTCTCCATTGATGACTCAGACAAAATGCATGTTTGCAGTCACATTTATTTGTACCATACGGTAATGATAACAGGCTCCACGGCAAATGGTTGGCACGTTTCGGTCGTAAGTTCGGCCAAACATAATTTCATTAGCGGAATGATTTTATCCTTGGAACCTGCATGTCGTCAGGTTGAGAATTTGTCGCTTGTAAGAAAGGGTAATACTATAAGTGGAAAATACATCCTGAAACATAACTGATGTTAACCGACTGTTTATACCGTACAGTCTGTTGTCTAAACCGGGCTTAAAACATATTAAGCAAAAACACATAACTTTTAGTGAAACTGCATTTTATTGATTGTTTTAGAAACCACTCCTAACAAATGGATGGAAATAACAAAACAGCAAAGACTTCGCCCTTCACATGGTTTTCTTCTTCTGAAAACAACATAAACAAAAAGTATTTCTTTTGATCAGTCTTTTTGTTCTACAATTTACTGGCAGCACCAACACGATTTTACACACATGTGTATAATTACGTAAAACTCGAAAACGACTTCTGCATTTTGATTACGTATTTTCTGCCATTACCAATCATCAAGGGCTCCCTAAATCAAATCTTTAACTAAATTGTGAAAACCGTAATTCAAACCTTTATATTTAATATTCATGTTTCATTGTAGTAAACCTTCTGTAAAGAAATAAATGGTTTTGTTATCTAGAACTGCTGCATTTGTTTTTATCGATTTCATATCATTTATTCAGAAAGAGTTTTAAAACAATTACAGAGAACAATAATAATACTAAATTTTATAAAAGACTGTCTTATAATAGATTTATTTTGTCAAAACAGGCTGCTAATGGTTTTATCTATTCATCCACATTAAAATATATTGCAGCGATACACTAAACCCGAACTTTGAGACATGTTCCGGAACGGTTTACATAATAATTATATTCTTTAGATGTTATAAATGAAATATTTAAAGTTTAAGCACATCCAAGCAGGTCTTTAATTTATAAGCAATTTCCCTCTATTAGGTACTAAGGAAGCAAACGGTGCAGTTCGTAAAACTATAAAGCACCGTATAAAGACATAAAAAGTCCAACTTTAAACGAAATGCCCTTGCCATAGTGTCGCTGGATTAGAGACTAGATAACTATGACGAAGTGATAAAATGTTTACGAGCGAGGTTTTGCTGAAAATGCAAAGTATAAATGCTTTAATCTTAAAATTCCTCTTACAAAGGGGTTATTAAAACTGTACGGGAGAACACCATTTAAAGCATGATATATTAAATCAAAGGTACACAATTTAGAATTAGGTCTTCAATGATTATAATAACAAATATATATATTCAATATACCTTAATAGTTCAAAAAATGCATTTGGGACAGTTGAATGAACCTTTCAGACATAAGGCTGCGTTTTATATATAAAGTGACGGTTGAAAATCGCAAAAACATACGTTCCTTCATGTGTCAACGTAAAACATGTGAAAACGAAATTATAATATCATTTTACTTCGTTTGAATTGTAGTTGTTACAAAGAATATACATTTGTAGTTTCTTTGACCAAGTCAAAGGTAAGTGCAGTTGTTATTGTGGTATTTGTGGCTTATGCGTACATATATATCTTTGTATACCTGACTTGTGGCTGTCTCTTTGCATAAGTTACTATTTCCAAATTCGTATTGCATTTCGAATAGGTCTAAGAATATAAGCAGTCTTGCATAGATGAGAATCTTGATAAAATTGGTAGGAACATAATAGACACTCTATAAATGGCATACGCGCATAGTTCACATAAACAAAAAGGTCACGTGCACAAAAATAAGGTCTGAGACTGCTGGAATCCTGGCGTATTAGGATCAAACGGCTGCAAGACTCTAAAACATGCAAACAATTACCATACGGGTACTTCTGGATGTACAAAAAGAAGATAAAGATTTCAGTTGCTCGTAAAATAGTATCTTTCTTATTAGTCTATGTGTGCAAAGTAAGCATACAATCTCTGATACATTAACACTTTCACTGTAACCTCGTAATGTCTCTATATAACAGTCCGCCGACACGGAAATACCTTGTCCACGTTCATCTAAACTGAAGTACTTTGGCCTCGGACGAGTGGTCATCGACAATGGTCACTTTTAAATGCCCTGGGGTCAAGTTACAGTCAGCATTCTGACCATTGTCTGAAGTTCATGGGTACCCCGTATAAAAATCACCATCCCGTAATGACTCGCTTTCAAAGTCATCATTAGAATTGTCACAGGTGCATGAACAACGAAATTTCACTTTTATCTTTTTCATGTTGGTCTTGAATTAGCCAATTTATTTAGAAATTTGAAACGAAAGAAGGCGTATGGTTATATAGATTGTTACAGCAAAGTTACAGCTTCGCCCCGCAGGGAAAGGTCTCGCCTACAAGGGGTTGTATCAGGGTGTGACAAGCCGGGGTGAAGAGGTCTTGGAGTGGGTTATATAACCTACTTCGGACTCCAGCTGAGAGATTGAGAACGGCCTTAAAATTTGATTAGTCTGTTACAATTTGCATTCTTTAAATTACGAGTGGCTCAGGTCATATAAGATTATTAAAAATTAATTTGATGCAATGGAAATTAGAGAACTACAGCGAGGTGCTCTCTTGACCAGTTACGCATCAGAAATTCCCATACACGAACTATACTACATGTATATATGTGACCAAAGTTCTATCTAGACCCTTTATATAGACATACATTTTGTTTAAATATACACATGTTTGTGGATCACATTGCAAGGATTTAACGACCGCCTAAAACAATTTCCGTGAGACAACCATTAGAAATGCGTTTCAATTTACAAATTTGCATCATAAAAACTCTAGTATATAATCTGTGTTAGAAAATTAATAAATTAAAATCGTCAAGTTATAAATATAATGTATCAACTATATCATGCACAACTTGACACAGAACGTACGCCAGGAAGACTGTATTTGTACCGATTACGCACGGTGTTCTACAATTCAGCAGCTGCAACAATCTTGTCTCATTTAAAACTGTATATATAAGCCAAATGACTACAATAACGCTTCTGGAACACGTGAAAAATCAACTAGATCTTTAACCCTTCAGTAAGAACACCCTTAACTGGATTGCTTTCTCCGCTGTTAGACGTCGTCTCCTGGGCGACACTTGCTGTACTACAATTATTTTGATAAATGGGACATTCGTGTTTCCGGTTCGCCTAAATATCTGTGATTGTCACTTTTGACACGTCATAATTCAAGTCATTTAGAACTTCTGTAAAACCGACTTGTACATTGACATCTGAATATTGCATTCCATTACAGTATTTGTCAACTGCTACGGTACATGCACGGCACGTGAAAGTCATTGGCCGGGAGTTAGTGTCTTTTATCTTTGTCGCTGGAACCACTTGCCCATATGACCAGCAAGACCATTAACTACAAAGGTGTAAATTATGTTTCGAGGGAAATTTCAAAATATTATGTAGAAAGTGTTCTAACTCTAATTCTACTTGTGAGTAACTAGTTCTAAGGTTTTGCTCGAGAATCATATACTTTAGTATGAATGCAGACGACATATTCCCTAGCGGGATGCTCTCAAAAGTCTCAATGAAACTGGTAAAACTGCATGCGCATCTTTCATACACAATTTGAACAGTTTCTCTAAACGATTTTTAAAATATATGATTATGCTAAAGTAATGATAAAATGTTAGTAACAGAATTCATTATGTTGCAGCAATTACACAACGTTAATCTTTTGAAAACAATCATTGAAGTACCGGTATGTTATATCATATTGTGTATTATATGTAAAACAATGATACGAAAATGTAACTTAAGAACACTATTGATATAATACGTCGCATGTTTTCTGTAATTACAGTTTAGGAAAATAAAGACTGAATGTAGACAATAAGATATGTTAACATAACATCAACATGAGAAGTCGTAAGTTTATATGTCAAATAGATTCAATTACATTTGGTCTCTAGCCAATGATTTATCGAGTCTTACAGGACTTCCAGCCACAAGATCGATGCGTTCTTAAACAATTTATTGATGACCAATGTCCACATGTCATATTCAGGGCTACAAGTGGTCACAAGTACATCAGTTGAAGGAAACGGTAGACGGCAAGGGTCAGCTAACTCATTTGTCTTAAAAATCGAATGGACAAAGAGACATGGGAATGTGAAACATTGAGACTTAAAGAATTTCTTTTTCTAAAAAGAAGACGGAAAAATGGAGACCTATAGTGCGCGTCTCATTCAGTTGTTCTTCGCGAGTTTGAGGACATCGAGCGGAGTTATATATAAGCAGTTGGAGAGGTAAGTAACGGGAGGCTTGATAGTTTAGGGGACAGGTAAGTAAACGGGTACAGTACACAGAGATGATGCTAAAACGGTGGTAAATACATAGATGGAAGGTAAACGTAGGATAAGGGTAAGGTAAGTGCAAGGCAAGGCAAGGCAAGGCAAGGCAAGGCAAGGCAAGGCAAGGCAAGGCAAGCAAGGCAAGGCAAGGCAATGGTAAGGAAAGGGAAGAGTAAGGTAAAGTAAGGTTAGGGTAGGGTAGGGTAGGGTAGGGTAGGGTGGGTAGGGTAGGGTAGGGTAGCATGGGTTAGTAGGAAGGTTCATTGAATCAACATCCCAAATAGAGAATAGTCTACCTTCCTTCAGGCCTTATTTTATGTATTTCCTCAGAATGCGTCGCAGTTTGTATATTCTTACCATATTACCAGTGACGGTGAACAAATAAGCCATCTGGTCACAAAATGTTTCAAATAAACGAAATAAGTTTGTCTCTGTTCCTTGTCGATAGGAATGTCTTGCCGTCGGCAAAAGCTTTATAATTAAATCGTCGTTTGTGGTCTTACAGCAGGTTGCAGTTATCTGTTTATTTGTAGATTGGACTGTGTGTGTTGCATACACACATACAGATAATCTTCCAGGATATGAATAGTTAATTATAATGCAAAAATTGTGAAGAACGAACAGAAACAATGGTATGCTATCTTACGAGCTTGTATCAGCATTCTGTATCTTGAACCACCCGCATGCTACACGGCAGCGAACGTGTCAAAGGGAAAAAAGGCAAAACAGACCAGACATAAGTTATTTCCAGAAATAAATCTTCAGCAGTTTCACCATGCTTTTACAGACCGAGACTTAAGTGCTAAGCGCCTTCACGTGCATTGACTGGTTGTCATAGATTGGCCGAGTATTGTCAACGAGCGAACCAGACGAAATCGACTGACCACTGATC
Organism: Saxidomus purpurata; assembly: GCA_022818135.1. Classification (NCBI taxonomy): domain Eukaryota; kingdom Metazoa; phylum Mollusca; class Bivalvia; order Venerida; family Veneridae; genus Saxidomus; species Saxidomus purpurata. Next base: position 38,889,175 of record JAFMSR010000015.1, read on the forward strand.
AACATAAATCGTCTGCCTGGTCAACTTCAGCTACTCCATCAGCATTAATTTATTTGTCGAGACATTTATGTAGCTGCAACGCAAACTAGAGAATCGGTATGGAAACAGACAATAGCAGAGTACACACAAAAACCCAGCAGCAACAGATACATCGGCAGATTCGAACAACAACAACAAAAAAACATCAACAACATATAACTATATAGCTATAAGCAACCACTGAAAAACGGGTGTGTTCTGTCTTCAACAATATGCATTAGTCTGGTCACTCCCGCGTGCATGCGTACATGTTAAGTCAATTTGTAATTTCGTATACGTGTTGTCAACAAAAAATAAAAATTCAATTGTAAATCGGAGATATTCCGGCGCAACATGTTACAGAAACCATATATGTGAGAAACAGATGTAGATATCATGCAGAGATTCAATTTGTAGCCATGCAATATGTTACTCAAAGATCGATGGCCTCCTGATTGGATTTCATTTTTTAATCCCAGTAAATACAAGTAATTGCATTGTTTAATAGTTTTGTACCATTGTTATACTATAACGATTGTGTTTTGTTCATAGTTTAATGCGAAACGCATTCCAGAAGGCGTACGCAAGGAGTAAAGAGGGAAACGTAGATAGAACAAATAATTTTAATTCAAGTCAGAGGGTGTGGTAAAATGTCACGTGACATATGTTGTGGCAGCTTTGCTCCTTAAAACCTTTGGCCAGACCTATTTTGCTGAATCTCAAATCAAGTTTATGCAAACTAGTTTAGCGTTACAGAAACGTACCGTGACACTTAAGAGATTGTTTCATCTTTCCAGAACTGTGCCTCGGGTCCCAATTCATTTGAAGATAACGAGTATAAAGTCAAAATTTGGAAAATGATTTCTGCAGCGCTACTTATATAATTTTATAAAATCACAAGCTAATTCTGCCAACTTTGTAAATCATTTGACACTGACAGGCGAATACAGCATGTAGACATTATAAGACATAATAGTCAGTTGTGACTGGTTGCTATTATCAGAAAAGACGAAAGCGTTTAGCGCCAATGGGGAATTAATATGGCTGGACTTTACTCTAGTCAAAGGATACCCCGATTTCATCCGGACGACCTCGGGTCTTCCACTGGAGGGGTGCTATATATTGCTAGGCGATGTTCACTGGTTACCGGCATGTAGCTGATGTGCATTATGAGCAGAGTAATGGCGGTTTTACTTAGTACCAGTAACAAGCCTGGTTTATGCACTTTACATATAGGTAGGAGTAAAAACGATATGAACGTCACCCTACCGTTCCGTAAAGCTTTACATGAACCCGTATACTAAGCACACTGTCGAAGATTACCCTTTGAATGTAACGGGTCTGAATTTTCGCAATCTCCTTTTGGCACACAATGTCGCAGGTAACCAGCAAAACAAGGTAAATCTGTCCGTTTCTGTGTCTGACCAGCGTACCAATTATGAGAGCCAAGGAAGAATCTCCGCTTTTAACATTGATGTAATGTATATTACTTGTGTGCCTTTCTGCCTTTAGAAATGTTGAAATATATCAAACTCCGAATACAAAGCAATGCGCGTAACATCTTCCATTTTATTACCCTTGATTTTGATTTTTATTTCCGATTAAGAGTGCATAACAATGTGGAAAACCCATTAATGAAAGATGTGCCAAAGTGAAGGTGACGCACATTGTTTTTGAACACATGAAAATCTATAAGATTCAGGAGCAATGATACAGTGTATGTATTGTCTAATTAACGATCTTTAATAGGAAGGAGCAACATCGCCTTATTTCCGATTTAAGAAATGTATGGTTTAAAAGCCGTGTCTAGTAAACAACCGTCCGGTGCTATTATTCCGACATTTAAGGCAGAATTTACTTGCCGCCATTCCAGACACAGTCTAAAATAAAAAGAAAACCAGCAAGAGTTCCAGAGCTCACCTTTTCGCTGTAAATATAATCTCTTCTATGAATGTAATTTCAAATTTTGGCTTTTCTTCAACAGGAGACATGTTTTTCTCAAAAGGGATGACGTATTCATATTACGTCGCATTGCTCAACACGACAAATCATTTACTTAACGCAATATGCAGAGGTGAACATTTGTTTTATCTTATTTACCCGTATACTTTCTTCGCCAGCTAAAAAGATAAGCTGACTTTGCAAATACAGTTCTAAATCATATGAGCAAAAATGTTGTTTTATATTCTATTCAATCCATTTTAACTTCTCATGGAGGTGTATTGGGTAGATTGTTTAAACAGATTTAAAACATTAAAACCTTATTGTTTCTAAAGCTTATCGAGTCTTTATCAAACGTCATGATAAGTGATAGATTTTAAATGATAAAGTTTGGCAATCATCCTACGATTCCTATCCAGTTAGGTCGGAGGTTTCCCATCGCAATCTTAGCATAGTTCTAAAATTGTCAAACATTATAAGCCGGCAGGGGCCGGTCTCTTCCAAGCGTTGTGTACGAACCGTTGCACTTGAAAGACTATCTTTTTCAAGTGCGTAAGAAATCATCGATTATCAATCAATCATCCTGTGAAGATATGCAAATTTTGGTGTGAGGAATTCCACGTGATGTATGATAACATCAGAGGTGTTGAAAGCCACTCATTATAAATTCATAGCTGGATATTAAAAGGTCAAACGCGCATAATAAACAAACTAAGATAGATAATATACATCCATTACAACATATTTATGCATACAAAAAATAAATGTTTTGGCAATATAGGACAAAGTTTTCGGGTCGTTAGCAAGGTTATCTCCGTCTTTCATATTGCTGAACATAGACAAAAGCCGGGTATAAATCACCGGTGGCGTGCAATCAACTAGATCGTGAAACCCGCTCCGGTTACCGAAGATATTTAAAGAGAGGTCCGGCAGACATTTTATTTTTATAAAAAGTTTAATAATTTTGAACCGTCTGCAACTGTTTATTAATATTTTTGTCATTTATCAAAGTTAATGATTCAACAAAGAGGCGAGTTGTATTACAGGTATTATGTCTTACAAGTTAATGTTACGTGAAATGACTTTAAAATACTGACGATTAAATTATGCAAAATACGACTGTCACACAACCATTAAAATTTAATTAATTTCTAAACCTGATTTCGATGGATGACTCGCATGCAATCACTTTCTCTTGCAAGACTCCGTTATATTATGAAGACTACGTGTGTCGTAGTTTTACTCGTTTTGATTCAAATAATGTTTTCAAACAGACGCACATATAAGATACTAGCATATAAACGCCATATATCAACGAAATTTATTTATCACTTATGGAAGCAAACCCCCTCCATAACCTTATATCTGTAACTTAGTCACTTTTTTGCGGCACACTGAGTTTGTCGCTTGGAAGTCGGTGGGATGGCGTATTATTTTACCATGGCACCGTATCTAGGGTAAACAATCAGTGAGATAAGCGATTGTTATAGAGATAATAAGCCAAAGGTGGGTTAATTTTCAGTATGAAGAGATTTCGCGCCATTTCTTCATTAGGGAGTGAAGGTTGCATAGCAGCTAAACAGGAAGCTTAAACTCCCTTGATACAAGACCCTAACATGTTTTGAAGTTGAAAAACACGTGCAATTATAACCGTTCCTGTTAACAAGACTGCTTTGCTTTGAAACTCCAGTTGGCGTACTGCTAGGTCACAGTAGCAGCAACAGATAACAAACATGTACAAGTATCCTGTAGCAGTAGCAGGACTGCAAAACTAGTACTGTTTTCGGTTACCCGTGCATAGAAGCAGATACAGTAACAGCGGAAACTGCATGTAAATTACAATATAGGGCTGCAACAAGATCAACAACAGAAAAGAACACAAACAAAGCTGAGGAGAATTTGCAGGCGAAGCAGCAACAGTAGCAGTGGCAGCAACAGACCCTCCTAACAATATTGCCAAAAAAAGAAGCAGTAGAAGTTGATCTGTTCAGAAATGACAAACGAACTTCATCCTGGGGGTTCATGTATAGCTGCCGACGAACACGTGACTGTGTTGATGCTGTGTTATGCTTATCTTTAGAGTAAAATTCTTCATTTCTCAGAAAAATATGATGCACTGTTTAACTGTTAGATAGATGCTGTAAGCACGTGCTATAAGTCAACTCCATGACAGCTCCCTGGAATTTGACCACTGTCGACGACGGCAGAAGAAATTGTGAAACAGCTTCATTGTTTCACAATATAGGTCATTAGAACACACAGTCTGTCAATTTGCTCCTTTCTTCCAAGTTCATCTTTTCTCAGCAATATTCCTTAACTTGTCAGCAGCTCTAATCCACTTTATCGCTCTGATCCAATCAAATCTCTCGTTATTGACATCGACAACCAATATGGCCGCCTAACAACTTAATTACCCCAACGAAGCTCTAATGACCCGAAACCTAATCATTGTTTTAGCATCTTTTCATTGTCTTTATTGATTCCAATCCTCGTCAATTTGACTGGTTATGAATTGAGACACAGAGACAGTCTAATTACTGAGGTTACAGATAACTTGATCAATTTTCCATGACTGAAACGTTACTCTTCATTTAGAAACTACGATTTCATAATGAAATTCGTCTGTGAAATATTGTATAAAAAGATACATACTTACCGACTAGATGCAGGATCATTTCGTTCTTGTAAAGTATTTTCTGAAGTGATAAAAAGAAAGGCTTTTACTCTCCGAAGAATTCTAATGTGTACGTATTTTGTTGTGATGTAATTCGTACATTTGAAGAAAAAAGTTTTTAAAAAACACAATGACCAAAATAGCATTGATTATTTTTCATATCTTATTGATGCTGTCATCAACTAATCAGATCTATTTTTCAAATTAATTATTGCCGGAGTACAATATCTTATACAGAATTAAAATGCAGAAGCCCGTAAACTTCTTTTAAATTAGGTTTTGTTGCAAATTTATACAAAAAATGATGTTGGTGTTGATTTAACTTGTCGTCGATAACAATGCGTGTCGGATGCATCATATAATTCTATATAAACACAAAATTCAAACAGGGACGCCACGTACCAAAAAGCAGCCTCCCCAAACGAACCCCACAGCACCCAGAAGGCACACCACCACACATACACACACACACCCACGACACACACACACACAATCAGTACACACACACATATACACTACCAACACACACTAGCTACAAAGCAAACACACGAGGACAAAACGAACAATTAAAAGGAACACATGGGGCACCGCCTTGGAACGGTCAGTGGCAAAAACACCACTGGGGAGCTTAAACCGGTTTATGGTGCGCACCCAACCTCACTCTTACCCCCACCATGAGCATGGTGTTGTGAACCAAAGCAGGCTATCTTATGTGGTATCTTTCTTGTTTTTATGCCGAAATTTGGTACAATTTAAGGAAATAAAAGCTGCAATGCAAAAAGCAAGGTTTGGTATTTCACAGTTGCAGATGAAATTGTTGTTTCATCCAACGGACACCTGTGCAGTGACTGTAAATTATATTCCAAGAACATGTGAAAACTAAATCGTCGACCAAGTATTGTATGTACCTATAAAACATTGAAAAAGATCATAAAATTATCCGTGAATCAAAAATAACGATACAGTCTACAGCTCCCCAACTGGTGTTGTATAATTGATATGCAAAAAATGGCTAGGATGTTAATTTCCATCGATGGAGAAAATGCATTTTGATATCATTATACTGTCATTAATAAACGTGTGTGTCACAAAATGTACCATTTGTTATCTAGAATGTCCAATTTATTAACATAAAATCGGGCACGCTTGTCGTTAAAGTTTACATGTGCTATTTTCCAACTGCTTTGCGTAAAGGACACCTATAGGGAAAAGGATTGGGAAAGAAAAAAATCAAGGCAACGGGGGTTCGTCCAAAAGTTGTGGATCTCTCCGCCATCAGCCATTCAAAACTTGCTGCTTGCGTATTTCTTTCTCGCAAAACTCCCCCCATTTTTTTTTCTCTAACACACTCTCTCATCCTCTCGGCAACGACTTCCATAATCCAACATTTTGTCACTAATATTGATGAGAATTTCCTAGACACACTTTTTGCGTTTAAAGTGTAAGCTGCAGGCACTTTTGTCTGTGAAAGATGTACATGAAACGGATATAAACAACTAGTGAGCGTGTTTTGACCTGACTTGACTTGCACAAAATTAAAACTTCAATATGACGAATCTTATCAACATGCCTTACTAGTACACTTTTGTAAGATCAAAATTTCATAACACGATGTACACCTAGCAATAAACTTTCATTGTCATACTGCTATATAATACAACAGGATATTTATTTTTAATAACTTGTTTTTTGTTTCTCGTTAGGAACTTGAACTGTGGCGCATCGCCGATAAATATACTTTACAGAAAAGGTTAAATTTATTTTGATGTCAAAAAAGTAGCCATAAACTATCTTAATATCCATCTATATGCAATATCTTAAATTTCGTGAAAATTTAAATTGAAAACTGAACCCGTGACGTAAACATGTCTCCCCCACGCAACTTCTAAAATGGCACATTAGGTGTTTGAAAAATGCATTTCAGCTCAGTTGTTTTGTTTCCTTCTGTATACATGCTACCATTTTTCTCAAGGCCAGTTTTGTTTACTACGGATTATGTTCCGACGTCTGACCTAGAATGACCAAGGAAAAAGACTTTATCCCCTTTCAATACACAAAAACCTTTTCACCATATATCAGCTCGTCACAATACACGAACAGTTGCAATTGTCCGACAATGAATGGTCTTTTATAGTGCATTATTTTATTCATCGCACATTTTCAATGGCATGATTTTCATTCTTTTATTGGCCTACATAGTTTGCTACGTAACTAAGCCAAGAAGTGAAAAGAATGTGACTTTTGTACTGTGTATAGAATTTATATTCAATGCAGTTGTGAACTTGACCTGAATCGCCGGCTTCCCTTTGTATTCTGATTAAAAGAGTAACAGTTATGTGATATGATTAAATCCACAATTACTATGCAGCCTTATGTGCAAAGGTTTTGCCTTCCGGGTTGTCATAAAGTTGTGACCATGAGGTCCCTAGTCAGCTGGACTGTGTGAAATTTCTCATGTGTTTGCACATATACCTTAAGTACCATTTAATGAACATTCAAAATGTATCACAATGTACAGTCTTTAAATATTTTGCTAGAATTTCCACCTTGATATTTAAAAGTTCATAGTTTGTATCTAAACCTCAGTTAATGCGGTCTTCCTCTACACCATTTTCCAAATTATCTTCTTTCAATTCATACCTTTCATGCTGAAAGTTCTTTTCAGAATTGTAAGACTGGATAGTCTCTAGAGAAATATCAGCCGGTCGTGGTCTGGGGCCTAAGTGAAGCCGCATTTCTTTTCAAACAATAAATACTTACTTGTCTCATCGTGGGTCGATCAGAAATAAAAGAGTGTAAGATGAGAAAGATAATACCAATGCAAGATCAAGAACAAAACTCACCAGCAGCCACACACAGACAGAACGTTGGAGAATGAAGCCTTCAAATATCTTGATGAGTCGTCGCAGACGACACACGTGCTATAAGTACGATGGCGAACTACAGTATGGCTTTTGCCAAAGCAACAACTATGGGACGTCACAGATACTAAACGTAATATATTATTGATTCTTTCATTGAAACACCTTTCTGGAACTGGCCGTGTGGTCCTTGAATGATTTATTTACCTTCAAATATACCCAACGTGCAGTCTCTACAGCCTGTCGATGACTGGACGTACATTTTGACCTGCAAGTTTTCCGGTAAGCTCAGGACGTGTTATAGTTAACTCTCTAAAAATCATGAAGATTTTTTGAATGATAAAATTAAACTGACAAATCTGTTCAAGAAATGTTAACATCGCATGTTATTACTTCATATTTAAGGGTGGCATGCGAAACTCTTGTAAAATATTGACAGATATTTTAATTTAGCGTTAATATATCCCCTAAAGCTATTTGTTGTCTATTGGAGATGACAATCACTTTCACTATTCTCTCCGATCACCTGTCGCGTTGATTAAAACAATACCGCCTAAATACATTTAATTACACCGATATATATCTATACGCACCGAGCACAAATTGCTTCTCTGTAGATCTCCGGTTGCCATGCAGACTCGGGATGCTATGTAACAACCGCCTGACGAGGAAGGAAAATAATATGAAAACAAACCGTGTGTGGCGCGTATTTTCATTACAGTATGCTACTTAGTTTTTACTAATTTATTTTAGCTCGATGTTGAAGAAATCTTGTAGCTTATCGAGACATCTCGAGTCCGTTTCCTGGAAAAACCAGTACTGGTGCCATATGAGGAGGTACATTCGTGACCCCAGTGGGACTCGAACCCGCAACCCAATATAAACAGATGCAACCAAAAGCAAACAAAAACAAATCGACCCAACGAGATATGTTACACCTACTATAATTAAGCTGCATTTCATGACATCGTAAACAGTAAACAAAATTAAATCAAAGTCACTCTGACATCTTTCATAACCTCTTCCTTGTCACGAGATCAATACCAAATAAGGGAAGTTTAACAAACGTTTATAGCATATATAGACATTAGACAAAGCAATATTGATAATTCATTGTGTCAAGCAAGCAAAACTTTATGTTTGGGACAGAGGCCAGGATTAGAACCGCACCATTCGGCGAAAGTGCTAAGTGAAGATAAGTAAGAATACGCTTTGTGGCTATCACGACATTTTCATGTCTAAAGGTCATCTCTACAATGCCTTTTTCTCAGTTTCACAATGGCTCATTAGCCAAAAAGAAAGGGATGCGATTAAATAAAGTATATAACCTACCGCACACCATGCAGCAGTACAGGGCTGGGAGTATGCGCGATAAAAGTGTATACGACTTCATATACGTACTGTCGAATTAGATGGAGGAGGGGGAGGGGGCATACCATCATCATCCAGGATAGTGGATACATATAACTGGCAATTACTATGTTTACAATTGCTTGAATCATTTTCAGCTCATAACTTATCTAAAAGGAAGTTTTGGGTAAATCAGTAAAAGGTATATGTAGGAATGTTTAAATTTGAAGACGGTAACGGATGCATTAATCATATATGTAAAGTATGAAAAGTACGTAAACATGTAATCTTTAGAATAAGCTCATATGACTGGGTGATATACTCTTGTATGTATTTATATGATAAAGTAATATCACATGTTAATGTATCAAATCGTCTTTTCATAACAGCTATTTGGGCAGCATAAAAAAGCCTTACTGACGAATGCCATGAACCGTTCACATAAAAATATTTACTTCCACCTTTGGTACATTCCGTAAGACTTACTGAGAAGGAAAAATAGATTTTAAAAAGTGAAGAAAAAAACGAACTAAAACTCCCGATGATATAAATAGCAAATGAAGTCAGCCACGTCAATTTAATGAAGTCAGCCACGTCAATTTAATGAAGTCAGCCACGTCAATTTAATGAAGTCAGCCACGTCAATTTAATGAAGTCAGCCACGTCAATTTAATGAAGTCAGCCACGTCAATTTAATGAAGTCATCCACGTCAATTTAATGAAGTCATCCACGTCAATTTTAATTGAAAAAAAAATTAATTTCTAAAAATAGGTGGTTGGGTGTATAACGTCGTAATCGTGTCCAGAAATAAATAAATAGAAATTATGTTCATATTTACAATGAAATGTTAAAAAAGCCTCTTATGCCATGAAATAATTCCTGATATAAACAATTATATAGAGACGTATATCTTGAAAATTAAAACAGCGGACAACAGCTGTGACAGAATAACCATATCTTTATCTCTTTGCCACAATAGAATAGGAAAAATAATTAGTACAATAACTGACGACGAACTTAGGTATCTAATAAATGAAGTTGTTTAGAAAATAACAAGGAATTAATAAATCTATGGAAGTCGAAATTGCAATCGGAGGTTTTATAGAATTGAATCAAATTAATTTCATATTTCATCACACGGTTGTTTTACTAGAGTTCGGCGAAACTCTGATTGGTAAACATAGTATTATTACCACAATTACTTCGTACCAGTATTAGACTATATTGGTTCCCGGCGTAATTACTCGAAATACGACTCTGTTATACAGAACAGAACAGAACAGAACATATAGTTTATTAAAATTAAGCATATACAGCTTATCTTCTTTTATATAACATTCAATATACACCTAACTATGGGCAGTGTTTTATTTGGTCTAGGGTCAACATTTGAGACTTGAAAATGTACCATTGAGGCCCTTACCAAACTCGAACCCGCGACCTTCGAGGTAGGAAAACGAATCGTATATGGACCGACTATAACTGTTTCAGATATTGAGCCACCAAAAAAAGTTGTTTTCAACTTCACCATTTGATTTACTGTAATTTCCTTATTTAGTTATACACTTCCAACGTAAGCACCTATATGTTTCGATAGACTCGCAACCTATACTTTGAGAAAAGTAATAAATTATACGATAATTTTGAAGATTTCAGCCAAAATAACAACTTTATCGGTGAATTTTTCCTTCAAGTTTGAATAAATTTGATACACGTTTAATCGCTTAAACATTTATCTTGCGATTTGAAGGTCTTGCCTCAAGGCGGTCGTGCTAAATCCCCGCAAGAGACATTAAAGCTACCTGGTTATCTACTGCGTAGCGCCCCCTTGCGGTTGCCCCGCAGATCGCCTTAATATATTTGACTGCACGTTCATTTAAGAAGTACGGCAATGTTATTTTATTTACACTGTCGAACGTGTATTTGGTCAACGGATTAGCTCGCTAAATTTTCGCCACTTCTGTATAAGCACAGGTGTTTTAAAACACTGCCGGCGAATAGTTCAAAAATATATTCTAATTAAGGGAAATTTACTTAAAGATCTTGCATAACAGAGCGAACAATGAGGTCCTTACTAATGTTTCACAACATGCCGACAGACCGCGGCACAACTTACCCTCAGCCCCCGGGATCACACATTGTTATACAAATCTATGAACAGGAGGAGGGGTAAAAGTCACAGTTGTGATACGCAGCACTGCTATAACAAACGCTATAGACAGACAGACAGTCTTGAATCTAAATCATTAAATTTTCCAACGTTTTTTGCTGCATAATTTTATCGACGCGATAAAATGAAATACCGCTGTGACTTTGTATACCTTGCTATTTAAGACAACATTTGCTTTTCTTCTAAATTCTTCGACTAATTTTCCCATGTATGCGGACATAGAAAAGCAATTATTTTCTCATAGTTAGTACATGACCGTTATGATTTTAGCATAAAAATTGCACCCAGTACCTAAAGCCAGTGTAATCATGGGCAATTTTCTTCCCAAGTGTCTTAACTACGCTAAATATCGCAACTTCGAGGTCAGCTGTCACAGTAGACAAACACGAAGACTGATTTTGCTACTATCAAATTACACGTTTTGAGGGACAATTTTATAAATAAATCCAGAACAAACAGAAGTAAGGCTACAGTGGTTTGCGTGTTGATCACTCGAGGAAAAAATGGGCAAAGTTAAAACAAAACCTGAGAACGTTGATACAGCTTATGATTCATGACCGAAGAATGCTTGGCCCATTAAGGGTGTTAAGAAATGCAAAAGACAAATTACTACCTTTCTACGTAAGGGCGATCCTCTTGAAACTTGCCTAGAGAAACTGCGCCAAAAACTAAACAAATTTAATCCATAAAGTAACCGAAGTTAAACAGTTTAAACTTTTTAAAGTTTATAGTGCCTTTAAGACAAATCTTAGTTTCTTTCCAGGAAAAGCACTAATTACAAAAAGAAACTTGGTCATACCTATATCATGTTAAGTTTAATATATTATGAAAATCCAAAATGTGTTGGATTTTTATGTCATACGCATAAAAATCACATGCTTTGCCAATCGTCTAATACAGTCACTACGTTGATAAAACTACCTGTCGTCTAACATTACATATTTACATCGGGTAAAAAATGTACTCTCGCAAAGGATGGAACAGGTTCGAGTAGATGCGTGTGGAAAGTGCAGAGTGCAGCATGAAACGGAGCAGGAATCACAAAGCTGATAATATGTCATAAGATTGCGGAAAGTTTCCAGCCATATAAAGGGACAAGTTAGTGACTTCTAAATCAGATTTGATGGACATCCCCGACATATATGCGGTTGCCTTTCCTGATGGCGCATGCTTGGTCGCGAGTTCACCTTAGTGACCCAAGAAGAGCTTTGCTATTCGGTTAACCACTCTCACTTAACATCCTCACTCCTCGTCAAAAATATACACAGTTGTTTACTCTTTCCTTCGCAAAATTTAATAACATTAAAACAATCCCGGCACAGGACTTTACTATAAGCGATAACATAAGATTTAGATAGTTTTAATGTGATTTATTCAGTCTTTGGAAGGATTATCTAAGATTTTTAGAGATTATATACTTATTAATAATCCAGATCGGACCGTTTTATTTTAAACACTCATGGGGAAAGAATTTTTATAGACTGAAATTAAACAATTCCTGCATGTTTACATGCCTTTTAACGAAACACGTGTTTTTAAAGCGTACGCGGTCGTTGTCTTTCCGTGATGTTTTGGTATATAGTAAAATGGTGTCAAGTCATTCACGGTGTCGCAAACAGTAGCATGTTATACTTTCGAGGGTGTTTTTCTTTCCATAAGCAAACAGGAACGCATTAAAATCCTCGGTTCTGCAGAATCAACATAGCCGGGAGGAAACTCTTATATCTTAATAACGAAATATAATTACATGTACATAGCTTTTCTTTCCGATCTCTCCGTACATCGCCTTCACACAAAAGTAACCAATAACATAATATATATAGTGACTCCCTTCCGATAAAATTGACAAACCCAGCGTCATAAAAATCTAACTTTATGTCGTTTCTGAGAAAAGGTTATCAAATTTCAAAACAACTTGTATTCTCTTAATTAGGGTAGGCGGAAGGTACCTTTTGCATTATCATTCTCCCCGCATCATCCGGGTATTTTTTTATCAAACCGGTGTATCATTATAACAACACGTTATACATGAAATTTGCACAATCATAAATCACCGCAGACCATCTAAGGCCACGTTTCCCATATATTTTTGCATTCTGATTTCGTAAATACCTTGTGTCAAATGAAGGTTTTTCATGAAATATTAAATTTCGCGACATTTTATGAGCATGGCGATATGCTTCGTGGTCTGAAGCTATTCGTGTACATTTCATGGGTAGATGGTTTTTATGTTGAAGTTGAGAATTAAACAGACAAGAATGAAACTGATGTTTAGGCTTAATTTTAGGACAGCCACCGCGAAATATGCAGATTGTTTTAGCATCACGCAAGTCATGCCATTGATCGATTGATACAGATTTTGAAAAATGCAAGCTTGAATTAAAGAGGGACACCGAGTTTCCCGGATTTCAGTTTTGATTTAAGTCAAAAGTACCTTCAAGTTAAAAGTGCATAGATTTTAACGAAGATATAGGTTTAACAAATTTTTTTTATGTTATTTTTTTTTTAACTTCAGGAAGTTTAAATCCTGCAACCATGCCGCAGAACTTCCAGGTTCGTATTTCATTCGCACGAAAATTGTGGTATTCATTAACTTCCCGTACCTACAACAGTTCAAGACTTTTTTTCGTCCGAAAGACTTCCCTCTTGCAACATAACCGTACTTGATTTAATGAAGTCAAGCTAAACCCCGTATTTGTTTTAATACGGTGTAAATTAAATCTTTGGATTTAGCAGATTTTCTTAAATCCAAGAGAATTGCTTTGGCAGATAAAGTGACCGGAAATTGGCCGAATATACTTGAAACAATTGGCGCCCATTTGCAGACGACAAATACCGGTGCATTGTGTAATAATCACTCTTATAATTACCACACGTCAATGCCTGCATTGCAGGAGCTAATTAGTGCGAATTTTGCTCGAAAAGTTGCTGATTGCATTAAAGAAGATGTGTTAAACACTTAGGCATTATGCATTAAATGTGACAAATGTCATAGGGTTTCAAAGAGAACCGCCCGTTTGATGAACTATTAAATTTGATTTTTAATCAATGTCATAAACTGACACTTTAGCACCCGAGAAATTCAATCAGTAATCGGCTTATTTTTTCCTGTCAACGTTTCTACCTTTAATAAAAACAACTTTAACTGGTACTTAAATTCAAATTGTTATTTCTATAGTTAGACCAAAACGTGTACATATGCTGTGTGTAATAGAAAACCTGTCCGTCCGTCTGTCATAGTCAGCTTGTAAAACTTACTCTCATACCGTCCTCAGCAGTAAAAAGTTTCTGATCGCTTTTCGGGTGAGTTAAAATTGTAAAAAAGGTATTTATGTACAAAAAGAACAAATTCACAGGATCGTTTGAATCCCAACGATCAGTAATATTAAATCTATTTAACTACTGCTTCCCAATACAAGGATACGGGAGAATATCTACTAAAGACATCTGAAGCAGATGTTTAGAGCGTATATGCGAGATGTTCATGTACATCGAGGGAAGAAAGAAAACTGAGAATTTCTCAAATTTAACTTATTTCATCTGTCAGTATTTGGTTTTCCCTCATTATTAAATGTTTTATTAATGATTAAAAAACGCTAAACCTTTACTTTAAACGACAAGTAATAGATCTAAATGCCATGGTAAAAAGAGGTTCCCTCATGAAGACACAGTAACCTAGCACGGCTTTACATGCACCATCATTAATTGTTCTCATTTTCATTCCATGTACTTGCTAAATCGAAAAAAAAAATCAAAATTTATACAAGAAACTGTTCCTGAAAGAATTGCAGAGAAATGAGACAGTAGATATATTTAAAAAATTTAAAAAAAACATAAAGGATTGTAATAACAAAAAAATCTTTTCTCAGTGAAATTAAGCAATGTTATTTTTTTCTGCAATTCATACAAGAATAGTTTCTGCTAAATAAATTTTAATTTCTATGGGAAAGAAATTTAAATAAACACATAGTATACTATCAATGACATTTATTTTTTCTTGTAAAAAGAACTTAAATTTTTTATAGTAAGTGTATAATATATACATCTATGACTGAACAGTCATTTCAACAATATATAATATAAATAATAAATGTCTGTATTTCCTAAATTTGCTCATCTACAATGTACTTTATTTTGTGTGACTATTCAAAACTAAATTTGTGAAATAGTTTTGAAAACAAAAAAAAGAATAAGACATTTTCTTATAAAACTGGAACAAAACATGTAAGTCAGACAGGATTTGAGCCTCCGATATAATTTTTTTGAATCATAAAGAGGGCACCAAGATATGAGCACAGTAAATGCTATGTACAATTTTACAAATTACCCCTTTTCATTTTGAGACGAAAATAAACTGTTGAACACAATTAAGCAACTTGTACAACATATGTTAATATGTCTTAATATTTTTTCAACCAAAGGTAAATCAAATCAAGCTGCGATTAAAATCATAAAACACAGAAAAATATATATGCATACTACGGACTTTCAAATACTGTAAATCTCTTATGCAAAAATTTGTACATATTTCTCCTCGGGCAAAAATCTATAAAAACAATGGAATTACTACACTATCGGAATATAATTTTATAGTACTGTGGATTTAATTGAAAAGTAACATGTTAACTGAACATAAACAATTGCTTACCCTTAAATCAACGCCTGAGGGCGCCATTTTATACAAAGTAATTTTCAATATTATTCAATATATGGATTGGATGAGAAGACGATTTTACGAAGAGAAATGTGTCATGGATTTTTTACTTTGGATGAACGCATGAGAAAATGTAATTTGAACACCTATACCTTTATGTTAATGTTTTGAACATTAACTAGCGTAGTGAGACGTGTGAACTTGTATGCCATAAACATTGATAACAAAATATGATTCATTTTCGGGACAAATTTGCAAGAATTTGAAAAAGTTCAACAACACATGTTTCATCTATATAAGCACAGGTGTCCATTTCACCATAAATCGTGTCTTACGTATCCCCTTTCACTATTAAGAAGTAACTCTAGAACATTTAAGAAATTAAAACACGTCTAAATGTCGGAGATGCTTTCACAATTACACACCATTTCCTAATTAACAAGTACGCACACATAATTCACGTTTTGTATATAAATACTGATTGTTTCTATGATGTACGTTTTAATGCTCACATGTGTGTCAGCGGTACAGTGTTCGAGTTCATGGACTCCGTGGACGGTACTTGATAATGTCCCATAGCTTGCATTTGTTGCTGAAGTCTTTGTTGAGCACTTGGGTCATTAGGGTCTGAACCCGGGGGTAAGTACATACTGATCATTTCACGTAAGTCCCCAGGGGCAACTCCATTTGGTCGCCCCGACGCGCCCTGTGGAGCCCCTGCACCTGAGTGTCCTTGGGGCGTATTCGATTCACGTTTGAGAGATTGTGGTGGCATTCCGTATGGAGCCATTGACATTGTGTAACTTGAGCTTCCATTCATATATGACCCGGTTGTGGTCCCCTGAGCCACTGGCATACCCTGAGCGGGCAAATATTGTCCATAACCGCTCTGAAAAGCAGCCCCCATGTGCTGCATTTGTTGGTATGCGTTTGGATCCGTCATCATTGGGTATCCGTTGGGCATGTATCCGTTCATGTACATTCCGGTTGGGTCCCTACCTACTTGGCCCATGCCCATACCCCCAGCCCCTGGTGGCATTCCTGGCAGCGAGTATTTGTCTTTCTTCATTAGGGTCTTTGTTTTTCGTCGGGGTCTGTATTTATAATCTGGGTGCTCCTGGAAAAAAACGGAAAATGGTATAAGTCACGAGTATTCCTTTAAACATGTCACCCACAGTATAAAATATTCATGTTCTTTTTAATTACTTGTAACTAACTAATAACTTTATTTTCCTATAGCTGAGTGATTTTATTGGAATGATATTCCGGCATTTGTAATATGGGTCTGGGGAGCAAAATATTCTGCCGCATTTGACATAAGATTCAATTACATGAATCAAGATTAATACTCCAATGTATTGTAAATAATATTGTAAAGTTTTCATGCAATATGTCACCTTGCTGTAGAAAACTGTTATTTACATTCATTTGCTCTACATATCGCAAAGTTATTATAATAAAAAGACAACACTTAAGCATGCAAAATTTGAAACAATAATAAAATAAAAATGGTGCAGAGTTCCATTTTGCATCCCCACCGTTAGAATGATACACGACCTGAACCCGTGAGACTCTAAAGAGAGATTTTGTGAAAATGAATTATTTATTTTTTAGCTTTATTTATCCGTCAAACTTTTTGATTTTTGATTTCTCTTTTATGCTGAACTAGAAAGACAAAAAAAGTGATCGCGAACTAGTAGTTTTTCGTACATGAAACATGAAGCAAAATAGAAAATACAAATTTGATTTAAAATAAATAATACATGTTCTACGAATATAATTTGTGTGGCTACTGTAAGCTATGGGTGGGGTGCAAAATATTGTTAAACTCTTACCGCAATTACCTTCATGTGAATTGCCCGTAAACGTTTAGCCTCGTCAATGAAGGGACGTTTCTCCGTCTCAGACAAGAGTTTCCACTCCGCTCCAAGTCGTTTGCTAATTTCTGAGTTGTGCATTTTGGGATTTTCCTGTGCCATTTTTCGCCTCTGTCCCCTCGACCAAACCATAAATGCGTTCATTGGTCGTTTGACTCTGTCGTTTGCTGCAGCGTTCTTTGCCCCAGGTCCCCCTGAGCCCTGGGATCCATTTTGTCCATTTGGTGAAGGATGTTCACTAAGATGTTCGTCACTGCTGTTAAGTCCCGGGGATGGACCGTTCATACCAGGATGATGGCTTGGTGGCAGTTGAGTTTGTGGCGGAGCCTGTCCCTTAAGGGACATCTCCGGGGTCATCTCTGTGTACTCAATCTTGGCGGTTGGACGGAATTCACACGGAGAAAATAAGCGCTGCAGTTTGAAAACTTAAAGTTTTCAAAATACCGATATTGTATTTCAAATTGTCCTCAGTTGTTTCAAATGTCTTTTCACAGTACTGTAAAATCAAAATTCACAGTTCTTCACTCATTGAATGCACCAATGTTCCAGTAACAATGTTCATTCAAAACTCCTGTATAAAATCCAATTGTAAATAATAAAGATAATCTTTCCCGCTTTTGAATGACTTTCTATATAAAATGTCGCTCTCTGAAAAACACTGCTTGTTCAACGGTTTATTCTCTTCAGTGTTCTAATAGTATTGATCAGCTACCATAAATGATATTATATCGGCCAATCAGAAAACGTTATTCTTGAAAATTTCATGCCATTGAGCTGAGTGATTGGTAAACGGGTTATGGGCGATAAGGCGTGATCAACACATTGGGCGGAGCTAAGTCTGTCGCGGGATTTGACACAGGTAAGATAGAAATAGACAGAAATTTACCTGAGAAAATTGCTTTCGTAATAAGTTGATGTGAGTAAATAGCATCAAATGTATACTTGTTGACAATGTGAGTAATTTGATTGGTTAATTGCCACAAAAAACAGAAAGCGAGTACATGTACTCAGCTGTCAATTTAAAACTGAAACGCCCCTAGCTACCCGTAATATTATGGATACACAAATTTCTATGTTTACAAAAATAAAAATAAATAATTATATGTTCAAGTTTTAGATTTTATGATTGCCAAAGACCAAATGACTTACCCATGTTTCGTTAACAAATATATATATATGTTACCATAAAGTGTTGTTTGAAACCAGTGCTGTACTAAATACATAATGACTATTTATGAACATCTGAAATGAACTTTTTTAAGCTTTTAAGAAATGTATTTCGTTTACTATTTTTTGTTAACTATAATTGTTTTTCGTGTGTAAAAAAAAACAGAAAAAAATCCTTCAAAAAACTTATCTTCTAACATATTTTGCCTTTAAAGAATAGCTGAAGATACAACTGAAATTAAAACACACAGACAGGTATAAACACTGCTAGTTTTTTTCATTTTGAACATGTGGGAAAATTTGTGACACATTTATTGCTAAATACTATATACCTTATTGAATTTATACAATAGGACCGTTTAATAAGTCGCATGGCCTATTTAGGAAAGATTTATTTCAAATAGAATGTATTGCAACAAAGCATTGTGCCTTATGATCTTTTGGTATTCATTGTCCAGATACAATACGTATTGTAATGCCATTAATTCAGTCTCAGTTAACAAGCTCGGATACTGTGTCAAGTTATGGTACAAAACCCGTTGACAATATTATGGGTCCCTTATTATTTTCATGATGCATTTAACGTCCTCTTTTGTATACATTTTGTATAAAGCAACGGTACTGAAAAGAAATTTTATGGGGGTCTGAATTCGTAAACACATTTTAAAATTCGATATACATTATGTTGTCATGAAAGTTATGTAACGAAATGCTGTAAATTTTGTTTAAAATGTAGCTTTCTTTTCTTCGAAATGAAGTAAAGATGTAAGAATGAGGTCTTTAAAATAGTTTATCGTATGAAATATCCACACTCGTGCGCATTAAGTATATGAAAAATATATTAAAAAGGGTGAAATAGAAAAAAATATTAGCAAGTATAAAATGTTAATGTAATTAATATAACATAAGTTTGCATAGCCAAGTAGCGCAAGTTTTGTGTCGCTTTTCTCAGCAGAACTGATCTCTTCGCTTGCCGAGAGTAATGTTTATCAGACTCGATTTCAAATTGAATACTTCACTTTGGAATGGAGGTATTTTAGATAGTTCTTTAATAAAAAAATGTATGTTGTGTCATCCATGAGTATAAATGAAGAATCTGTTCCAATATGTCATGTTCGGCAGAATTTGAACATTGACTTTTACAGTAGTTTTTTTTAAAATGCAACGAAGAAGCACATGGCAGAGAGTTTTCTGTTTAAGTGTGTTTTTTTTTAACTTTGTAAGTGTTCAAAATTAAGTTAAGTATTCCTATGAAGAAATATCATTTTAAGTGAGGGGTTAGGCGCGGTTTTTTACTACATTTTACCGCCAAATATTTGTGTAACAGGTAATATTCTCCAAGAATTGTTGGTAATTTGATTACCGAGGAAATTAGTACGTCAACAAATTGGTCATGTATTGGTGCTATAAATTTTCTGGAACTTTGAAGTGATGGACGAAAAGTCTTACCTATCTCTTTGTGAAATGGCGGCGGCGGCAGGGATGTAGATTTATACTGATACGGTTAAATTGCCCCTTCCCCAACCTCATGTGTTACCGAAATACATAAAAGTTAGAGAAAGGCATTATCATTTAACCATATTCCTGATTATTTTTTTGAATTGCAACAAAACACATTTTTTACTTCGTAAAGTAACTGGTAATGACCATCTGAAACATTTTTTGCTTTCCTTGAAATATCATTTTAAAGTTTTTTGCAGATTCATTTAGACGAGATATATCACATACATTTATATAATTTATAATTTTATAGTAAATCCCGGTTTATCATTGGTTTAGCATAATTACTATCTATGGGCATCTAAGAATCTAGCATAATATAAGTTTTGATAAGTTTGATGATAATATATACCAATATAGTATGAAACATGATGTGAGATACAATGTGCATAAAAATACAGTGTGTATAA
This sequence comes from Saxidomus purpurata, assembly GCA_022818135.1. Classification (NCBI taxonomy): domain Eukaryota; kingdom Metazoa; phylum Mollusca; class Bivalvia; order Venerida; family Veneridae; genus Saxidomus; species Saxidomus purpurata. The sequence continues at coordinate 38,909,798 of JAFMSR010000015.1, forward strand.
TTATGATCAATAGAATGACGTTCTTGACTAAAATGTTTGATATGTACTTTTCAACGCAGTAAAAATACTGGCATCTGCTCCCTGTGACTAATTTTGAAATGTTTTCAAGTCAACTCTTGTTAAGGTAAATATTTGTCCATATATGGCTGTATACAACAGCAGGCCCTAGCGATCGATGAAAAAATCGACCAATTAAAATCAATTGATTGTCTAATACCCATCAACGTTGCGTAAGTCCACGTGAACGGACCAAAATGACCATTAGTTTTTCCCACCATCTACCGTTATGTGTATTTTTCACAATGTGTGCAAATTACGCAGGTGCTATTTTCACGCCGTGTTTATCTACCGGCGCTTATCATGATGCTTATCGATGGCGATTTATTAGATTTATTAGATAAATATTCAAAATGATGCTTCATAAACACAATTAAGCATGCATTCTTTGCACCAGTCTTTCACACAATCTAGTAAAATTCGTCGGCTTCTTTTGATTGGTGTTCTTTGATGATATATCTAATTATTTCAATTGCCTAGTGCATAGTTGTTCCTCTCGGATACACAGAAATGTGTATGAATCTTTTCCGTGGGATTTTGGTATTTTCAACCAAGGGGTGATTTAAGTGGATTAAAGTTGAAGTATGACCACTCAGATGAAATTACTGTGATTAATTAAGATGCTGGTCTTTGACAATTTTTCAGGTGGGCAGTGGCTTTCCCACAACCCTGAGACCGGCTAGGGACGGGACGGGACGGGAGTTCGAGCCAGGGACAAGTCTTTCTTACGCTCCAGAATAGTGTATGTACCGCCAGAGACACCTTTAATAAGCAGGAACGTAGAATCAATTATAGATTCAACGTTCCTGCACTAAGCTACCAAGAAAACCAATTCATTTATTGAAAAGTATAATTACACTGAATCTAGATTACAAAACATGACTGCTTTCATGGTCTTCTTGTATATTAAAAATATTTTTAAACATGGACTGATTCTTCATTTTTTCACTTTTCAAACTACTTATAAAAGCATGCTGTACAAAAGAATCTGGTTTATTTATAATCTGGTCAATGCACAGTACACTAAACATACTGAGACATGTAGTTCAAAAACCAAACTTAAATCTCACACTTGACTTTTTTCCTGGTCTTAACAGATTCAAAGTTTCTTTCAAGAAACCACGATAAAAGTTTGTAAAAGCTTTATATTCTGAATTTCCTTCATACACCTCTTCTCGTGTGTTTTTTTTTCGGTCAAAATTTAGTTTTGTGATTTTTATCTACGGGTGACACAATGATTGTAAATAATGAGCTGCCTTTCTTACAGGAGCCCAATTTGGGCATGATTATGCGGGTCTAACCAAGGTAGAGATAGTCATGCATAAAGGATTATCTCAAAATTTAATCTTCTCCAAACCCAAAACGGGAAAATACATGTTTAAGATATTTTGGCAGCGTTTCAAAACGAATAATTGGATCTCGGGTAACGTGAGACATAGAAGACAAAAAGGTTTCGGGTATATTCGGGTCATTGACGTAGAAGATTTTTTAACCTTCCTAAAAATAACAAAAACATAAGTTAATGGCTTAAAAACAGTAAAATAGTGTACGAATAGTGTATATGAGCATATCAAACAAACAGTTCTACCAGTTTGATTAATATATATATTTATATTTGTCTCAATATATCGAGGCAGTTAAGTATTTGACAAAATTTACACAGGTTTCCAGACAACTGTGAAGACATGATCGTAGATTAGATTGGATTGTTCTGTCCTCTTATATCCGCAGAGTTTAGTAACAATTTACACGTGCCCGCTGAGCTACATGCGCACATCTATGACAGTTAACAAAGAATCATTTGTCTTAGAAAATGCTGCACTAAATAACCCTCTCCCCAACCCAGTCGTTTTCCCGTCCTTTTCAAAACGACCTTGACCTTAGTATCAACATGACCTAAGATTGTTTCGGTGCGGCTTTCCTTTACTTACCAGTCAAATCGCTTTGGTAACGTAATATCCACATGGTTTTTTGTCGAATCGCTCATTTTGTGTTAATGATATGTCGGGAATATAATTGATATGCACACTGTACACCCGGATGTTAAACTGTCTATTCATCCCAAGTATGGGTATGCAAAAGCTATATATCCTTTCGTAGAATGGTTAAATATGTATGAATAGTTTCCGATGTCGAAAGAGTAACACAAATTCTGATACATTCCAACATTTCTTGCACGAAAACGCGCACACACGTGCAACTTGCGCAACATTTATAGGAATGCGACATGAAGTTTCCCTCATGGCGACATAGTCTAAAATGTATCAGAATTTGCAAATTCTCTACTTTAGACTGTTTGCCTCTAAATACAAATGTAATATGTAACGCTATAAGAAAGGGTCTTTTCAAATTTCTAACAATATATTTTGCGGGCACTGATAATAGTAACAAATTCTTTTCATTTGATTCAATAGCAATGAATATAGATTTTCACGCGAACACAATGGGTACTTTTGCGTGTATGAAAAGACCGCCAGAAAGCCCGCTCTCTCATTTTTATTCCCATTCAGTTTGATATGAATTGTAATCGTTAAGCTATATGGTTTAGCAAAAGCAGAAAAGGTAACGCATATTCAATACAGTTCAATGCAGAATATGAAATTTAATGAGAAGTAAGAGCGTAATGAACAAAATGTACAATAGTTCTGATTACGGTGGGAGCTAATCGCCCGTAATATGGTGACAAATACCACTGGAATACTTGTACAAATATCTGTAGGGAACTCTGTAAACAGCTTCGACATTATTTACATTAGCTGGAAACTGTGTACAGAAAAACGTTTGATCGGATTACGGGGCATTAGAATCGTTTTTAAATGTACTTAAAAGTAGCTTCCGTCACAAGGAATTCTCTAATTGACGGTTTTCAGCTATGAGTAAGTGCAACACAACGCTAAAATTGACCACAATGTGTTAATTTTCAGAGCCGTGTTACACATAAGTGTCCCATTACAAGAAACTTAGCCCGGTTTATGTTTTTTGCAAATAATTATTATTATTACAGATTTAATTTCGTTGGTAGAGCATACACATATGCCAAATTAGCAAACTGCTCACGATCTTGCGTACGTCAAAAATTGAAATTGGTCGACGGATATTTGGAAACTTCACACAGAGAAATAGCCGATCAAATAAACATTTTAGATTACTTTTATACAAAAAGTAGCAAAATCATCTAACAGAAATGTTTTGAATCACAGTGCACGAAATTTCAATTACCAAAAGCAAATCATCATGCATGTAACGCACTTCAATTTCACCTATTGACCTCGCAAACCCGAAACGATTTATAGCTAATAATGTAGATGAAATTCTTGACTGTGAAAACTTTTGAAAACCTATTATAAACAAGCGAAAAGTAGCAATTTTCTACTGGCAATTATGAAACAATATTTACACACGAAACCTAAATTTTCTGACGTTTTATGGCCTTCGTTCGCCAGCGGAAATTTATCTTTCGCTCCAATCATAGAAGTAATTCAACAATTAATGGATTCCCAATTCAAGTTGCCTATATTTTATTGACATAAACCGGTGTTCAATTTCAGAAAATGTCATGGCGGGTTGCTAAATAGACGATAATTTGGTTGCCGACAAGTTAGATTAGTTTTTGCAAATTGCAGCTTCTCCAGAAGTCCCCGCAGAAATGACTGTATCCGATGAATTTCATTTGGAGTGGGAAATAAATCGTTTGTAGTTGTCCTTAGAGAGTTATGGTCTTACATTTTTTGAACAAAATTTGGATTTTTATATCTTTGTAAAAAAATCTTTGAAAATGTTTATTAATTTTTTTGTTATATAAAATTGTTAGATTTTAATGACGAACTGTCCGAATGACGGAGCTCTCTGAAACTCCTGCGACTTTTTTTTTTCTTGAATTAAAAAAAGAAAGTTTCGTTTTTGTGGAGACAATTTTTTATCTGTTCGCTGCATGTTTTTTTAAAGATCTAGATTAAATAAAATGGGGAAATTGCTGTCAGGCATTTAAGGACGGCTAACGAATACTCCATTTCACAAAATACGGGGTACTCTAAACCGATCCTTAATGCAATTTAAGAGATTTACAGAGCAAAATTTCGGGCGGTCTATGGGGTGTTTCGTATACCGGATTACTCGGCTAGTTCAAAGGGTTTGAGTCCTGAAGCTATTTACCGTGGTAATCGCGTTTTCCACCTCGGTTTGTTCGGTCACCATGGAGACGACGGTAATGTTGATACAACGACGCGAAAGAACCTGTAGTTTTGTACAAAATTAACATTTTCCCACCGTTTTTCGGAGCATCTGAAGTTTGATGTATCGGAAAAAGAAATGTACGAATAAAATATCCTAATTTGTCACAGGAAGAATAGAGACAGGGCCCAAAATTGCACCTTTTGGAGGAGATGAGACATATCATACTGTCCTTTCCGAACAGAATTGCCGTACAGATAGAAACATACACACACCGCTGTAGTTTATATGAACTTCAATAAAAGACAAATGCTTGCAATAAGTAGTGTATATCCGCATGGATATATTGCATGATGACATTCGTGTGAGCTGTTCTGTTCTTTTCAGGGAACATCACTGTTTTGTGACTAACATTGACGATGGTACTATTAGGTGGTACTTTTCCCACGTACACGTCTATGCTGGGTGTGTAAAGGCATTGTCTTATTGTCATAACTTTCAAGCGAATATTTGTTCATGAAATATATCGATAAGGTCAATATTTTAACGCCTGGACCCTTGTAAATTGACCTCTCAACGGCGCCGCCGGGTAGCGACCAGTTAATGAGACACTTTCGAAATGTTCGATCTCGGAAGGATAAAAGAAAACCTTGAAGGCTCGTAATAAGTGCTAAATTCAGCACATTAACAAAATAGTACCGAACATTGACAACGTGAGAAGTGCACAATTAGTAAATACCACAAATACTATGTAATTAGCACCAAGCTGATTGGATCAGTGTCGTGGTAACAAAAATTTCCATTGTTCTATATGTATGTTACTTTTTTTATAGTCAATCTTTCTAAGAAAATACAAGTTGGAATTGTTTGTGTTTCAGTACCCTTTCATAAAGAAATGGGTTACGTTGTAGGAAAATCCACCTTTCTGAATCTACTTCAGTCTGTATATGCACCCGCAGCCTGGTCAAAAGGGAATAGAACAGATCCGAACTGGGACCAAACCGACTGGAAAGGATTGTTTTTATTGACATACAGGGATTACACAACATACATGAGAATGATCAAATTATAGCTGGCTCATATGAAAGACACTGTTGTAGTTCTTCTTTATACACATTGTTTGAAACTTTAGTTAAGCTGAGTTTATAATTGATTGTACACGTCAAAACGCCATGAAGACCATCAACATATATCTACTTCCAAAAAAAAAATTCAAACGTTATTTTTTTTGTAAAATGTTAAACGGTAGCATTGACAAAAGAATGTCCAGTCTTGGCTCTAATTTCATTTATTTAAGAAACGCCTTTATTTAATACGTGTTGAGAACGCAATCATTGTGTGGATTTTACCTGACATTTACTCGACCATTACTTAGTGCCAGAGTCCATCAACACCTTCTCAATGACATGATTACGTCGTGTCATATAGTAAAGACAGCTTAAATGTACTCAACAAACGAAAGCTGGTGAAAGGAAAATAAACAAGCACGTAACTGAATTAATGTGATAACTTAGGTGTTGGAATTCGCATAATTGAGAAACAATGCTATCTCCAAACCAAGCTGAAATGTCTAAAAACAACAAGACTTGTTTACTTTCATTGTCCTTTCAAGGTTTTCTGTTTTGGCTGGACATTGTATTTAATGGTCTATAGTTGTATCAATATCACCAGTATCTAAATATGTACCAAATATTGGAACTGTGCATAAGACAAAACAGGCGTTGGTCAGAAATAAGCCGCTGCAACATATAACACATGAAGATAGCATATTATCTATATTTCATTTCGAAAAGTCATTATATCAACTTGATCAATTAGGTTTGAAATCATCAAAAACCCTGGAAAAGGTACTCGGCAGCGCACTTTTAAGGCCCTTATTTTAGTTTCCGTTCGATGGAGTCAATCATAGCGTCTGGAAACAGAAAGTATAACAAACATTTTTTAAGCTTCGTCCCCCTTTCTGATATTTTTAATTTTGCGAGTGTAAAACAGGAAATCGCGTTAATATAAGCGAGTTTAAGTATTTTATTCGTGTCCCTTCGGGCATTTTCCATTATATGTGTTAACGGTCTTCTATTGTACCGTCAACTAAATTTAAGATGAAAAGGATAAATCCGACGAATTATACAAGATATGTTCTTATTATGGCTAGGTGTAGAAATTCAATTCCCCTTAATTTCTGGGCAGAATTGTGACAAACCCACAAAAATCATTTAACTAGGCTATTGTTTGCGACATTTTGAACAATCGTTACGACGATCCCCGAGGCGCTTTTAAAGCTTCTGGTGCATCGTTGATCAGTCCGATCAGCGGGGCGCTCGTTTTACCTGACATTTTCATTATACAAAGCTTCCGTAAGAGGCAGAATAAAACATAACCTTACTAAGAAGTAGGGGTCAGATCGCTTCTCGGCCTTTTGGCTAAGATCAAGTAGGGGTCAGTCGTGTCAGATCATCGAAATTGCAGCTTAGCCTTGGCTGGACGTTCGGTGGAAACTAATGACCCTATCAAAGTTTTAATTTGATTTAAGGATTTACGCTACAGCGCCCGCAATAAAGGGACTCCTGAAGCGACCATGTGATATGGCATTTGACAAAGGAATCAAGGAGAGGTTCGAACCCTAGAATTGCAAACAATAGCGATTACTGGCAATGTGTTCTGTTGATTCTCCACAGACCAGAAAACGCCGACATACATACAACATTTTCAAATGTAGAAATTTGATATCTCATCCAAATAATAATTTTCTGACTTTATGATGTCATTTAGGTTCCAACAAACGTCTTGTACGTCATTTTCTTTGCATGAATATTTTTGTCTAATCTTGCAAGTGTAATTTTCTTATGATAAGTTCCATGTGAATCTATCCGACCGTATGTTAAATTTGTTAACGTGACTTTTAGTAGAACTACATTTAGGTCTTAACGACATGTTTTTAACTGAAGTTGAAATCTAACATTAACACGACAGTATAAGCCAACCTGCGCGTCCCTTCGGGCTTTACCGATGGTGCCCACTGTTTGGGCTTCCTTCAAGTTGCATTAAGAAAGAAATAAAAGATTTGGCGTTTCCATTCTTATAGCCACACACCCTTGCTTCTCTGTCATGGGAAGTCAATACCAATCTGCATATTCTGTGTTTGCAATGATTTAACAATTACCGATCTACATATATTTACAGTCAACGTTGCCACGAATGTCACCCATCACAAGGTCTTTCAAATAGTATGTTGCCCACCAATATATATTTTCGAGCATCTCTTCTAATTTAGGCCTTTCATAGACATTTTTCTTGCGTCTCTTAATTCCGTACTTTGACTGAATGTTTACGTTAAGCATATATTTTTGTTTAAAGTTTGGCGGAAAACACCAAGGAAAAAATTCTGCATAGCATCAGAAATCTGTGCAATGGACACCTGGGCTACTCGCCATGTCCGCCGGCCAAGTATGGTGACGATAATAACCAGGTGTCCGAAATTACCGGAATTCTTGCAATTATCTGTGGTTGACACCGTTAGGTGATACTTTGCCCATTACAGGTGGACGATTCATTATGCAAAATTGCAGCAAAGACGTATCAGATGACATCTTCAGCTCGTAAAGACCGGAATAATGATTTGATGCTAAAACACCGACTAAGTGATTCTTTAAGATTAGACAGCAAATGAAAAATGTATCAGAATATATTGACCAAATTTTTGATGTGCAGTCTTTTACTTCGGTTAGTGCTAGTGCTAATGAAAATATCTTAAAGAAGACATGCCGGTTAATATAACATTTTAACTTACAGAGCAAACAATGACAACATAGCAAACCAGCATTAGAATCACCTGTAATTATCACATAAGGCAAGCCACTCCCCAGCCAAGCCCCACCCGATTTCCAAATTGCTCACTGATGAATGTCTCCCCACTTTATACATTAACTGCATTGTAAGCAGTACTTATGTTGCGTACAAGAAATAGTAAAGGGGGATAGGGTAAGCAAGAGTTATAATTCTTGCCTCCTGCTTTCTCCTCAGGCTTACTGTCCCCTAACAAGGTGAATAATCCAAACACATGGCAAACTACGAGTTATGGCTCTCTCACATATTCATGTGTCCAGTATGGATAAATTCACTTCAAGGATGCGCAATGCACGTGCATATCTGCCAAAATAGGCAAGAGAAGTAACCTTCTAATAAAGCATAACTGATATACGATGCTCGTCAAAATAAGCTTTTGCAAGAAAGGCTACTTTGAGAACAGTACAAATTGATATCTAGGTCTTCGAAATACGGCAATGTGCTTGTGACAGTCCATGTAATGTTACAGTTTGGTAAAACAGTTACTTAATATACGCCATCATGACAAGAAGCGAACACATTTAATGATCTTGACTTAACATTCCATTTATTTTTATAGCATTGCCAATATAAATTGTCAACGGAGAAGGTTTTGCATATTGGTAATTTTCATACTTTGGTAAATTTACGATGGTGCTGAAAATACGCCCTATAGAGTGTAATGCTTTCACTGGCTACAGAAGATTGCTATTATAGGAGGAAGTGCGGCTGTCTTATTGATCTTATACGGCAGCCAATCTGTGGCTTGTCGTTGGATGCCTTTGATAGAGAGATGTGCTCTAAAACTGGATTACAGCGCCAATATCAATATACCTAATGCTCCACAATCCAATTACCAAACACTCTCTCTCGGACATGATACTCTGAAAACAGGTCACTAATAACACCGAATAATCCAATTACCGACAAAACAATATTCACAAAGATAGGTTTCTGGAAGATGCTTATAGAATAAATACATTTCCAATGAAAGGTTCTGTTTTTTTATAACGCACAACTATTTTTATGGAATCTATGACGTTAAAAAGGATTCAGTCATGCTGGGACGACTTTCAACCACACATCAAATAAATGGTTTCCACAAACACCGTTGAACGAAGAAGAAATTATTCCATTCACCATGGCCCTTACTTTTATATGTCAATCTATTCCGAAAGAACTGTGATGGTGTTGCAGAGTTTTACATATAAACTGACCATATGCAGTTTTCCGAATTAATGCCCACACGATGAAAACCGACCAGTTAAAGCCCTAAAATATGTGTAACGAGTGTTTGTAAGTTGTAAGGTGTATATAAAGGTCGTTAAAGAATAACATTTGTACTTCCATCACGTATAAAGACCAAGATTGCAAGAATATTGACCCATTCGCTTCAGAATGAGACAGTACACCAGGGCAACGCTTGTAAATGTATTGACCTCATGTATCGAAACAAACTTGCAAAACTTAAAGAAAAGGACATGAGCCATGTAAAATTCACATGACGTTGCCTGTAATTTGTAAATACAAATGAGCAAGTTCTTAACTGTCTGAGCTGGAAAAGATCCGTACACATTTTACGAAAATGACGAACAACCTCAAAAACCCAAACCCAGTACCTTTCTCCAGCCTCTGCAGCGGCCACACAGACCAGCGGCGACTGTCCTATATGGAATTAAGTCAGCTTACGAGTCTATCATGGCGAGGTATTTGCAAAGCAATGATACTTCGGCTATCAAAGAGAGATTACGGAACGTGTAAAGTGATGAAAACTTTCGGCAAACAAGAGGATGGCGGATTAAGATAGCAGGAGACTGAAGTGGCAAAGCGGGGTACGGCTCCTTAAACACAGCCGAGATTGAAATAATTCGAGTTATAATCGCTGCTCCCTCGATATCTGCACTTTCGCTTTGATCGTCAAAACCATACAGAGCTACTTTATCATTTATGTAATAGATACGTATTCAATAGATTTGCTCGCGTTTCTCTGATTAGCCGCTGAGATACGAAACTAAAGTCAGGAATTCAAACATTTACAATGTTGATTTAACAGAACCTAGCAGGACCCACTATTTTGATTAAATTTTTAACTTCGGATTGATAAATGTCCACAACGTTGCTCTTTCACACAGATGGGCGCTATGTTAGAAATATTTATCAAAATAAAATCAGTTGAAATATCTGAAACGTAGGAAATTTCACAAATCATGACCAATTTCGTTGTCTGACGGTTTGTATTATTGTCCAAATTGAAATTATATATCTGAGAGCCTCCTTTGAAATAAAGAATTGTCTTTCATAAGGCCACCTGTACACCAGAAATATTTAACTGATTGGTTGATTTAAAAAAGATCAAAGACTACAGAAAGAAGGATGTTGTTTTCAAAAGTAAACAGTTAATTTGTCAATGAAATGAAATTTCTTGCAAGTACCAGGGTCATGTGATCAATTCTCGTTACAGGTTTATTAAAACACACCGACAAAGTTTATTTCTACGGGCAAAGGAGAAAGTCACGTTCTACAAAGTTTAGAAAAAGCAGTAAGAACATTCATGATGACAAAGAAGGAATTTTTAGGGGAGGATATGCATGTACAATCTCACTGTTTACAACAAAGACCTTGGACATCAGGGTACTAAGACTCACCTTGCAGACGTGTAGTTAAAACAAACCTATTTCTCGCAACAATGTTTGTACGGTAAACTTACCATTTACGTATCAAGCAAAAGGAGTTGTCCACACGTTTGAACGACAGTAGTTACACTTACACTAAACAAATACATAGAAAGTTCTATTGTTAAATTAAAGCGTTATCTCACGAATCTTTTTATTGCTTATAGGAAATAAAAGTTAAAAAAATATGCTTACTGAAAGCGGGTTTGAGCCTTGTGACTGACAGATGCGGGTTCGAACCTTGTGACTGACAGATGCGGGTTCGATCCTTAATCACGGGCAAGTGCGATACTTTCAAGTAAGGTATGACTGAACAGAAGTCCATTGATTTGATTGAAAAGTTGTTCATTATTCACAAATGATTAATGCTTGTCCTTAAGAAGTTCGTTTCGTGATCAGAAAGATTACATTTTCTTCCAATTACGTAATATTTCCTCTACCTTTCAAATTCAGAATTGGTAACCACGGTTATATTAATATGCGTGAAATTTGCCAGCGTTTAATAATTATGATAACGACACCTAATTTAAATTTGACGAAAAAAATATCTGAGCATATTCCAAGTCAATCGGGAAAATATGATTTATCGATAGTGAACGTGATTAGAATTCGATCTTATTGTTTCAGGACGTGCGTTTCCGCCCAGCGTTCATCAGTTCCTGTCGAAAACTATGAAACACGTGACACGCACGTGAGATGCGCGCGGGAGACAACGTTTTGTCTGCCAACAGAGCGGCGATTACGTTTAGAAATTCACAAGCGTTGGTTGAGGGCTGACAGCTCATGTCAGTGATTCCAGTAAAATTAAGTGCGTATAGGCCTGCCGAGAAATTACTGGCGCATTTAGAAGTGATCGTAATGTACATTGGATGTTTAGGAATTGTGTTTTAATGAGCAGTATATGTCAATCGTCTCCAAATGTATTTGTTGAACGAAACACTGATAAAATGAATGAATGAAGCAGTTGAATGGAAAAGATGATTTTATCATGCTAAGTAGCAAAGCTGTTTTGCCTTTTCTTTAAAACTGTCATCTAATTGTGTAATGTCCTGTATGAAGACGAGAGAGAGGCCCAACTGTCAGAGAGTATGTTTGAACAAAACAAAGCTGAAGTGACTCGGACGTTAACACTGAATAAACTTAGATGTAATCCAGTGGCATATTGTTTTTGGGTATCAATACAAATGTATATCCAGACAAACTCGGCGCAACTTTTGCTAAAACAGATTTGAACTCGTGCATAATCACGTGGTTCTTCTGTGCAAGGTGCTTGCTGTTTTGCGCGTGATCTTTAACTTGTTGTGCTACGCGAAAGCGTTGTCACTGTATAGTTTAGCATTGTAGCTTTAGTGACCACCTTTATTACCGGGTATTGGTAGAATGCATTTGTCCACGTGGGTCTAGTTGCCGATGGGTGCCGTGATTGATGGTATTTTGGATTACATATATTTTTCTCCTTTTACACTGCCAGTTGTGTTATGTTTTAAAGTTTGAATTAAAAATACAGTTTTACAAAGACATGGCTTAATAACTGCAAATATGACCTTAGACATACACCGTAACCTGGTTTCTCACAATCACACTTAGAAATGCAGACGATTGTCTTTATGCCAGGTTTTAGAAGTCAATGTCTCAAATCAATTATTCGATGTGATATGCCGTATTCACACTCTTCACCAATCAGTAGCTTGTCCAAAACTGAACCGAATGACTGCACACTCATTGCACTAAGTAACCTACAAATACATATGATTTAACGTTAACACGTCACTGTGGGCAAAGGGTTGTTCTGATGAGACATGTTGTCTGCATGTAGCCGGAGTACTAGTTAATCTAAACATGGAAACACTATCTATCTTGCGTTAAAGGGAGTGCTAGATTTCCAGATTTATCAAACAGTATACGTAGGTTGACCGACTTAAAGTGTTGTACTCGATTTCCCAATAGCAGAAAGATAAAATATAAATTGTGTATGACACTCACTATACCCGGCTATTTGTCCACCTTTGTAACTCTAACACCATTTGTCTTTGTAGTTTTAGCAACTACAGAGTTGGTTTAAGCATGCCGTTTTAACTGTTGAAGGAAGAATAAAAAAGAATGTGTCACCAAATAGACATTATTTAAAAAAATACCCACTCAAGTTATGGATAAGACATTAATTGATCGTACATTTGACTTATTACCTCCCTTTGTAAATTAGACACCATTTGCTCTCTTAGCTCTTGCCTTTTGATGGTAAATGAACATTGTTCGTGATTCACGTGAGGCTTGATGACTGGAAACAGCATATATTTACAACGGATTTAGTAAACCTTCGTCACATTACCCTGGAGACGGTGAGTAGACTTAATCGTGTATTGCATTTGATATACTTTTACTGTATTTATTTATTTTATTATTTATAATATTTCTGTGGATTAATGTAAACTATGTTAATGTCATCAATTTTATCAAGTGCAATCTGTCAGAATGTATTTGCATTTTAGGTAAATTAGTAAAATAATAGCCTATACAGGAAACATTTCTTTTGTTACCTTCACATTATTTTCCGTCACATTGATGAATATAAATAAAGACACCATGAACATTTTGTCCTTGCAAATAACCAAAAACATGTAATCAGTATAACTGCATAGTGTGGTCTGTGTTTTGTATGCGTATCATTATATGATAATATCTAATGAGAAAAAAGCAACAACAGAGCGATAGGACAGTCAGTTTATTAAGTGCCCTTTTATGGAAAGATATATAAAAAGAAAACCGGAAATAATTTAATAACTCAAAACATTTGCTGAAAAATCCGTTGCTTTCTTTACAAGTTGCACCATAAAGAGCATGGGTTGCTTTTGAAACTTAAACCTCGTTATCACGTAATATTCATATAAATCTAAAAATAGCAACACTCTCCGGGAGAAATGGGTACAACGGAAACCAGTTATGACCAGAAATGAACGCAACAACAAATGTAAAAGAAGCAAGAAAGGTAGCGTGCCTTTAAAAAAAGAGAAAGGAAAAGCCCATATCGGTAGGGTCATTTACTACCCGAAGTTACCAACATATTGACAGAAAGCCAGATAAAGGTGTTAATCAAATTGCAGGAGCTCACTTTATCTTGAAATCCTCTAAAGTGTACCTAAGAAGTGGAGATTTTAGGTCGTCACTGTGCTTTATGTTTAGGTAATCTATAATTGCGGGAAATGAAAAGTTGACTTTAGAGAAATCGTATAAAAGTCCTGTGCTAAGTGCTTTATATTTTATGCTACATTTGATAGGCATAAATCAAATCCCTGTTGGTGTGTGGACACAGTAGTCATCTTGGATGTGAAATCTGGCTACAAAGTTTACGATTGTCAACAAATTCACTCAGAGATGTAAAAATACATATGTCTTTAACGATTTTATATTAAATTTGCATGTTGCAATCTCAAAATGTACATGTAATTCATTCCTGTCGGTTTCGAGACTTAAAAGCCGGAAGCGCACTATCAAATACCAAAAATTTGAATCTCTAAATAGGCGTACTATTTCATTTGTAAGATTACCGGCCTGCAATTACATATAAATTTCGAGCAATGAGCTGAACTTGGCTATATTCACTAAAATATTGCCGAAGAACGACACAATATAAAGGTAAAAACAAACAACGAAATCACCGGTACACTTTTTCTATTTGCAATTAGTAGATTGCTTTCTTTTTCTAATGGGCGAGATGGTTGATGGGACTGCAAACCTCTTACAACTCATCTACCATTTGTAATGTCATTATATTTTAATATTCAATAGGATGCGGCTAAAAGCTATTAAAACTTAACGCTGGAAATTCAATATGAAACCTAATAGTCTTATAGGAATTCTAGTTTTGTATTATAGATGGCTTTAAACATTTAGTAGAACTATCTATCATTCTAAACACAATTACCGCAGCTCGCATCCTTTTGTTTAATTAATAGGCTCCTTTTCAGGACTTGTCGCTCTTTGATTTAAACTTGGTGACAACCTTAAAAGCTAGGAGACGTTAAACAAACCCGCACTATTAGACGCATTATGTTCTCCGAAAACCGCTTTTCATCACTATAATTGTGGCGATTACCAGAACAATGTTGTTTTTTAGATATGATCTACAATATTGAACCAGAGAAGGGAAATATCAATCGTTGTATGATTTTGTTCATTAAGAAACCCTAGACGTTGTTCGCAAATGGCTGAAACGTTGGAAATTACGATTCCCTTGGCCGTAAGAATTTGTTGCTATGGGAAGCTATCTAGATTTCTGCTTAATTGAGCCAAATTAAAAGATGTGGTCATTACCGTTTTAGGGTTATTACACCAGGTTTTATTGATGTAAATCGTACTTTTTCCAGTTTTTATACAGCGTACATTATGTTGAAATTTGAGAAGGAATTAAATTTTCCATACACAGCAAATGGAGACAGACTTAACTACAGTTCTTGTACAAATAAACGCGCCATTTTACTGTTTTCTGTACGTGCCGTATGCGGACTTCTATGGCGTGCAGTCAGATTTATCGAGAAACATTTCAGCTGGTCACCGCCAACAGGCTCTAAAGGTTCAAAGTATTTACTGCACACATATTTAAGAGTATTTTTTAACTTAAGCAAACATGTTGTGTCGTATGAAAATGCCATTTAGTCCATCTGTCAAGATTTCATACTCCGCTTTCGGCCTGACTAGAATCAACAACTTGCGGCTTCTTTACCAACAGCAGCGCGATAAATCATATGAAAAAAAGTTAGTATTTAGAGTGCAACCTGCTCTCATTATCAAACATATGACGTCATACAAAATGAGGTAAGACATGCTGATAATGTGTTAAAGAGAATTTCACCCGATTACCACGCATATTAAAACGAGTCATCTATTTGTGCACATTCATATTTAAAGAGACTCACTTAGAGACATCAAACATTTATTAGAACAAGACTGTATTGTTCTTTCATTTATAAAACATTTTATGAAATAGGAGCCAGTCAGGTACCAGCCTTAGTGGCAGCATGCTGACGACGAAGTTTGAACTTCTGAGAATTAGCTGGTTTCCTCTTTCAGCGCCGCTTGTTCTAGCATTCAACAGATGTGCTCCATGAAATAACTCCTCGGAATTAACAACTGTTTTGTTTTCGTTTAAGTGAACTAACCACGGAAGTCATGAATTTATGAGAAACCTCATTAATCTTCTTTCCTTGTAAAAGTTGTGTGTAATGAATGTAAAATGACAGATCTTTGTAAAAGCTAAACAATAGTCGTAAGGTTTTCTGCATGTTATGCATGTATGATGTTGTGTACAGATAGAACACCTTACATTTTAAATTCAGTCTCGTGATTATTCATTATTTTGATGATTGCTATTTCATAAAAGTTTCAATAATTATATGGCTTTTTTTCAATTTGTTTTCGAAGTTAACGTGCAAACAATACGGAACCTATTTTGTTTCATCTCATTCGTATCATATGTCCGGTAACGGGACGATATCTTGGAATAATGCTGGGTCGACAACTGTACTTAGTTTTAAGCGCGAGTCATAGCAACTCTTTTCATCGTAATATATGAACTACTAAATTAACGTTTTTCAAAGAGTAACGTTTAAAGTTTTCCAGATTTGTTTAGATTTCAATATTTAAAAATGGTTAAAAAGACAGAAACTATGTTGTTAATGAACCCATATGAACATACATACATATATTGTTTTTACAATGCTGCACAAACAATCATATTTCTCTGGAACTTAAAAGCAACATATGTAAATCGGCCGACCAATATGATGCATATGTTTCGTTCCGACTATTAACCCACACATTTCAAGATTTTCATTTTTATGCGTTACTAAAAAACAAAGTTCATCAGCACAGAGTAGAGAAACAAAGTATCAAGATAAGACAATGTTGCTAAGGTTAAATGCATACACAGTGTTTATAAATACAACGAAATATATTAGCCTCGCATATATAGATGCCTTTCTTGACGAAATGTTTTTATATCGCATTTCGCTTGTTCTTCCAAACACATTCTATAAAGTGATAAAATGAAAACAGAGAGTAGACGAATTTAATCAGTATCTCAAGAAACGTTTTACCATTATAGGAACAAATAATATTCCTTTCTTATTGTAAAGCAGTAATATGTCATGCTAAAATGGCGTTTAATTTTGAACCCCCTTTTAACCAAGGAAGGCGGAATTCTAAAGAATCTGAAGATCCCCAAGATAAATGGAATTCGTTGTCAAATATTTGTCTAATCTGTGGAAAGAAGAAGTCATGATCATCTCTTTCAAAAATGACATTTTGATGTTGATACACGGTGTTAATAGTGTTACGGAGCCAATGGTTTATTAGATTTTATTTTCTGCGGAGCAGTCATCAAATAGCCAATCAAATAACTAATTGAGCAGTTCTCCGAATGGCGATAGTCCCGCAGAAAATTAATCTAAAATCACAATTAATCTGGCAGCATCGGTGTTTATAGAGACAGTCTTTAATATTGACCTTCCTCGGGTTTGAGTTGACTTAAAGAATAAAACATAGGAAGGATGCAGAAATATCCAATACAAGACGGAACTATTAGATGAGTTTAGACGATTTTTTTATCGGGATTCCTTTTAAAAGACGTGTACTAACTTCATTAAGCATTCGAAACTTTTACAGACGACAGTTTGTCACAATGATGTTTGCAGAATTAAAAGCATCAAAATAAAAAAAGGAGTCACAGAGAAAGCACTTAATTACACTGAATTAATTTATTTCTGAAACAATTAAGAATTGAGTGAACATAATCGTCATTTTCTTCTAAATAACTATCCTTTATGCATGACAGTGGTGAGACCCATTTTCATATTATGTAATTGAAAGGCGTATGATCTTCGTTATTCTAATCAAAACGACCAATGATTTTGCAAATATTGCATGACGTCAAGTCTCGCATTACACCAATAACATCTTATCAAATGATATCATTTATTGATATTCAATTTATAAACCTATACACCAGGGTTTCTTAATCTTTTTCTTGCACTCCCTTACACCATTAATATAGCTGAAAATTAAAACTGAGAACTCCCAATTCCCTCGAACAATGTTCCGCAATGTTTTGGACTCGCCAATTTTAATCGAGTGGACCGAGCATCTAATGGAAGTTCAATTGTTGAAACGGAGAAGCTGTCCCGGCTGTGAAAGGTTTTATTGTCTGGCCACTGTTCGCTGTCATAAAGAGCTCCCCTGAGTGAATGCCAATATTGTCACCAAAGTCAATAACTTCATATAATATTAAGGACGCTTTACCTAAATGACCCAGTTTGAGAGAGAACAGAATTTAAATGCGGTTGCCGCCCACTTCCGGCAACTAACGCTACCTGCTCCATGCCTTTTTTGATTAATTATAAGATGTAATTAGTTATTGATTGATTAAGTAGAAGTGATTTATTAAAAATGTAATGTGAAATGTGACGTAAATGAAAATGTAAAATCCCTCTCGGGATCACCATGATCACACAAGTTAAAAGTTCTGAAATTGAAATATTCATATAGCAGAGATTTCTAAAAGAATGAATAATGACGTAAAATATATAATGATATTGGAATGTTATTTAGTTTAGTATATATTGTTTTTCTAACCACTAGATTTACGACGGCTGTAGCTCATTTCTCGGAAAAGGAAACTTGTCCATTTCTGTATTTACTGTGTCTTCAGAAATCGTTGCCTGTCGTACTTTGAATACTTACATGATGAACAGTTTGTACAATTGTTTTGTAAGGGCTTACCTTTTCTTCTGCGTGAAATGAAACATACAAATGTATCTAATACGGTTTCGCACCCGCAGATACGTAAGATGTTGATGTAGGATTTTTGTGCCTTTATTGGCTCATGTGAAAGAGTTTTGTCAACTGTACAAGAATATCTACATTACGTAACCAAAAATAATGTGCAGGTATAAATATGTCGACTTTGCCATAGTGGTAATTCTCTGACCATTACAACTGGATTCTGTTGAACTGCTACGGACAAATATTTTACATGTATATGTTCTTTTTTTCGGACGATAATAATCTTAAAATGATGCCAAAATTAGACTGGCTTACAGAGCATCACATTATCTGCACTTTTTATGCGCATCTGCATGTCTTCAAGCAAAGCTCAGTGTGAGCTATTTGTAAAGCTCAGTCCTCCGTTGTCCGTCTGTCGTATACACTTAGACAAATATAACACTATAGAGGTTATACTTCCTGTGCAATCTCGTCCAAACTTGCACAAACGATGTATGACCACGAGATCTCGTATGCGCTCGATACTCGATGTCACATGGGTCAAGAACTAGGTCACACGATCTAATAATAGAAATAGTATTGTTGACACTCTAGAGACCAAGTATGACACCCATTCACTCGGGAAGTCACATTTTCTACCCAATCATCATGAATCTATGTCTTAATGAAATCTAGGTCGAGTTTGAAACTGGGTCACGTGGAGTCAAAATCTAGGTCAAGGGATGAACTCATAGAAAAACCTTGCCAACACTTAAGAGATCACGTTTTTCAACCAATCACCATGAAGGTTGGTAACAATACTTGTGTATTGATGAGCACCAGGTCAAGTTTGAACTTGGTTACATGGGGTCAAGAACTACGCCACCATGAACCACAGTCATCATGAAAACTGGTCAGAATGTTTGTCTTCATGATCTCATGACCGAATTCAAAACTAAGCATGTGGGATCAAAAACTAGATAACCAGGTCAAATAAAAAAACCTTGTTAACACCCCAGACGCCACATTTTCTACCCAATCATCATGAAAGTCAGTCTTAATAGAATCTAGGTCGAGATTGAAACTGGGTGATGTGGGTCAAAGAATAGGTCACCAAGCTAAATAGTACAGAAATTCTGTGAACGCTCTAGAAGTCACCTTTTCCCTTCCGTTAGCACTCAAGAGGCCACGTATGACCCTCAAACCATCATGAAAATTGGCCAGCATGTTTGTCTTGATGATATCTAAGTCAAGTATGAATGTTGGTTATGTGTGGTTAAAAACTAGGTCACGCGGTTAAATCATATAAAACCTTGTTAACATTCTCGAATCCATATGTTATACACAAACATCATGACAATTAGTCAAATGTTTGTATTGATGAACTCTAGATCTAGTTTGGAGCTGGCTCAAGTGGGATAAAAACTAAGTTACAGTATCAAATTATAGATAAACCTTGTGAACACTGTAGGGGCTACATTTTGAATCCAATTATCATGCCAAACAGCCAGGATGTTTGTCCTGATGAAATCTAAGTCATGTTCAAAACTATGTCACGTGGTATATACTAGGTCACCAAGTCAAATAACGGAAACTCCTTTTGAACACTGTCGAATCCACATTTTATATTCAAACATCTTGAATATTTGGCACATTTTTTGTCTTAATAAACTTTAGTTCGGAATTCAAACTAGGTCACAATGGGTGACATACTAGGACATTAGGTCAATATAACAGAAACATTCTGTGAAAACTCGTTGAGCCGCGTTTTGCACCCAGTCATAATGAAAGCCACCATGGCCCTCTCTTCTATATTAAATGAGATTTGCGGCATAATATGTATCACTTCTTCTTTCTTGAAAAACCTGTGATGGTTATACTATAGGCAAAACTGCTCGCTGGAAGGACAGGAGGCAACGCTTCACCTGCTTACTTGTACCTTGAAGGTCAAGGTAAGAGTCGGAAGGATTATTTTCGTGTCGGGTCCGTGTCTGTCTCGTAAATAATGGCATTTCAGAATAACTTTCTACAAATTTTCACCAAGATGCTGCTCGAGCAAAGGTTTTAGTACTAACTCTGTGGTCGTTCTTCCAAGTCCCTCCGGTACACCTTATTCCCTCAAACAGCACTACTACTACTTGTAGTCCTTCCAGGATGACAAAATTGACCAAGAAAGCTCGAAACTGTATACCCATTGCAGTCCGTCAGTATAATATACTAACGAAGATCTAACTAGACTTAAACCCTACATATAAAGATCGTGTTAGAACGGCCTTGCATGGAGAGCTTAAGACGAGCCATTGTTAGTGCTTGTAAATGTCTGCAGGTCTGTCCGTCCACTGTAATTTCTATGTTTTCATGAAAATTGGTCAACATATTCTTCCCAGTGATTGTTAGTCCAAGTGGGTGGTATGGGCAAAAATCTAAGTCACTTGGGCAACTCATAGAAAAACCTTGAACACTCTTGTGCACGTCTCGTATCCAAAGTTAATCGAAATACAAATTATAAAACGATATCGTTTATACTTACAGTTTTTCATCTCTTGTTTATCCACGAAATATATCCAGTTTTGTGGTTGAAAACTATTTAATCCAAAATTACAGGAATCTGTATCCAAGGAGAATGCTTTTGTTTCACATAAACAACAAATATATCCAGCTTTTTTGATACCAGGTAGAATTGCAAACCTTTCGACGGATGCTGTTTATTCCAAAATTAATAATGTGCAATATATTCCAACATTAATATATCCAATGAAGAAAAATATTTTAACATTGTCGACTTTAAATTTCATACCGTGTCGTATTTGAACACACCTTTATATCCAATGTATTCACGGAAATCCCCACACTTCACATCCATAAAGACGCAAACAATTAGTAGGTTACTGCCCTTTACATAACAAACATACCCGAGTATCACGTTGAAATTTCAGATAACATTTACTTAAAAGTAACACATATACATGTATTAACATACCTTTCCTTTGTTCTAGATTATTTTTTCCTAAGCCACATCATAAATCCAAGAAGCTTTACTCCAACCTGAAAAATACAAAAAACAACTATATCTATAAGTTGTAATTAAAATAAAGCATATTGCATTAAAAGACCATTTGGAAAGGACGGAACTTCGGGTTGTACTATTTCTGCTTAACATTATGCGAGTAGAAAATTTAGGACTCGTTAAAACCTTGCCATCTTATAGTTTTGCTAGGAATACGGACTTCTTAGTAGACAAAGAAATGGGTGATGATGCATTTGGATAAACGAGAAAACAGATCCCGGTAATTCAGGATATAAGCATCTAAGTAAAGAAATAGAGTGGGTAAGACTTCTTTGTAAACAGAATGTTTCAGAACCTTATGAAGGGTGTATATGAAAACAATTACATTAGCCATAGACCATAAATTACAATCAAACCTTACCTACAAGCCTTACAATCTTCCATAAACCATAACATTACAAACAAGCCTCGCCATTACCAATAAACCATAACATTACAAACAAATCTTATCATTGCCAATATAAAAGTACCACCAAACCTTGCCAATAAACCATAACATTACCAACAAGTATTGCCATTGCCAATAAACCATAACATTACCAACAATCATTGCCATTGTCAATAAACCATAACATTACAAACAAGCCTCGCCATTACCAATAAACCATAACATTACAAACAAGCCTCGCCATTACCAATAAACCATAACATAATCAACAAGTATTGCCATTGCCAATAAACCATAACATTACCAACAAGTATTGCCATTGCCAATAAACCATAACATTACCAACAATCATTGCCATTGTCAATAAACCATAACATTACCAACAAGTATTGCCATTGCCAATAAACCATAACATTACCAACAAGTATTGCCCTTGCCAATAAACCATAACATTACCACCAAGTATTGCCATTACCAATAAACCATAACATTACCAACAAGTATTGCCCTTGCCAATAAACAATAACATTACCAACAAGTATTGCCATTGCCAATAAACCATAACATTACCAACAAGTATTGCCATTGCCAATAAACCATAACATTACCAACAAGTCCCTTGCCAATAAACCATAACAATACCATCAAGTCTTGCCCTTGCCAATAAACCATAACATTACCAACAAGTATTGCCCTTTCCAATAAACAATAACATTACCACCAAGTCTTGCCATTACCAATAAACAATAACATTACCAACAAGTATTGCCCTTTCCAATAAACAATAACATTACCACCAAGTCTTGCCATTACCAATAAACCATAACATTACCAACAAGTATTGCCCTTTCCAATAAACAATAACAATACCAACAAGTATTGCCATAAACAATAAACCATAACATTACCAACAAGTATTGCTATTACCAATAAACCATAACATTACCAACAAGTCCCTTGCCAATAAACCATAACAATACCATCAAGTCTTGCCCTTGCCAATAAACAATAACATTACCACCAAGTCTTGCCATTACCAATAAACCATAACATTACCAACAAGTATTGCCCTTGCCAATAAACCATAACATTACCAACAAGTATTGCCATTGCCAATAAACCATAACATTACCAACAAGTATTGCCATTACCAATAAACCATAACATTACCAACAAGTATTGCCATTGCCAATAAACCATAAAATTACCAATAAGTATTGCCATTGTCAATAAACCATAACATTACCAACAAGTATTGCCCTTGCCAATATACCATAACATTACCACAGCAACCAAAAACAATAACATTACCAAAAGTATTGCCATTGCCAATAAACAATAACATTACCACCAAGTATTGCCATTACCAATAAACCATAACATTACCAACAATCATTGCCATTGTCAATAAACCATAACATTACCAACAAGTATTGCCATTACCAATAAACCATAACATTACCACCAAGTATTGCCATTACCAATAAACCATAACATTACCAACAAGTATTGCCATTGTCAATAAACCATAACATTACCACCAAGTATTGCCATTACCAATACACCATAACATTACCACCAAGTATTGCCATTACCAATACACCATAACATTATCAACAAACCTTATCACTTCCTTTTCATCATACCTGTCAAACATATCTTGTCATAATTCATAAACCATACCATTACCAATAAACATGATCACTGCTCATAAACTATGCAAATAAATTTTTCCATTTCTCATAAACCTAACCATACCTATAAGCCTTAACGTTATGAATAAACTGCAACATAACGCATAAATGTTAACTTTTACATAGAAATACCCAGCTTAAGCCTTAACATAAACGTTTTATCATTATGCCTTACCATAATCCATCAGCCTACCATTACTAATAAGCAAATTACCTATAAGCCTTAACACTATAAATGAGCCTATACATTGCTCATAAACCTTAACAATACCCACAAGCCATAGCAATACCTATTGGAGTTGCTATTGCCAATATCACTTAAGATTGCCGTTAGGCCTTCCATCGCACATAAGCTGTACCAGTAACTATAAACCGATTTCACCTAAAACTAAAAATTAGTGGTCCATTACCCATAAAACTTCCCATTACACATAAGCCTTATGATAACGCTGAAGCCTTACCATTACACATAAACCTAGCCATGGTCCATAACTCTTCCCATTTCCCAAAATCCCTGCCATTAATCATGACCCTTGCCATTACCTAAAAGCCTTGCCATAACCTAAACACATTGCCATTTACTATGAGCTTTGCCAATATCTAAAAGCCTTGCCATAACTTACAAACATTGCCATCTACTATGAGCCCTGCCATTATCTAAAAGCCTTGCCATAACTTATAAACTGCCATTTATAAAAGCCTAATTATAAACTTGCCTCACAGAGCCCTGTCATTAAAGCCTTGAAAATTATAAACATTGCCATCTACTATGAGCCTTGCCATTATCTAAAAGCCTTGCCATAACTTATAAACATTGCCATTCACAATTAGCCTTGCCATTATCTATAAGCTTTGACATATTCTACAAACCTTACCAGTTTCCATATAACTAACCACTACCATAGCCTTGTCATTTTCTATGAGCTTTTTTATGAGGCATAAGCAGTACCTACAAGCCCTGCAACTGGAATGACACATTTTCTTATGCAGAAAGTCTTTAAAATATACAGATTAATATTTTAGTACAAATGTACAATTTACCAGTAGGAAATGCAATAACGATATGAATGCACAATTCTGCTGCCTTTTTTACTAGTGTTGCATTCAAATTTAGAAAATCCATTGTGCAGTCTTTGTTAATGGTCAAGCTTTTAATAGAGCTTGATGAGAATTCAAAGCGGAAACACACTAAAAATCATAATACATAAAACTGTAATTAGTGTGCCGCTATCAATGGGCACTGAATACATAATTCCATGGCCTATTATTCAACATTCAATGGAGGCATCTGTCCTTTTGTTTGAAACACTACTGCCACAAAATTCGGATATGCGTTTTTTATCAATAAAGGCTGAATAAATCAGCACATTTCGAATTACGTGTATTTAAATTTCAAAAAAATGAAAAGAATACTAGAAACAAGCTACCAGTTCAGTAGAACTTAAAGAAGCAATGATTCGCCTATTCGACCCTAATTATGTAAAATAACAAATTTGGGCCTTATAAAGGTCGCAAAAGTGTCACCCAACTCATTGTTAGCACTTGATTTATACAAAATAATGGAGAATAAGAGATCGGGACTTCCTCTTCTTATTTGTTGCCCAACCTTACACAAAAAGCCCTAAACGCATTAATGAGCGAGAATCAATCGCTGAGCAGCAGGTGCGCGTAAGATTACCCATAGTTCTCTTCGGTTGTCATCAATGGCGGACAATAGTTTGCTGCACACTTATAATTACGTACTTGTAACCTGTCATCGGTCTTTACAGAAAGCAAATTTATTGGGAAAAGAAGCGAATGCAATTTACGTAAAGGACTGTAATTACTGGCAACTTAAATTTGCGTCCCCATAGAGATGGGCGGGGCAGTTTGAATTTGACATCCTCATAGTGGAAGGGAATCGAGGGGTATGGACCACAAGTGAGAAGTATGTAGAAATATGATCTTGTCCTCGGTTAATTCTAATTGATAATTTGATCTGTTTTCTATGAATATCACCTTGCTAATAATGGTCATGTAAACAATCCATACACAATGCATGGAATGAACGCAGTGCATGAAAACATTACATTTGACAAAATACACAAAGATTGCCTATGATAACTGACACCGACGAAGTAATAGAATCTATTAAACATACTTCTAGTGTATACTGCTCAAAATGTTCTAATTTTTTGAGAATCTTAATTTCAATGAACATAAATATCAAATAACACACGGAAAGAACCATGCGCATGTTCATGCACCAAAAGCAACGATGGAAATTAACTAATGGCTTTCACTGTGACTATGCAATACTTTCATTCCAGACGTTCTGTCCTGAATCCATTTAACCATGGACTTATTCCTGCCCTGAATCCATCTAACCATGGACTTATTCCTGCCCTGAATCCATCTAACTATGGACTTATTCCTGCCCTGAATCCATCTAACCATGGACTTATTCCTGCCCTGAATCCATCTAACCATGGACTTATTCCTCTAAACAGTGATCATTGATAAACATTTTGATTCTGTTTACGATGAATCTTAAATCTGCTAAGATACTGGTACGTTTTTACATCCGTATGAGATACAATGTTGATGTCTTGTGTCGTGCAAACGGTATACCATTACTACTTTACAAACAGATACTACTTACGCGTATTCTTCTTTTTCACGTCATTGCTGTTTTTTTATATATTTTTTGCAGAGACAAATATGCTATTAAAATGGCAATACAACAACATACATTTTATTCAAACTATTAACTGATTTGGTTGTATGTCTATACGATCTTACAAAATACGAAAGAAGGGACAGGTATCTGAGTACTTCTTTATAAAAAAACTCCCAAAATGTTAGGTCATTTTATGTTTGCAGCCTAATTTTATTTCAAAATGAAAATAAATGCATGTTTCAGATCGGTTTTTCGTATGCATCAAATAAATTCCCGTGCCAGCCACAGTCAATCAGTTCATTTAAATTTCTGTACAGCTTATAGTCAAATATGAAGTGTCTGGTTAGCAACTCGATACAACAAAAACAGCCGGAGTGACTCGCATACCCAGGAGATACAGAAGAAATAATTCACCACAGTGAGTATTAAGTTTCACTTAAGTTCCAGTTGCAATACAATAGATGAAAGAACAACTCATGAAATATGAAATGTGCAACAGAATTTCACGGTTTATAACAATGTGGCCTGCAAACGATGATATAACTCGATATTGTCGCACGAGAATTACTGTTGCCTCATGCGTGATATTTATGGCAGTGAAGAGCGCTGTTCCATCTAGTTTTTCTCATGTTCAAAGTAAAACCTCTACATTGTTGGACCAAACAGACGCTGTTGGATTCTGTAGCTTTTTCACGTACGTATGAAAGCATTGTCTGTAGCACAATGGTAAGACGTCGCAGTTAGGCAAAACTTTTCATGTTAAAGCAAAAACGTTTAACGTTGAAGTTATTTTGGAGTTGAATAGTTTAAATTACATCTTTGCAGCACAATATTCAGTAAGAAACATAGGTAGACATAAGTGCACACATTGTATGACGAAAAGTTTTGTGGAAAAAAACCCAGATAATGGAAATATTGTCATTTTCAATCCAGACTACGATCAAATAAGGTGGAACAAGAAGAAACTTCCCTTTTCAGACCGGAATCCTTCCGTCTTAAAAAAAAAAAAAAAAAAGAAAAAAAAAAAAAAAAAAAAAAAAAAAAAAAATAAAAAAAAAAAAAAAAAAAAAAAAAAAAATATTTTTTTTATAAAAAAAAAAAAAAAAAAATTTTTTTTTTTTTTTAAAAAAAAAAAAAAATTGGGGGGGGGGGGGGGGGGTTGGGGGGGGGTAAAAAAAAAAAAAAAAAAAAAAAAAAAAAAAAAAAAAAAATAAAAAAATTTTTTTAAAAAAAAATATAAAAATATAAAAATAATACTTTTATCCTTGCTTCATCCCTCTGAAACACACCATCTGATCCCAATGTGAATGTTTGGAAATAAAATTATCTAACCTTTAGTTTATTAAAATTCAAGATCTAATTAATCAAAAAGTGAGAATTCAGTTTTATTTTTGTCTGAAGGTTCAAGATACTAATTACTTACAAGTTATTCAGTTACTTACTAAGTTGAATTTTATCGAGTTTATTTTAAAAATAAAGGGGAAAATTTAAGTATAAGTTGATACTAAGTGATTCAAGAAAAAGTTAAAATTCTAGGCGAATTCTAAGCCAAGGGATTGTTTTAGTGTTGTCGGTATTTCAGACCTTTAAGGAATAGTAATGACACAATTATTTGTATCATTGCTTTTGGATGAATCTGTAGATATATGAGAGTAAACTAATCTCTTTATGATACCTTGCTTTTAGCAATGGGGCGGAGCTTAAAACTGTACTCTATCTGATATATAGCATTTTTTCAATAGAGTAGTATAGGAAATTGGTCGTGATACAAATCAGATAGAGAACTGTTTGCTTGAACGATTACTTTGAAAATTACAGGAGACTTCCTCCTCAAAATAAAATATTCAACTAGTACTCTATTCAATATAAAAAAAAAAAAAAAAAAAAAAAAAAAAAAAAAAAAAAAAATATACAAAGAGGGAATAATGGTATTATAAAAAAAAATTATCATTGCATATGTCGCAATTCAACTG
The DNA here is from genome assembly GCA_022818135.1 of Saxidomus purpurata. NCBI lineage: Eukaryota > Metazoa > Mollusca > Bivalvia > Venerida > Veneridae > Saxidomus > Saxidomus purpurata. The sequence goes on from JAFMSR010000015.1 coordinate 38,938,055, forward strand.
AAGTAGTGACATCACCAAATTATTGCATCATCAGGTTGCATCATCACCAAACATTACATCACGTCGATTTTACTAGAGTAGGACGCTTAGTTTTTTTTGGCTTAACGGGACACCCCCAACATCTCGCAGATTATATAGTTCCAAATATCATTAATGTGTTCAATGAATGTAAACTGATAAATAAATAAATACAATTTTAAATGAACAACATATATCGAAAAATGCCTCATTCCAGCACAAATTTTCTACTAATAGGCCTTCTGTAATAAATCGCTTTCTACCTATTAATTGTGCAACAACAACTTTACATATATATGTAATAGATTATTGAATGTGTTATGGTACTGCAACATATTTTAAAAACGCTGTTTATACCGATTATGGATGGAATGTATAGATTCAACTTTTATAATAAGTATAATCTTGCAAATATCTTATTATTTATGCTTTTGAAGTTATTTAAATTCACATGAGGTTTAGCGAGCACTCAATGTACATTACAGTAATACTACAAGACTAGTGTATGCTCTCACGGAGAGAGACAATTCATTTCTTATAAATAATTACTGGACGCTTTTCATTATTTATGCATTTCTACCGCTTTAACTAACTACTAACAATTAAACAGCTTGGAACTGTAACAAAGACTTATAAATTCTTGGAATCAAAGACACCTGAGACGCAGAAGCGCAGTGTAAGAAAATGATGGAGTGTCGCCCAGCGCACAGCAATTCAATGTGTAAGAGTACCCGCGTAAATGCTATAGAAATAAAATATGCATCATGTATAAAACCAAATATGGAAATATCTAGAAATACTATCCATCATTTTACGAGTAATTACATTTCAATAAGTGATTTTATGTCATCTAAGCAATTCTACAAATGAAAAGGCACAATAGCAAAATCTCATAATTACCGTTGGTGAAATTTATTGGTCACAGTGGGGAAGATCGTGCAGACTCCGGGAAAATTACGATAATTGGTGGAATATTGTAAAAATATTGTCATCAGTGTTGTTTTGATTATGTTCCAGCTATTTTTCGTGTAATCGTTATCCTCAGGCAATGCTGAAATTGGTGGCACTTTCGCTCACAATTTCGCGGTAAATTAAGTGAGCCAAGATGTCGTCTGCTGATAGGCGGGATTTGAAAACCGGTTTTCTCGATTGTATGTCAGGCAAAAACTTGAAAATGGCACTGAAACCATCTGGTTATTTTTGAAATGTAAACTCTTTGTCGGCATGTTTTATTATGATGTCAGCAAAGTAGCAAGTGCTGTATCATATTTGGGCGGGGGGGGGGGGGGAAGGGGCGGGCTTACGTTTTTAGGGGCAACAATCGTAGTTTTGTTATCAGTGTTACTACTGAGAGCACCCCCGTCCCCCCTCCCCGCCTCTATATTTCATAACTTGTCGTTAGTATGTATCTGTTCTATTTTTTTATTATATTTGCAAATGGTTTATTTTTAAGTGTTTGTTCAAGTTTGAATATTACCAGTTTATTTTTATGTTCTGTGTTCATATATATCTCACAGTAGAAGGTTGGGGTAAGGGGGGCACTATTCCTATTACTAATAGGAAAAAGCCTTGCCCCATTGGAAAAAAATATGGTGTATGAATTAGTGGAAATTCTGGTGTACCTAATTTGGTTGTTTTGTTTATGCTGTAATAATGCAATGACCCTGTTTTAGATCTCTTTTTTCTGTTCCTGCACTAAACTATTTGCACGCATCATGCGCACACGTTCATGTTCACTGAGACAATCGACCAACTTTCGTCTTCATTTGGAGATGTTCGGCGCAGATTAGCCAATCAATCTAAGTTAGGAGCCCCATAACCGTATTCCCAGTGCTAGAAACAATATGGCTGCCACCAAACAACGAGATAATATGGGTAATATTAATTTTCATCACCATTAAATCATGGCAAATTACCAAGATAGATGGCTCCGGGGCAAATATCAGATCTTACAGAGAAGAGAGTAGCTACTCCATTGATAAATACATTTGAGTAATTACTTCGCTGTGTATGACACTTAATTCAAATATTGCTAGTTTTTGTAATACATTAATGCAAATAATGATTATTGTGTAAACTTGTGAGACAAGTTTGTTTGTTAAATCTTCTCTCTTCCGGTCCGATGACAGTAAACAGGAAGTGACGTTGAAGGAATGGTAAATAACGCTTAATGTACTACGTCAGTCTTGTATATTCAAGAACACCTTTGAAAGATAAAAACTGAAGTTATAACACTTAACATCGTACTGAATATCTACTGCGTCGACAGGGAATCTAGAAACAGCGCGAGGAGCTAGTAAGAATTTAGTTATTGCACACAATGGACTTACTATGTAATATGATTTCGTTCTAGGTGTTGCAAAATTACAATAGTGCTATGTGTTAAAGGCATTAGGAGGTTGACTGCAATCTATTGGCGGAGGCTGGTTGCAGGTTACATTAACCTGATGATGTACAACATTTAGGAGTTATGAATTCAAACCTAAATACTACCTTACTTTAAGTGGTTAAGATCATATTAAGACTATATATTGCCATACACTGGACACACACAAACCTAACATATACTACAAAGAATGCGTGCATAAAATATGCTCATAAAACAGACAGGGTAATTGCATACAAAATCGTGCAGATACGTGCTCATCAGTTTCGCCAGAGAAGAAGATTACAGAGATATGCAGCTTCACTGACTTCTGAACTAGATTGCATGCACGCACATAAACCATTCTGTAACAATTATATCTCAAAGGTATTTAATCCCACATACATACATATTTTATACAACCTAAGAAATTTAAATGTAGTGTTCTCACGTTTTACATTATTTATTAGTATATGTGTTTCTTTAAATACATTCCTACTTTATTTTTTAGAGTTGGAAAAGTAGGCGATCATGCGACATTTTAGGCAGAAACGTGGTTTATAATGTAGGTTTCTTATATTTGTTTTCCAATCCATAAATAACTGTAGTTAGGATTTTGCAATTTCATTCTTGCGAGTATATGCAGCACGGGGATGCGGGGCCAATTTCTTGTTCGTTGCCTTTGACTTTGTGACGCGGAGGACTGATAGCAGGAATATTTCAAATGAATAACCAACAAAATGATTCATTTTGTGACCTTTTTTCCTTACTGTTTGCTGTACTTGTTGTTTAGACCACTCGCATAGCAGCAACCTAACAATCAAAGTCCTATCTGTGCGGACTGAAACGCCATTCCTTCAGTAACAAAGTCCATCATGTAGGCCGAGACAGTCAATGCTTACTATTTGCAAGTTATGATTGAACATTGATCCAAACATACTAAATGTTACAGTAAAATTGCTGTTGTATGATATTGTTTCGCAGTAACCTTTAGTTAAATCTGCTAATGACTAGGGATCTAATATTATAGATACTACATTTTCTTGCCTGTCTAATTAAACTATCCAGTTGTGACTTTAAATCGTGCAACTGTGGAAATCTAGCTTTTCCAAATAAGTAAAAACCATAGACCAATAGATCTAGATCTAATAGCAAAAATGAAATACGTTAGTTTCTCATGATTCTCACAGATAACATGATAATGCTCGAAAAACCATTTATATTAAATATAACCAATTATGGTGGTGCTAATTCCGTAATAACAGCTGTGACATTATATTCACACTTAACCGGTGCGCATGTGAAGTTTCACAGTGTCTCTGAGGAAAGTGTGGAAATAACACATCCGCCAACAAGACTAACGAGATAGTTAATAAATTGATTCGTTTTTCCTCCCAACAACTATTAAAGGGTGATAATATTCTCATATTTCGTTCAGAGAAAATTAAGGTGATGGAACAGGAAGGTCTTTCCAGTTTGAACCAGGAGTGCTGATGTCATAAATATTATTTGTGACGTTCACATGATGACGTAACAGTGTTACGTTCTCCGCTGGTAGTGTATTTAATTGCATCAGGAATTTTACTTGTAACATTGTACCAGATATTCTTTGTTCGTAAGTTTTTTAATCTCAATATTTGTTATTGACCATAGTTCATAAAGTAAAATATGTCATCGTATGTGTTAATACAATGGCCATTTCTCACGACCGATGCACAATGCCGATATCTAGATTCTGTAGTCGTCTATTTCAAGTTATATATTAGCCTACTATTCACAATGGTCAAGTAAAATGTTTAAAACTCAGAGAAAGCTTTCATGTCGGAATCCACGTATGGGTTATTTCTCTCAGCGGACAGAAATGGAAGCAAACACTAACGAAATAGGATGATTTTCAATTTTTGACTTGTATAATCAAAAGGGTTAATACTAGGATAAAAATGAAAAACATTAAATATATTTTAGTAATAACATTTATAATATCAATTTTTCCAAGAGCATACATGAATGCTTAAGAAAATTGTGACGGTAATTTCGGAGGATATATAGATCTATTCACATATTTTGTTTGGAGTATTTAACTGTCAACACGGCGATATTAAAACTGCATTTCTCTGAAATTTGTTTGACATATATGTTAAACTGAAATATGTGTGTTTTTCATAATTTTCTTAAAGATCTAGAACAGAATCTACCAAGAATTAGCTAAAACGTTTATAACACTGATTATTTCGTCAAACCGGATCTTAAGCCCAATCGATATGACATTCTAACATTTTACTAGTACTCTAATAGACTATATAACGATCGTGACCTCGTCTTATCAATTCAAGATACAATCTTTAGAGTACATTTTTTGGCAAATTTTAAAATGACATTACAAATTTTGCGTATGTTTCATACACGTCTGTCGTTAGTAATTTCTTACAGGGGCTTGTGACATTCATCTTCTAACATTTTTGTCGAAATGTACACTATACAGACTTAAGCTCAATATCAAAACAGACTGCAGACAACCTTACAAAAAAAAAGTAAAATCGCTAGACTGTCTTCAGCAATATCTTACCATTACATATGTTTTCAAACGCTATTCGATTATTCGAAATTTTGATATCATTGTGAAAATATTAAAAAATGACAGTGGAAGTATATTTGGAATGTTCAAAAATGAATGTCCGTATATAAATTCCTAAAATTGCCTGGTTCCCTTTGATGTGGCCTTACAATAACTTAACGAATTAAAAAAAATTAAATGGCTGTTTTCATTTTAAGCTCGCAAGTCCCTGTGCGACTTGTACAGAGATTAGGCAGAAATGAATTCCAATAACCCTACACTTATCGGACATCTTTCTATCCAGCTCGAGTTTCAAGGCACAGCCATGATCATTTTATAGTCCCCAAAAACCTTTGTCCGCGCAATATTTTTTACATTTTTTTTATTTTATGTTCATACCACTTGGAAGATAACTTGAAATTTGACGCGTGCAAATTTACACAATCTTTATTGAGCTTAATTAATCAATTCATCAAAAAAGATTAACAATTAAACACAATGGGACATTAAAGGCAATAAAATTTTGTTGAAATATGTATTTAGTGTTTGACATAACTTTTATTGTATTTAATGAATTATCTATGTACTGTTTAAATCATTAAATAGCATGTCCTTAAAAAAGAATAAGTATTCAAATTAATTTCAATGCTTTAATTCAAAAATTAACAATATATTCAATGTGTTATTAAATTCAGTGCAATTGCATTGAAGACAATTATAATTGACTATTATATTTTGTATTTAATAAGCAATTATATTAAAATAATGCCGCCGAAGTATTTTATTCTTATACCCAAGACAATGAAAAGACCTTGTTCCAGATGTTTTGCACTTCCGTAATACCAGTTTTTGACTTCTTTAGATAAAATCCACCAGTACATACAGTATTTGAAATCAACTTTACAAAATGATGACTAAATAAGTAACAACACTTTTTGAAAGATACACTGTAAAAAGTACTGAGTTTATTTTGGCGATGCCAGGGGTCTTTTTTGCTGATTTGTTTGTAAAATGCTGCACTAAACACTAAGAATGCTTTTTTTTAAATGTATGAATTGTTAATTTTTATTGATGTGAAAAAAAATTGATAAAAAGTGCATTCTATATTCATCACGTGATCAGATCACTGATTTGTGGCCAATTTAGAATTCGTTTTGATGGGGTTTCTTAAAATTCAATAAATCTGCTCTTTCGCATGAAAATGACAGCGTAGTACCATTTCCCGTTCTATCACGACAAGAATATTGGTCTCTAAGGAGAACAGAAAACAATCCATTTCACTCCGTTCATTTCTCAGCGGTTTTGTTTCTAGTAGTTCTGATTGCGTTCCAAGCTGTTTTCCTCGCAACACACCAGATTTTGTACATTTTCGTTTATTAATTCATCATTTCCACGACTCCTACAAATTTTCATTATGTTTAGTGCCCAAATTCATAACCCTCAAAGGACCAATCCGCGATCAAACCTACAATATTTGACTCAGAATTTTCAATTTAGGTTGACCCATCTAATTTTTTGTTCATCCGGCAGAGCGGAGAAAGTCTTTTGAACGTAACCAATCATCGGAAAATTTCTGTATAGGGTTTTTGACGCATTTCTCATATTGAATTAAGATGCGGGGATTACAGCGATGGTGCCCGAGTACAGAGAAAGGGAATTTCATTTACACGATTGCACTGACAAACTCCTGAATTTTAAGCAAGGGAAGAAAGCAAAGCAAGAACTGTGCTTTAACTTCGGAGTAGATTAAGTTATGGCAAGGGAATTCAATTATTTAGCAAGCTAACAAGAAAAAATAATAATAAGGTGGCTCAATAATGTAAAGGCTACATTGGCAGCCGTCTCACAAGGCATGGGTTCGAATCTGGAAATATATCGTGTACATCCGAGGACCCTTTGTCATAAATCCAACGCAGTTTCAGTGCCAAATTTTAACATCAGTAACGTAAGTTCTTTAGCATAGCATCCTTTTCATTTCGATAGAAAACGTTGATAAATAATTTGTACTGGTAATGGTTTCATGACAAAATAGATCACTGTTAATAATTTAGATAACAACGTCATATCTGTTGGAAGGTGATACCAGGATATCTGACAAGATTCAAACTAAGAACTTGCAGAATGACTAGCTTTTGCACAATCACAAATATGTCGTACATAAATTGATGCAACATAATATACAAAACTAACAGCAAGCTCCCACTGTGCTTGCTTTTTAGAATTAAAGGGTAGAACTTCATTTTGCATGTACGCTGAATGGTAAAACATAATACAAATGTAAAACACTCAGCGTAAAACTAACCAGAGTTGGGCATTATTTACTAGTGGTCAAAAATACTCTTCCTGATGCCTATTTGTTTTTGGTTACCCGGAAAGTAAAGGAATTAATGTCCTCTTCACATATAATGTAAGAAATGAATGGTCTTTCAGCGTTCGCATTCAGTGTCATAAATCCAGTCATATGGAAGAAAAAAACCCTAGACTATGCAATTAAAATAGGCAAAAAGAAAGTTCAAAACGTGCGCAGTATTACGAAATTTTATTTCAGGAGACAAATGTTTATCCTCGCTGTGTGAGATATTTTATTGTACTATACATATAATACGTAATATATTGTGAACGCGAATCATTTATCAGCTGCCGACTGGATGCCGGTAGTGCTGATCATATTCATTAGTACTCGCAGGCAATCAATTATAAAGACAAGAAATGAAATATGGTGTATTCCGTATCTTTCTATACAATCAGTTCTACACATCACCCAGCGATATATCATATGGCAAATTAATATGTTTTTTCCCCGAACGAAATTGGTCGCGTAAGTTTTGTAATCAGACGTACAATATCTTTCAATTAAATATAAGCTCTTTTTTATGTGAGGAAATTATCTTTAAAAACCCCACCAAATTGTATATCTTTGCACATGTTCAACCATAAGGGAAAGTTATAAAAATCACTCCGGTATTGAATTAGCAAAAGTCGTCAAAAGTTAAGTGACAGAGAGATATTGAGAATTGAAGAATTGTATGACGTCATCTGCGGTTTCCCCCCAAGAACGTGACGTATTATTACGGAGATGACCAAGTCAGTGTGGCTGGGTTGCAGAAACTGCATTCAGACGTAGTGATAACTAGCAATATGCCTGCGTTTGTACATGTATGTGCAGTATGTGTTTATTAATTTAATCAATGACTTTACCCCCCCCCCCCTCCCCCCACACACACACACTTTTTGTTTCATTGCATATCACGCAGTGATATATTACAATGATCAAACTAGAATGCATGCTAAGAAATTTGTATTGTAAAACAAGATAAGTGCTTAAAGCTGATAAGATGCATGCTCTTTTCTGTTATGAGCATAAAATATCTGTATAAAAGACAATACCATGCTATATAGTATACTACCCTGTGCATTAAATGCTTTTATCCAATTAACGCAATATCAAAAAGCTGGCTTAATAGCAGTTTTACTTAATCTGTTTTGGGCAAAACTACCCAGTTTTCTAATTACTGAATTTGATACATACTTGGTATCACCGACAGTCTCACAACAATTTCAGAAATGTAACCGCAAGAAAAAAAAGTCTTAATGATTCAATGAAATGAATTAAAACCTAATAGCCGATGTAATCAGATATTTTTCATTATAAAACCTTCACTCTTAATTTATTTTTATATACCTACCGGCATTTAATTATGTGTTTTAAAAATAAATCATCGTTTCTTATATTGCATATTAACGCTTGTCAAAATTTAAATTTCATTTCATTAAGTACTTAAACAGCCGTGTCACCAGTGTCTTAAGAAACAAGATGGCGCTCCGTGCAGCTAATTTGTTTCAATATCGAGATAGTATCTAACGGCGTATCCTGGGCTCAGTTATGTTCAGGTAATGATCAAGAAGTAAAAATAGACTTGCGAAATATCCCATCTTTTTGAAGTTATGTAATTTACGCCGATGTAGCAAAATAGCGTACAAAATGTACATGCTTAGGCATCTTATGTCAGTTCTAATGCTGTAAACAGACAGATGCGAACACATGCTCCAAAGTCTGTTAGAACGTTTTGGTTTGCAATGATATGAGCAAGTTCACATGGTCGGCGCATGCAATGTCAAACGACAGCTTTTGTAATAACGTACACAAGTCCTATGAACACATTTTAACATCCACAGGAGTAAATCATAGGACGATGTATTCCCTACATAGAAAATATACTAAATATAACAAATGTGTATCACATGCAAAAAATAAAGCAGCAAGCACTGTATATAGAAAATTCTTTGGTAAAGTTATCGGTTGCCACATTAAATTACACTGTATCAGATCACAACAGAAAACTTGAATGTTTCAAAATAAGACATAGAACATTTGCCTAAATGTTGCCAATTTTGGTGTTTACCTTACTTCATGATTTTGCAGAAAGTTCCTAGCTATGCAATGGTAAATACAAAAGCTACATTTTAACAAGCAATACCTAAATGTTGCCAATCTTGGTGTTTACCTTACTTCAGGTTTTTGCAGAAAGTTAAATACAAAAGCTATATTTTAACAAGCAATACCTTTGGAATTTGTAGGATTTACTCTTTATGACCTATACAAATACAGAATGCCATTGCGACCTTTTCGACGCCTTATACAATGTTCTAACCACAGGCAATAGTCTAGGTTGAAAAGGTCTATATAAAATAGTTCATCATACCATGTCTTTTCTGCTATTTACACTTTATTTTATTAAAAATGTAATCAGACATTAAATATCCCGTCATAACTTTAAAAGGCAGAAACAAATGTCTTCATAAAATACGCATATATTGAACTGGACCAGCGCTTTAGTTCGAACGGTTGTATTCAGAGACTGTTGCTTTTTGTACCTTAACATCGTATATTCGCAAAACTCATACACTTTTGTTGAATGTAACGGATAACACTGCTTAATTCCAAAGGCTTCCTTTAGATGACCAAATATTGCCTACAATCAGATGTGTGTGAAGCCAGTCTATACAAAAACACGGGCACAGGTATCTCTAAGATGATCGCGATTTTTTCCCCAAATGTTTATCGGTTCCAGCCAATGAGCATACACAAAGCCTGTCGTACAAGATGATAAGATCTTCGCGGTAGTATATGAGAAATTTAAAACCGAACCAAATTTAAACCCTCATTGTAGAGGACTGAATACAAAAAATGGTTGAGAGCAATGTTGTATTATAGAAAACTGACGAAGTGGTTAAGATTAAGGTAACACGGCTAGATGAGCTTGAATTTAGATGATGCCTTTTATGTATAGAACTGGATATGGTTGCATCTAGCGTACGGGGAATTAAGCATTCAATACTCTCTCTTTTCAAATGCAGATGAAAGAAATAACGGTTTTCACCACCTAGACCCCGTTAGTCTTTTGAAAATAAGTACGAAAATGAATAAGCAAGTCAAATTTATGGTCTGTTCATGAAAACGATATAAAAGGACACGTTGAGGAGTGAGAGAAAAATGATCTTGTACACAAAAACTGAAAAGGTAATGTGATGAAATAAAATTATTTGGCTGAAAAAGAGTTTTGTGGCCCACGAAATAAGGGACATTCTTAACAATGAATAAATAATGACTCTATTCAAGTTTGGAGTGATTGTCAAAATTCACAACAGAAACGTTAATACATTGTAATAGATGGGCATTTAATTTGAAAAAAAAGAGATGTAAGAATGGCGCACTGACTTGGCTCGAATATGAACTGCGCATTGGTTTAAGTTATATCTTACCTATCAATATCATAACAGATGAGAACTGAAGACAGCATTATCACACACAATAAAATGCTTATTCTAGACCGATGCAATGATCATTGGTGTGGGGCGGAGGGGGTCGAATTTGAGTTTTCAGTTAAATTTGCTTGTTATGAGACAATTCTCACCATCCGACTTTAAACGACAGATAAAGTGTTGTTGTTGTTGTTGCTGCTGTTTAACAGTTAAGATAGGGACAGATTTTCAGATACAGAGGCTTCTATTTATATATTGTTTTATCCAAGTATACAAGAAAGTCTCGGGAAAGAAATGAAAAATGAACACTGTTGCCCTTCCCTACATTAGAAGCTGGCTACATCTGTCGTTCAGTCAAAGTCATTACACTATGGATTTTATACCTGTCCGTCGTGTGGGTTAGAACTTGAAATATATTTTGTTCATAATGTGTTTTATCATTTAATATCAAGTTTGGGATGTTTAAGACGAAATAATCTGATGGAGAATGTACGGGTATTTCTATATTTTGAATAGAAAAAATATGGCAAAAAATTGCATATTTTCCATAATGTCTAGTCTATTTCTAATTCAATTTTAATGAGAAGTATTTAATCCTTTGGTAAAGCATTTTGATAAATATCCTTATGTTGCCGTATGAACTTGGGGAGGGGGGCGGGGGTTTGACTGGGTCCATACAGTAGGTATAAATATGTCGCTTGCTACGTAAACAATACTTGTTTTGACACATATATATCTACTTAATGTGCCATGATATTTGTTTTTACATTGCTACATCATGTGTAGAAAGAGCATACATTTTATTAGCAGTGTGTAACAAAGGGGAGTGGTGGTGTAGAGGTTAAGGTTTCTGCCGCTCACCCTGGAGGTTGCTAGTTCGAGCCTCGCCGGGGTCAAAACCGTACCACCTCACATGACACCAGTACTAGTCTTTCAAAGAAGCGGACTCGAGAGTCATTTGATAAACTTAAAACTTTCTTCATAATCGAGCTAAAATGAATTAGTAAACTTAGTATCTAAGCGATACACCACGTGTAGTGGAGTGCACGCAGGATATAAAATTTACAGAAACTGACTCGGATAATTACTAAAACACAATCCGCGTCTTATGAGGTAATTTTACAATTATGTCTAGTGTAAATGATAGGGCAAACAATTACAGTCTAATTATATAAAACTAATGACTTTCTTCTATTTATAACCTCATAAGTAGCCAGTTTTCAATGTCACAAACCTACCAGTAAAGTTGCAACTTGCGTGACAGAAGATGACTTTTTCGTTTAAACAGTGTGTGTGGTTTGTATCGGAGACGAAGAGACACTTATCTTGAGGCGTAAAAGACTTATTACTCGTAATCTGAACCGATCTCGTAGTTTGCATGGTATTACAATGCCCCTATACAAAGAAACCTTTGTCTCAGTCCGCCATTGCGTTAAGAATATATTAGATAAAGGGAAGAACATTTGCAAGTCAAAGCTACTAATGTGAGATATAAATCTGAAATGCGAAGGAGAAGAACCTTTTGATAAAGTTCGCAAAAAAAGTAACCATGAAGCAGCAGTAAACTGTGAAGGAAGACTGATACAAGATTACGGCTATAAAATATTTAACTTAAGGCAAAGACCTACCGGCCGAGTTTACTATGATTTGACAAAATTATAACGCATGAAACCTTTACGAATAAGATATCCCAAAGTTCTTTGACCATTGCCCCCATAGCACAGTCCACAACAGCTTAATTATGAGAAAAAGCTGAATTAATTTGAAACCAGCATCCATTTCAAGAAACGTTTGATTATAAATAAGTTATTGAGACTAGAGAATGGCATGTTATTTCTACTCCTTGATTTATTGATGCGAATTAAAAGTATAAGTTACTTAATTTAAAATTAAACAGAATTGATAAAGCTATTTAGAAAATGCATCACAAACCGTTTTGAAGAGTATTCAACAAAACACTAAAAATAAATTAGTGTTTTGAAGATGTTTTGCATAATTTCTAAATTCTGAAAAGAATTCTAATGAACTAAAATGAATAATTTGTATGCAGATGTAGGATTCCTTAAAGTTTCTTGAAAAGGAAACCGTCTTTTCACTTTTTAAATCAGCCAAGCACCTGTTATTTAGCCGTGAATGCTAAAACTGCAATCCAGCTGTTTGTTTCAGCTGGTCGATGGCACACGCATGCGCAGACGAAACAATAAGTTGTGATTAAACTTTAGTCCCACAGCATCTCTTTGGAATGATATTACATAATGATATTATTCTAAGATCATATTTGTCATTAAGTTCTCATCTAACAAGCAACTTCTGCTGCACTTTCTTTAAAGTTGATAGTTGAGACATATGGTCTCCATCTCAAATTGAAGGCACCCCAAATTACTAAAAATAGTAGAATGTATGTCCCATGTTAGAGACTTTGGTTTTATACAGAGTCTAGTACAATAAACATCGAATATCACAAATCTAAGTGATTATTACGAAGAGTTAACCATGAAATATACCTTCTTGTTCATTTCATTAAAATCTTGATTGATTTACTTCTTCTGTATCATCCGCAGATACCAACGAAGACGACAACGATGACAGTATCAACAAGTCGCAGTTGTCACTCAAAGAAGCTATGCTCTTGTGTGCTCAAGAAGCTGGCATGATACAACATCAAGTTCAGCGGACAGAAACCTAGGTTTCTGGTTTCGTGCATATGCAACAGTTTAAAATATTGTACTTGATTTTGCGAAGACAGTATTGAGATGACAACAACACTATTTCACAATGATTACTGGGACCTATATGTACTGGGAAATTTTACACGACCGTTATGTCTGTCTCTAGAGTAATAATTGAGGAATTTGATGACTAAATGTCTGAACAAGAATCCGAAAATCTAGACCGGACAGATAAAGACGAGAAAATATAACTTGAAAATAGATGAAAATTTGTAAACCATATTTCCAAAAAATGTACATTGTCTGCAACAGCCTTAGAGATTGTATTCAGACAATTACATATAAAGTGTTTATTTTCATGCATTTCTAAAATTCAGGATTGTTTTCAGTCTTGCTGTTCGACAAAATGCAATGTCGGTAAGTACGATAGGGGTCAAAACCGTCAAATATCGGCGAACAACTTGGACAAGGTGACCATAAAAAAGAAGGAGAAGACCGTGTGCCTGAAGGGACGATTTACTGTTATCTGTAAAACATTTTAATGAAAAGTTATAAGGGTTGTCTACAATATTTTTGGACACCCCTTGTATATCAATAAATACTTTGACATGTATTCTAATACACTGCAAACATTCATTGTAGAGCCATTTCGTAAACAGAATAGTTTCTCTTCCAGATCTTCTCACAAAGCACAAGGACCAAGGACTTGGTCATCGGCCAGGGTGAATTACGTCTTCGTTGTTCGAGTAGAAGGTACAGTCGGTAATAACAAGTGTACACCAAGTAACCTAATTAACACATTTTAACTGGGCGTTTATATATAAATACGTTTCTATTATAACTAAATTGTCTTTTTTACCCATCGTTTTATATTCACATCAGACTCTGGCATTTTGACATTTTATAAATACATCATCTGAGTTATCTATAGCGAGATCAAGAAACGGGTTTCGAGTTTCAATTTAATGTCGCATCCAGATAGTACTCGCGCATTATTTTTTTCAGTGGGCGAGATAATTCTCTGCTATAGAAATAAGTTTGAAATATTAAAAATTAGAAATTGCCGACAATTTACTGCTTCGTAGCCTTGATTCAGCAGTAAGGAAGGACAAAAAATAGTGCGCCAATTTTTGAAGATATGCTACACAATATGGCAACTAAGAAAAACGTGATGATGGAAGAACTTTGTTTGGCCGCGCGTCTTGAAATATTAACTTATTTTAAATAACTAGATTTATCACGCATGTGATCAAAATATCCCCACAAAAGCTTATTGTCGCAAGAAATGGCTTCTCCAGTACAATATCATGTTTATACTAACCTGAATGTACTAGTATATGGTTAATATATGAGCCATGTAACTTTTAAATCTAGCAATAAGTTCAGTAGTTGCAGAGAGGATATGAAAGATAGGCACATGACTTTTGACACCTAAATGTGACATTGACATTAAATCAAGATGGCTGTAACATTTGCTATGAACATCGCCTTGATATGGTTATTGTTTGACATAATCTAAGCATCATTCAAGGGAAATTGAACTTAGGTGACACAGTTTGATCATGGGTTCTGCGTATTGTCGTAAAAAGATGTATATTTGGTCAGACCTTCATTAGAAAACGTTGCTGGGCTTGGAAAATCTCGAGCAGACAAGGAAAACCAATGACCCTTACGTATCACCCTGACCTTTAGCCTTCTGGTTTGGAACATGGGTATTGCACTTTGACTGGATGAGGTAAACATTTGGGGTGTGAAAATCCTTTGAGGGGTTCAGGAGATATGGAGCGGGTCAAGAAAGCAAAGAACCCCTAATAAGTGTGACACTGGCCCTGAGTCGCCTCTTGACGAGGTGAACATTTGACTCAAGATTCATGAAAATACTTCTAGTAGTTTAGTAGATGTGAAGCGGACAACAGTCTCACAGACCGACCAAATGACCCATCGGCCAACACACAAACCTATTTACCGAGATCACTCGATGAAGGAAGTTGATATGTACAAATTAAGAGACCAAAACTTATCAAGGTGTAGCGCAAGCCTCCTGTACTGACTAAGTTCAAAAGCTGTCGTGTAAATACCGAGTATTTATATTTTATATTCTCACAAACAATAATATTCAATGACTCGTTTAAGGCTCGTAATTCTTAAATTTGTATAAATCTCTTGGAGGGAGAAGTGCTGAGCACATACCGGAGTCCGTTCGGTGCAGTCTCGGCTTTTCCATCTAAATGACAAGAAGATGGAAGTAAATGATATATAAAATGAAATGCACTAAATAGAAACTTACCACAATGACTTGATTCTTTGTTTGGTTGCCAAGAGCGCTCTATAAAGGGATAAAAGTTTAAGAAATACTAATCCCTAAGCAAGCCTCGGTTAATGGGACAGAATTTTGATAAATATACATCCTGAAGCGAAAATTAAATTGTTGAAATAGGAGACGTGAGTTTTAAAACCTGTTGCCACGCCGTGAATTCATCACGCGGATTATACACGTTATATTGAGGATGATGGACGACTGCTCCTTGTTTTAGACCAGGTATCATTATAAAGGCATTAATCACGTGGGGGATTCAAGTTCGAGCAGGCGACACGAGGAAGTGGGTGGTAGCTTTGATGGAAGGAACTTCAAAAGCGTCTTGGGGTTTACAGGAGAGACGAATATGACGTCTTGTAAACAAATTTTATACAAATAATGAGCCAGCAAGTCATAAGCCAAATTTGAACCATAAGTTACTTGGTGCTGCACTCACGACATTTCAAACTGGTATGGTGTAGTAATATAAAAGTGAGAGAACAAGTCAAACTAAGTAAAGTGCATCTACTACAATAAATTAAAGCTGATGGTTATCATAGCTTTATCATCATAACAAAGCCAGTCATATTCGCGCGTGCAGATTCTGACGATGAAGCTGCATATTAGACTGGCATCCATTACAAGTTAGTCATTTAAAAAACAATGTTACTAGATCCCCATATACCGTATACGTCTATAAATAAAACTACTTTAATCATTTAGCATAACTCTAAAAGAAGAGGAAAGCGTACAATTTCACAAAATGTCTACTGCAATTATGAGTTTTTTTCATCAAAAGCTTTTGATATTCCGACACCAAACGACAATCGAGCACTATCACGCAATCACCGCTCTAATTGAAACTCTATTCTGCGAGTATTCTAGTCTCTGTACACTTCTCGGTTGTCATACCATTTGCAAACACAGACAAGACCTGAAAATGATCAGTTTTAACGTAATTAGACAACAAACACGTGTAGCAGAGAAAGACCCGGATCGCCTTCCGATTCAGTTGAAGAGATCCGCAAGTCTCGTTCATCTTGACAGAGAATCTCATGCATGTCGTTATTTCTTATGATAGATTGATAACTCCCCGACTACATCTGTTCTCGGCACTAATTCATATTTTATTGTTTTATTTCGCATCGGATGTCATTGTCACTATAAAGAGAATCAGTGGTGAGGAAATTTGTCATTTTGTTGATGACATCGGTTAGGTAGTTATCACGCCATCAAATCGTCTATTCCGTTCAAGAGAAAAAAAGACTAGGTTGAAGGTGTAAACAGAAATTACGCAGAAAGCAGGTATTCGATGCACTTTTTAGCATGGACCATGTCACTAGAAAAAAGACGCCTTGTTTCTTCCAGGCTGTACGCCCTCAGATTTTGGAGAAAAGATCTTCCTCGAACTGTGTGAAATTAACATATTTTAGAATGAATCATCAATAAAAAGGTTCCAGTATAAATTCCTGTAAAGAAGTTTTGTATTTTTGAAAATATACGCTATCAAATTACAAAGCATTGCAAACGCTTTTGAGATAACGAAACAACTATATAGGGTTGCGGTGCCGTCAAACCAACATTTTAGATATATTTTTTTCAGATTGTTATATTGATTTCAGTTGTGTTGTTTCTAGCATTTGCTTTTTAAAAGCCACTCGCTAGTCCTGGTGTCATATTAAATTACTTAAAACGCATGAATAATAGAATATTTGCAAATATTAATATTAACCTAAAGTTTAGGCTGTATTCCAGTCATCGGCAAATACACTACCGCGATATTTTACAGAAGGTTTCTCTGTGTATATTATTTGTGCTAATATGAAGCATATTTCGATATATGTTGTTCTTTACATTTGTATTTATTTAATATTTTACGTTCAGTTAACACATTATTTATGTTTGGAGAATATAATCTGCTAGATATAGGGTGTTCCCGTTTAAATCTTTTACATATTTGGAATAATTGAACATTTACAATAAAATATGCAGGGCAAGCAGCTTTAAAGAATCAAAACACATTATTTTCCTTAATTTATAAACATTGATCAGTAGTATGCTCAGATTAAAAAACTTGACATATCACGTGACAATCGTAGTGCCCGTTATGAAATTTAACACTCGTGAGAACAACCATGCGTGTAACGGGGCATAGATGTGCGTGTTGATTATCCATTTTTGGCGCCAGATGCCACCACAATATCGCAGTCCGGTGTAACGCCATCCTTGAAAGGGTGAAATGGACCAAATAACTGCCGCTTTTGTTTCTCAAATTTAAACCACTCAACGTTACGAAAAATACACGACATGTACACCCATAAACTGTGAGTAAATGTTCCTGTTCAGTTACCATACTGAATGTATTAAACTGCTGAATTTGTGTCACGCTAACCGCTTGTAGTAGAGATGATTATTATTATTGTTTTTATTATTATCAATATTAAAAGCAGTAGCAGCAGCAGCAGCCAGTAGCAGCGGCAGTAGCAGCCAGTAGTAGCAGCAGTGGTAATATTATCATCATCACCATCATCATTATATTATTAATTAACATAATTATGATTTATTATTGGGAATATTATTATAAGAATCATTAAGTCGTTACGAAAGTATGGGAGGTTTCTGCATTTTTCTATACCTTTCCGTCCGCAATTAAAAAACCCAGTTCCTCTGAAAGCGCTTGGCCAATGGTGATGAAACTTGGCAGGGATGTTTCTGACATAGAGCTTTATGTTTCAATAGGAAAAACTTTTAAAATCTTTTTTGAAAGCGGAAGGCCCAGAGCTATGGCATTTAGCATTTCAAGTGGACCTCTACCAACGTTGTTCAAATAATGACCCCGGGTCAAATTTGAATTTGAAGTCACTTGATCTTGCATAGGTTTCTAAAGGAATTAAACAAAACTTTTCTGAAACCACAAGGCACATAGCTTAGGTATTTGGCGTTTAGCATCTACCTAGCTTGTTCAAATCATGATCCCACACCCTCCCCCCGCCAGAACTGATTCCACACAAAAGAAACCATAAGGCAAAGAGCTGAGATATTTTGTATGTAGCATTGTGCAATGGACCACTATCAAGATTGTTTAAATCATGAATTATTATGTCAAAATTGACACATCTCGGGGTCACTTGATTTAACATTGCGATATATAGGAAAATCTTTCAAAAATCTTCTAGTCTCAGACCACAAAACACAGAGCTTAGATATTTGGCTGGTGGCATCGCCGAGTGGTCCTGTACCGTTTGAGACCACGTTGGCTCCGCCTCGGAGTCGAGGTGTCAAACCTGTGAACAAAGACCACCAATGGGAAGCTACAAATGTGGTCTTTGTCTGCAGGTGGTCTTTATTCACAGTTGTATCTACTACAGATGAATTGTGCACTGAGATATCCCTTCTGGTCTTTATTGGCAGGGTGGTCTTAATTCGGAGGTAGTCTTTAACACATGTTTGACTGTAATAGTATTTGTCTCGTAGCATTGCAAAATGGTCATATACCAAGATTGTTTAACTCATACCTCTTTGGTCCAATATGGTCCCGCCCCGGATCACTAACCTTGGCTGACCTTGACCATGACCTACTTTCTGTTTTTAAGCTACATCAATGAAATATGGACAATGTACTAGTATACAGTTTTGCTTGTAGATTTCAACTTTGGCCTTGACTAACCTTGACCTACTGACGAAAATTCTGCTTTGAAGCTACACCAATGAAATTTGGACAAAGGATACAGTTTAGTCAGTAGATTGCAACTTTGACACCGGCTGGCCTTGACCAACTTTGACACCGGCTGGCCTTGACCAACTTTGACACCTGCTGACCTTGACCAACTTTTTTATTTTGAAGCTACAGCAATGAAATTTGAACTATATGGATAGTTTTGCATACAAATTTCAACTTGCGGGTAATATCACTCAGGTGAGGGTCCTCTTGTTTAAACACTCGAGAGAAAATCGCCTATATGCTAATGTCAATGCTATGTTTTGTATTTAATTGCAATTGCAAGAATAGGGGAAACATTTCTCTGTTTCTTGACAAACTATGACTTCTCGCTGTCTATTGCAGACAATGATATCTGCAGTTTAAATGAAACAATTTTAAAGTCTTTCGTAATCTGAGTATTCATAAATCTTGCATATGTGATTAAGAAAGGATCTGGTGGTATTTTAGAAACCCGATCATCGTTTTTTATTAAAACAATAAAATTTACACCTGACATCGTCAAAGATTGCCATGTTCATTATTAAATTTCTTCGTTATTGTAGTGTTTATGGAATCCATCGTTGTCAATTCATGAAATAAATCTACATGGCTAAAAAGCAATTTGAAAATCTGAGTTTTCTGTGGACTTGAATAAATTACAGAAATATGAAACTAAATAAATGTATTACACTGAAGACACCACACACGATTAATAGAATGTTTTGTAAATGATTAACAAGTATTAAGATAATAAAAATTCAAATCATTATTTATTTAACAAGTATTAAGGTCATAAAATTTTAAATGATTATTTTATGTCATCTTTAATTATTATCACGTAATTTAATCCAAATAATGAAACTGTAATGGGTATCTAGCTGCAGACATTTTTAATAAGTTGCAATGACATATTTTTCTCAAAGCTGAAACCTAGAGATTTGACAATGGACACGGAAATTGAAGTCTACTTTAGATTTAATATCTGAAGTTGCAAGGAAATATTGCACGGTGTATGAGATGAAGGAAGTATATATTTCATGATATTTAATTAATTGTCGTAAAATGGATGCAGTCGGTTTTTTTCTTCTAAATTATTTGAAGGATTGCTTCAAGGTTATAAATGAGATAGACTAAAAGACAACTCAGTGATTAGTTAGACTCATTTTGCTAAAAGATATTACATGAAATAGACTCGAGACAGGTCAAATATGATATATATAGAATTGAAGATTGTTAAAAATTAATGAAAAGGAAAGATTCATAGATGGCTCAGAGATGATGTAGACTTGAAGATTGTTCAAAAGTAATGTAAAGAATAGATTTATCCATTTCTCAAATTTGATATAGACTTGAAGATTGCTCAAAAGTAATATATGTGATGGACTCATTCATAGCTCAACTATGATATAGACTTGAAGATAGCTCAAACGTAATATATAGGATATGTTCATTCATAGCTCAGATATGATATAGACTTGAAGATTGCTCAAAAGTAATATATGTGATAGACTCGTTCATAGCTAAAATATGATATAGACTTGAAGATTGCTCAAAAGTAATATATAGGATAGATTCATTCATAGCTCAAATTTGATATAGACTTGAAGATTGCTCAAAAGAAATATATAGGATAGACTCATTCATAGCTTAAATATGAAATAAACTTGAACATTGCTCAAAAGTAATATATGTGATAGACTCATTCATAGCTCAAATATGATATAGACTTGAAGATTGCTCAAAAGTAATATATGTGATAGACTCGTTCATAGCTCAAATATGATATAGACTTTAAGATTGCTCAAAGCCAAAAGTAATAGACATTCATAGCTCAAATATGATATAGACTTGAAGATTGCTCAAAAGTAATATATGTGATAGACTCGTTCATAGCTCAAATATGATATAGACTTGAAGATTGCTCAAAGTACCTCAAAAGTAATGTATGTGATAGACTCATTCATAGCTCAAATTTGATATAGACTTGAAGATTGCTCAAAAGAAATATATAGGATAGACTCATTCATAGCTCAATGTAAACTTGAAGCTTGCTCAAAAGTAATATATGTAATAGACTCATTCATAGCTCAAATATGATATAGAGTTGAAGATTGCTCAAAAGTTATATATGTGAAATACTCATTCATAACTCAAATATGATATAGACTTGAAGATTGCTCAAAAGTAATATATAGGATAGACCTCTAGCTCAAAAAAGACTTGAAGAGCTCAAAAGAAAATAGGATAGATTCATCATAGCCAAAGAAAGACTTGAAATGCTCAAAAGTAATATATAGGATAGATTCATTCATAGCTCAAATTTGATATAGACTTGAATATTGCTCAAAAGAAATATATAGGATAGACTCATTCATAGCTTAAATATGAAATAAACTTGAAGATTGCTCAAAGGCAATATATGTGATAGACTCATTCATAGCTCAAATATGATATAGACTTGAAGCTTGCTCAAAAGTAATCATTCATAGCTCAAATTTGATATAGACTTGAAGATTGCTCAAAAGAAATATATGACTCATTCATAGCTCAAATATGATATAGGCTTGAAGATTGCTCAAAAGTAATATATGTGATAGATTCATTCATAGCTCAAATATGATATAGACTTGAAGATTGCTCAAAAGTTATATATGTGAAAGACTCATTCATAGCTCAACTATAATGTAGACCTGAAGCTTGCTCAAAAGTAATATATGTGATAGACTCATTCATAGCTCAAATATGATATAGAGTTGAAGATTGCTCAAAAGTTATATATGTGAAAGACTCATTCATAACTCAAATATAATATAGACTTGAAGATTGCTCAAAAGTAATATATAGGATAGATTCATTCATAGCTCAAATTTGATATAGACTTGAAGATTGCTCAAAAGAAATATATAGGATAGACTCATTCATAGCTTAAATATGAAATAAACTTGAGGATTGCTCAAAGGTAATATATGTGATAGACTCATTCATAGCTCAAATATGATATAGACTTGAAGCTTGCTCAAAAGTAATCATTCATAGCTCAAATATGATATAGACTTGAAGCTTGCTCAAAAGTAATCATTCATAGCTCAAATATGATATAGGCTTGAAGATTGCTCAAAAGTAATATATGTGATAGATTCATTCATAGCTCAAATATGATATAGACTTGAAGATAGCTCAAAATACCTCAAAAGTAATGTATGTGATAGACTCATTCATAGCTCAAATATGATCTAGACTTGAAGCTTGCTCAAAATACCTCAAAAGTAATGTATGTGATAGACTCATTCATAGCTGAAATATGATCTAGACTTGAAGATTGCTCAAAAGCAATATATGTGATAGATTCATTCATAGCTCAAATATGATATAGACTTGAAGATTGCTCAAAATACCTCAAAAGTAATGTATGTGATAGACTCAATTATAGCTCAAATATGATATAGACTTGAAGCTTGCTCAAAGTAATATTTGTGACCGATGCAAAGGCATCTCAAATATAAGACAAACTATCAGTTATAAAACAGCAGGTAGTGTATCGTGGCCAAGACTCAATTTAAAGTTTATGGTCGGTCATAAAAAATGTCAATATGATATATTGATATGACTTCGATTATTTTTTTAACATTGTCATTGCTGATAGAGCAATAAACAAAGACAATTCTTTTTATTAATTCCCATCACTTCTTTGACGTTGTCTTTCATTCGAAATAAATCTAACTTAATGAGATACGCGTCAAAAAGCAATACTCATTTCCCGCAAAACTGTCAGATAACATCATTTAAATTACAAATATCACCCTCCTCTTCCATTCAGTTATTGAAAAGTTTTAAACGGCTAATAGGTTCATCTATTTACCTAGCTTTATTTAACCCCTTGTATTAATGCTGTAAGTATAATAATTCAACGTTACGCGACGTTTGTTCGGCATTTTGCAGCTCTTTTGTGTTCCGTAACGGAGATACTATCTCGGCCATAAAAGTTTCACTGCGGTTCAGACTCTGAATGGGTTATTACTCCCTTGACTATATGTAAATTAATAGTCACTACTTTCCATTCGATTTCAGATCCGATAAAAAATGAATAATTCAACTATCATGTATGTATATGATGGTGTGATCAATTCTCCTAATCCGTATTATTGGTGAAATTTTATCCAAAACGTATTGCCCTGTTGGGGAACGTACTGGAGTTTACATTAAATATTCCACGAACATTCATGTGCAACATCATCAAAGTTGCATACTGTCAGACTAAACTAACCCGAGAGCAAGTAGCTAGTATTTGGTTACTACTCATGTATGCTGAAATAGTAGAACTCGCTAAACAATTGTGAAATATT
This sequence comes from Saxidomus purpurata, assembly GCA_022818135.1. Classification (NCBI taxonomy): domain Eukaryota; kingdom Metazoa; phylum Mollusca; class Bivalvia; order Venerida; family Veneridae; genus Saxidomus; species Saxidomus purpurata. The sequence goes on from JAFMSR010000015.1 coordinate 38,961,763, forward strand.
AATTGTCCATCAATTAAAGGGACATACCCTATATCTATTAGATTATATTCTCGAAGCATAGATAATGTGTTCAATGAACGTAAAATGATAAATAAATGTAATTTAAAAGAACAGCAGATATCGAAAAATGCTTCATTTTTTTCGAATTTTCGCTATCCACCCATTAATTGTACAACAACAACTCTACATGGATTATTGAATGGTTAACGGTATTGCAACATATTTTAAAACGCCGAATTTATGTATACTGAACGGAATGCATAGCTTTAACTTTTAGGTCAAGTCATAATACTTCCAAACATTCTATTATTTATGTTTCTGAGGTTATTAAGTTTGACAATCAGTTATAGGGCATGTCCCTTTAATGAACAGCGTAGGTTTGTATTATCATGTAAAGTCGAGACAAGACCACTTATATGCTGTATTGTACTGTAAAATTTGACGCAATTTTCTATATGTCAGGTGAAAACTTTTATGATCAACTGAGTCTGGCCTAGAGAAACATTTGTACGAATCTTAATCCTTGTCCCAGCGGTGAAGCTCAAACCATAGATACACATAATGTGCATACTTTGTTAGATTCATAAATGGCCTGCATATATCAAAGGGCATTACCACTGTCATATGCTGTTTGTGTTTGAATGCAATTATTTTTACAGAAGCAACTTTCTGAAAACTATTTTTAGAATTTACCTTAAACGCCTCCGTCCCGAGATCTTCAAAGACAACCACCCCTCCCTGCCCCTCCCAGCTCCTCGGGACATTTCTTCAGCCTAGGAAACCCATTTGGTTCTGATTTTACAGCCAACGATATGAACAATATATGGATACACAATACACAGGTAGCTATATGTACATACTGAGACAAAACCCAGGTGTTACTTTCAATTATTATTTTACAGAACTTGTAAATATTTTGAAATAATCGTTGACATATAAAAATTTGACAAAATATTTATAATGTGGCTGTAACATATGCATAGTCATAACCATAGCTAGCGGTATCACTATGTTAAATATATGTTTATAAAACAACATCAAATTTTCTATCGACTTTTTAATCATGATGGCAGGCAATTTATGTGCAAATTTAGTTTCATATTAAAACTACCCGTCGAACATATGAACTTCATGAAAATGATAAACGCGTTTCGGCGTGAAATAAAAATGACATACGAAATTAAAAACCTACTTTAATGGAAAGATTTTGTCTATTCTATTAAAATTAATGTCCTTTTGGTGTTCGTTTTTGGCTAGGATGAGATTGATAAATTTCAACCACGAGGCCGCTGCATCGCGTTGTGACTTGTGAAAACTTGTCCAAGATAATGAAGATAAGGCCGAGCTATGTGTTTGTTTACAAAAGTTGGCTAGCTAAATAAAACTAATTATTTCTGAGAGCGTGAAAATGGATGCTTAAGTGCTTTAAACTAAGACGTTTTGAAAAAACCTTTAAGTATTCAGCAGTTTTTACTTTTCATATGATAGTAAAATGTTCCCAAAATCATTTTTTTTTTTCGGAGAAAGGTGTAACTATTTTGTCCATCAACTGGAAGTCATTTCTTGGACTGACCATAGTTTAAGTAGGGAAACCTCTCTATTTTCTATTCTTCTTTAATTTCATTAGCAACAGCTTGTGTTGGATTTTATTTCACAGAACGATGATTCACGTTCTCCAAAATACAGAACCAGGGTAAAATACGAACCGGATTTCCACTAAAGTTACCATGGTGAACTATATTGAACGATTATTTTAGATTACAGTCGATTATACATGTATTACTTAGCAAAGATTCCTCTTCAGATTGACTTCTGTCGCAGCGAATATAAAGACAGAGGTGTCACGGCAAGTTAACAAAATGCTTTCTGCAGCAACCAGCGTGCAGTGGCGGCTCCTATAGTTAGGTCAACTATAAATTACTGTGTAAAATGTGTGTAGATGTAATTCATCAAGAAATCTGTCGGCGGAATCTGTTGCAACAGTGTTTTGTATGTATCATATATCATTGATTTTTGCAAATGAACAAAAAGCAGATATGAAAACAACACGTATCCAGGTACATATGCTTGACATAACATATTTGTTAATTCTAAGCAGCTGTTCTTCAAATACCAGTCAAAAAAGTTAATAATCTATTAAGTTTCATTTTAAGCCACAAAGATGCAATTCCTGTCCGATACTACATGGTAAGAAGCACACGGCATTAATTTCCCGTGCAACCTGAGTCTTGACTTACCCCACAGGTATAATTTGACAAATAGAAATTATGAGAGGGAAAAAAACTAGGCCTCTTCAACAGATATATCATATAATTACAGCGCTCGTATCTGTCACGTGCTGTCTCGAGAATTTTTAACGCGAGCTTAAAATGAGATTTATATAGACATGGTCATTATTTACAATAATATGTTTGCGTAACTTAAGAGTGTTTCAAGATTCCTATCAGCTATTATGTGCGAAGGTATCCGAACATTTTGAGAGGGTTCCTTTGATCATACACCTACAAACTCTGAGTGCAATCCATCATGCTGGCATAATGTTGTAATGTCATTCTTTCCTGTGTCATTTGTCGCATCTATCGGGTTAATCCGGTCATTATATACGCAGATTTAACATTTCCATGGTTACACATTCTTAAATTTAGCACAAATACTTTTACAACAACCTTGTAGAGTGTAATTATTTTAGACCAAGCCGAAAATTTACGACAACCGTAATTTGGGCTACCTATACCGTTAAATGACAACCTGGAACGCCCAATTTGGACTGACCCGTAGATTGACCAGTACAAATATCATATTCTGTCAGTAGCAGGATATTTTATTACGGGTTAATGGCCGTAAGCGCTTCAGAGATTGGCAAAACTGGCGACATCACTAAGATTTGTCGAAGTGCGGGACTGTCATACCGGAAGTTGTCAACCAGTGTCAGATAATGAAATTTACGAGACCTGTGGAATTTTCAACACTCCAGCGAATTCTTAATCTTGAAACGGTATCTTAAGCCATTTGCATAATTGAAGCATAAGTTATGTGGGAGTATTTCACACTGGAAAATAAATTGTCACATTGTCTAGAGCGTAGGTTACAAATAATCATAAAATGCATCCGGGTGAATATTCATAAATATCTATTTTTACAGGAACTGCTTGTGCAGAAAGTTTCCGGTATAAAAAATGTCTAGAATACAAGCCGGAACTTCGTCTGTCCCAGTCAGCATCATGGTAACGTGAATCAACGTTACTCAATTTATCTACGAGAAGTGTGCCGATTTAACTACTTCTGTGTTAAAATCATTGGATTTCTATACTAATTTTATGTATTTTCGCGAAATCGCTGTAGTAAATAGTTGGGTTTCTAGCAATAAATAGTTGATTCAATAAACCACACAGAATAACTACAACCACAAAAGGCACAATAACAATTTCATTCAAACTGGTCCATGTTGCGATAAATTGCTCCATAACAATAGAAAATCATACCCACAGTCTAGTAATGAGTGAAATCGAATCTGACGCAAAATATAATAAAACCAGCACCAAACGTGCGACTATTGTGATTTTCTATAGCGATTGTTGTTTTCAGCGTTCTCGGGCATTATAAAAAAACACAAAAATGCAATATATCACCAAAACAAGCCCCGACCTCCGTTCTTGATGAGAGTTTGGCGAGCTGTTAACAATATACGTTTCCTTTGGCACCTGTGTCCGTTCGGGTTTTATTTGAAAACTGCGGTTCATGTTTTTTGTGATTCGTGCTAATTAGTTTGAATAAAGTGAATCAGTAAGATTAAGTCCTCACAGGGTTGCTATAAAAGTATATTGGGCGGAATATAAAACTATGAGTTTAATACTCTGCCGAACCCCCTTAAACGTGGCTGAAAGAAAATGCATGATGGAACTTAATTGGAACTTAATTCAATTAGTGCTGAATTTCGACAAATCTGTCATATTTGAATCATAACGCAATACAGTGTTGAATTTTACTCACATCTTAATGAACTATGAATTCATTAATCGTTGAAGTATAACGCAAATTATATAAGAGTGTTGAATTTTACTCATTTCGTAATGAGCTATTCAATTTCAACACTGTTGAAGTTACTGTTCTTGCGTGCGTCAGTATTTGTACTCGAAAAACCTGCCATGATATAATTGCGCTGTTAACCTTCAACACGTTTTAACAATATATGATTTTCTTATTGATATATTGTAACGTTTCAATTCTGCAAGCGTCTAGTCAATATAACCAAAGAGATAATATTACTGTTCAAAGTTTAGGCATTTTATCTTTTGATGAAATCGACCCTTTTCTGAGATATGCAACAACACTTTAATAAATAATTAAATCTATTTGAAAGGTATGTATACCTTTAAGGGATCTATGAACATTTTAATTGTGATATGAAACTAATCAAAACTATTAATTTCAAGCAAAATCACAAGCAATGAGTGAATACCATATCTCATTATACAAAGGTTAGCAGGTTAGCGATTATGTGAATGAGAAAAACTGCATTTTGAAAAACATCTAAATTTGAACAAAAAAATTCATTCCCCAATAAATAATGTATAATCATTCCCAGTACAATGCTAGTCTGTCAAAACGTTTTATTTCTTTCGAATGTAGACAACCTGTATTTAGGCTGAACCACAAAGCCGTATTGTCACTCAATAAAATTCAACAATTTTCCTTTACAAATAAAACCATAATTAATATGTCAAATAAACGAAATTTCATCTCGAAATTCACTCAAAGGATCGAAAATGAGTAGTTTACAGCGAAAATTACGACGTCGAAATAATACCTAGAGATGACATAGAAAAAATAAGGTTCTGAGGGGTTTTGAATGGCAATGTCTCACATAAATTCCAAAATCTATGTTTCCCTATAAAAAACATCTTTATTTCAATGTATTTTCATTTTACAGGCGCAAATAAAGTTTTTTTCTGAAATATTTTCGTCCATACGCAGATTGCTTTTCAACCGGATGACAATGCCTAAAATGGTACTTAACGAATGCAAGAATAAACACAAGTTTTTTTAAATAAAAAAAGGGACTATTTACTCAGCCAGAGTACATAACGCGATCTAAATGTTTCCACTAAAACAAATATACGGCGCTCAGCGGGAAGGAAGACACTTTAAAAATCGTCAAACTAAAATCAATGGGTACTCTTGCCGGCTTCTTTTGAAAATCATCTAGCCATGCAATGCACGACGGAGTTTCTGAAATTCTAAAATGACTACCCGCGGTTCAGCGACAAAGACCCCATCTTTACAGTAATATTTTCACAGGGTTGAAGACAAAACACATGTTGTGAACGTCAAAAACCTTTAATAATTTTCTTTTACACACACGAAATTTGTTTTTCGAGCTGCATTCCCTGTCGTTATTCTATGGCAAAAAATGAATTATAAGACAGTCTTAATAAAAAACAATTTTAAGAAAGGAAATTTATGTTTTACGTTTTAAGTTCATGACAGAACTTGCAATGGACCTACACCGAAGTTTTGACATATTAATGAATTTAAGTAATCTATAATTAATATCGCTGTAACAAAAGGCACCGCTCTGATAATAGAAATATATTGTGTCGCCAGAATTAGATGCCTGACAGTACGGACATCACATATCAAACAATAAATCACGGAGGGATTCTACCATTGTTCTCATCTCAGTATCGTATATTCAAACTTCTAATTTTTTACATTAAACTGCCAATAATTTCATCTGGCAGATAACAAATGGGAGTCAAGCAAAGTAGTGCTGAAAGTACCTTGTTAAATACACTTTAAAGCTTTTAATCAACTGGAAATACGTTTTCAGCTGCCGTTCGGCGAAGGAATCATTCCTTACATGGATAGGTATTGTATATATACTCGAGTAGATTGCGTAGTGGAACTCTAGAATATACAATCGCCAAACACTGAGTGGCACCAAAGTCTAAAATCGGCAAGGAGTTACAAGGCAATTCCTCCAACGGCAATTTCGTTACAATGTGAAAAATTAACTTCAAAACCAATTTACAATTTTATTTTTCGTCCGCCGTGGCGCAATGGTAGTGCTTCGCCTCAGGATCGGAGGGGCCAGAGTTCGATCCCCATCAGTGCCATGACAAAAGTGTCCTTTAGCAGGACTCGGTTAAATTTACATTGCCTTTCTATCGTTGAGGTTGATTTCGTCTGGAGTGGGTCTCGAGAGCGGTTAATCTCAGATACCAGTACTTGTTTCGCAAACATTTAGAAATTAAAAAAAAATCTGCAAAAAAAAATCCTCAATCGATGAAAATTAAGTAAACTTAGACTGTACTAAGATTAAAGCTGTAGGTGCATAATAGCTGCGGACATTCATATAAACGTGCTATGCTAGAGCATGCCGAGAGAGACCATCGTCCTTTAATGTCGTAAACAAGCCGGAATGCGGAGAGATATTGCTAGCCATCGTAATCTTGTCATTAAAGATACAGAGAAGTATTACACGAAGTAAAGATTAGCCTTAATGAAGCGTGTGCATCGATAGCCAGGCACTCGGAGGGATTATGAAGAACTAAAATCTAAACTGAATTAATTTGGCCGCATCCACGTGAAACCAGGAAATTAGAATACTCGTGTATTCCTGGGGGATAGCGGATTCAATTATTACTGAAGATACAAACATATATGGAAACGAGAAGCACGGAATTATTCGTCAGAAGTTTACATGTATATATCTTCAGCATAAGTACAGACTTCTTGTAATATTGCTGTCAGTGTTTTGCTCTGTGTTGAGTTTTATGTCCGGTGTAGTATTGTATGTCACTTGCTGAATGTGGTAATATATGCATGCTTGTATATCATATTGTCTTTACCACATTGACTTGTGTGTGTGTGTGTATTAAAGAGTTATAAGCTAATTTGATCCATACTGCTTTCTATGGAAACACTAAAACAAAAAATTGATTTTTCGATATGAAATCAAAACAATCGAGACTGGTCACGTGTTAACGTGTCTGTGTGTGACGGTTACATAACGATTGCACCTTCGACGATGCAAAAAAAGGTGATTGATAAACATCAGTAAAATATCAGCTTGCGATATTTCGACGTGAAATTGCAACAGCAGGACTTGATGTGCGATAAAGTGACAACATAACAGGACGTTTGGCCAGACAACTTTAAGCCCGATGGTGTATATATGTCCTCCCAAGCCTATACCGTCTCTCATTTGTCTCTGTAGCTGAACAGCAAGTTGCATTGATGCCTTGTTTCACTGCCTTGTATAGGTATAGTGCACCAACAACACTCCCCATTCCTTTCTCCTTGGTCTCCACAAGCTCACACACAGCACAACACAAACTTTCCCATATTTTTTCTGGTGTCCGGGCTCCTATGTTTTAACCTGTTAATTTGCATATTTACTGTTTTCGGTATTTACATAGCAATTTAATACGGTAATAGGTTCAATAAATTGTAAAGAATTATTGCTTTGTGCTATGATTTAGTGTACACAATTGGCTATGCATGTACATTGCTCAGACAACACAACTAATGTTTTTGACCTTGACCTTTTTTTTACTTTTTTTTTACTATTTTATGTACTTCATTCAGGACTGACCCCTGCAACATTGGTACAACAGAGAAAGAATGGTTACTGATTTTCTGAAGACATCAAACTTAATGTAACACGCCATGTAGCAGCCGTGACATGGTGTCATATCAAAAGTCCTCAAAAAACAAATTTAACTAGTTGTGTATGTTTTCTGGTGTGTTATTAATCCTTTATCCATTTCGTCAGCTTTGAAATGCGCCTTGAGAAGACCTAAGTCTAGAAAAAAAGCGAAAAGTAAATTTCAGAAACTAATATTCCATTATAGAACCCAATGTACCGAAAAGACCTCTTTCGCTATTGAAAAGGAAAGTTCAGCGTTCCATTGAGAAAATGATTAGAGAATGCGCTGTATTGATCAGAAATAGAGATTTCAATGGATCGATATTAATATTCAATTAAGTTGTTATAAACACCATCACATTTTAATAATCTCGTAGACATTAACATGGCGCACTGAAAAACCATGTTGCGCCATTTTCGCTAAACCATATGTTGAAAAATAATAATTAGAATAATTGTACCTTAGATGGAGATATGACTACCGCTTTAATAGATTATTATTACGATTTTCCACGCCGATTGATCTTTTCAATAGACCAATTTGGTAATGCCTATGATCTTACAGACGTTGTTTTAATTTCCACTATCGAGGAAATTTTCAAATCAGTGTCACGAAATGCAGTCCAAATTTCTCATATAATTGCATCAACACAAAAAAAAAACTAATAAAATAAAAAAGGTATAATTATACTACTGCCATACCATTTGATTATTCTGGGCAAGTCAGATTTTATTTGGAGTAATAGTATACATGAAAATACGAAACATATTTTAAGAAAAATAGCTAGATCTAAGTTTAACCGAATAAGTATCAAGAAACAGTTGACAAATATTAAACGCAAACACTGAATTATGTAAGTAAACATGTGATCTATTGAGTTGTAGCCGAAAAAAAGTTGCAATTTCCCGTACCAACTGATGAAAGAGTACTGCATAGCACACCAAAAAAAGCCTCTACCGTACCTTAAATACGCTACAGAAGGAGTAGACACCTCTAGCTATGAATATTCATGAGTAAGTAAACTAGTTGATTACAAAAAAAAAAAAATTACGAAAATTAATCAAACATTCGTTTACAATCGAAAATTAAATGAGTTTTAATGTTTGTGTTTTGTTCCTGGCAAATAAATCATAATGCCTGAATGGAGTTCTCCTTCATGTTATAAATCGAGAAGAAGCATTCTGTGCAGTGAATGTAAAACTTTTGTGTCGTTAAATTATGGATGGAATTAACGAGATTTAATTAACTTACACAAAAAATTGCATAATAAATCTTGAAATGTATATTTTCGTTATAGCTAAGACGTTTGTAATTTGTGAAAATTGAATAACATGGGTTCGAAGATTTTCAGTTCGTTTCTGAAAAGTTCCTTAAGGTAATTTATAGAATATTTTCTTCAGTATGAAAATGCAAACTTCGACGGAAAATAAGTTTATCAAAAAAAAAAAAAAAAAAAAAGAATTTAATCATACAGGTGATTTAGGTCTCTTTTGAAACATTTTTATTTTAATCAATATTATTTTTTATCTCTAAAAATATATTGCTCACATATGATTTCGATATTATGTGGCGAAGAACTCGTAAACCGGAAGTGTGAGATGGATCGTTTATGTCGGGGTCCAATTTCATTTCCGGTGACAGAATCTGCTCTCCTTTTGAAGAGCTGGCTCTGAGAGGCCATGATTAGAATAGGATTACTGGTAACAGTGATAATTAACTGTCGAGCGCAGTCCTAGTGAGAATTAGTTGAAATTGTCCCTAAACATCGAGTGCAAACTCATTGGTCCTGGTGGGTTTCTTGGAATATTTAGAATGATTATTCGGACCACTTGCTGGGAGAAATGCATTATTAAAAAGAAACTAGCACGAATGTATGGATGACTGGTTCAAATACATCTGAAAAAAAACCCACGTACGAAAGAGCATTACAAATTAATATGCACTTAGGTCACCTTAAGAATAAAACAATACATGCACGTATCTTTGAGCACAACATTTTCGAGTTACCTAATTTAGTGTGCCACTTATACGGAGGATTTTTTTCAGTAAGACACCATAATAACTGCAATTAAAGCAAGTAGGTGCAGCTAAAGCGAATGACTTTAGTCAACATCTTCGTGACATTAATGTGAAACAGGAGTTGAATCCAAACATAAACCATCCATATTTATTTTTTTTAGACAAAATATCTGTTTTTTCTCAGATGTCCAGGTGCGATCATCATTAAAAATAATGACGAGAGAAATGACAGAAACTGTTGAGGGCGCCACAATTAGGTAAGGTTTAAATGCAGGAAGTATCCGCGGACTAGCTATCCGCTTAAACCCAACCTAATTAAAGCTAAAATGTCTCTGGCGAAAATTCCGTGTGGTTATTACGGATGAAAGGGTTGACAATAGTTGAGTCTATTCAAATTTAAGGAAACGTATTACAATTCTACGACATTGAATTTGCCATTACTTTCTCCGCGTTACTTACGTTAATGTTACAGGTAACTGAAGGAACTTCGTTTCAATCTGAGGTAAACAATTTGAATTGTTACCCTACAGTAGGTCTACTGTTAGTTTGATACGAACATTTTTCAATATATATGTCAACTGACGAACGAACGGACGCACAAAATGATGAATTAATGATTGACGTCTTCACAAAAAGACATGGCAAATTATTTGTTACTTTGGTTTATACTAAAAAACACGGAATGAATAGCACAGCAAATAGTACAACCTGTTCAGGACTATTCACTATACTATTTACAAGAATCTTATATATAACACAGCCTCTTTACACATACATATGCATAGAAAAGCAACATTTTGTAAAATAGATAGTGGCCAAGGATTAAATACATACAGTTTGTACCTTAAGATACTTAATTGTAATAAGAGTCTCGTGTATTTCTATAGAGAAACATTGCTTGAAGCTGTCAGGCCTCTGAAGCGAATATTCAATTTTCGAATTTAACATCATGACTTGAAAATGTGGAATGTAGAAAACAACTTTAAATGCAGTCCTATTAATCTAAGCATTAGAGAAAAAAACTTTCCCAGCAGTAAAACAACAAGAAAAACACCCAACAAAAACAACAGCAAAATCCCCCAACAATATCAAAACAAAACCATGACAAAAGCATAGTGCTTATGACGTTGAATGTTCCTTGCGCGACAGTTCTAAAGTAATTTACAAGTTGAAGTATGTAAACAAATGTTTCTATTTATAATCATATCAGTATTATGCACCTGGTCTACTTTTTGTTTATCATGTACAAAATATGTATGAAATATTTTGAAAACATCTAAAAAAAAGAGGTGAATGTATCGTTAAATAAATAAATATTATCTTTATTTGATATACAGTAACAATTTCCATATCACAAGCGTTATTAAGGCATTCTAATCATGTATCCTTAACAGAACACCGATTAACATTCATGAATAATTAAATTAAATTGTAAATTACGTTTTGTTCTTAATAAAAAGAACTTATGTTAGTTTTTTAGGGATGTGAAATGTCAATTAAATTTTTAATATTTTATTTAACTCCTGCTTTTCTCTTAACCTGTTTTGTTTTGATTTGTTCTGTGTAACTGTACACACCTACTGGCCTCTTTATATCTGGCATAAAAAACTTAAAAACTGTTTTTATATTCTACAAGTAAATTGGTTTCTGTGGTGATACTATATGACATGAGGATTTCTCATAAAATGAAATAGTAGAAAGTTGTAAATTAAACAACAAAACTACAATATAATATGACATGTACACTAACTCATACTGATTACACAATTAGAGGATAAATCAAAGAAATTTATAACTTAGTTTTAGTTATAAGTTCAAATTGGTAGAAGGTGTTACGTGAAGGTGTAAACTAAATGACTTCTTTCTTTAATGAAATGGAATAGGAGAACGGTATCATTGTTCCAAATATAAATTCACATATTATACATTTTCTAATTTAAAGTGTAATATTTATGACAGAATTCCCGTCAACAAAATTTACATTTATAAAGGACTTTTCAAAATTAAATAATTTCAAAATAAGAATATTTAAGACCATCCACGGGGTTTTTGCTTTTTCATATTTATTGCAAATTTTCTGACAATTTCTGTGCTTTAAACGACCACATATGGTTTTATGAAATTGAATTCGCAAATCACCCCCAGTTGAGGTATATTTTATAGATATATCGTGCTGGGAATATTAAAATGTAAACAAATATGTAGAACTTAATTTTAATCCAGCACAAACTTAATACAGATAATAGTGGTAGATTATCTATATTTTCCTTCTGTGATATTTTAGCAAAGCTTTTTAATATAGAAGCAACTAGACTGAAAAAGGACATAAAATACTTTAAACGTTTAGTACCGAAACTAAATTTAAAAATGAAAGACTTATATAAAAAAGCTGTGTGTATACACATGTGCTATGAGAGAGAGACATACCTGACAGACTCTGGTCAAGGGGAAATAACCAAGATGTTAAAAATCTGTCGGTGATATTTGAGACTAGTTATAGTTACGTAAGCATTTTTCCATATAATGTTCACATTTTATATTTCAATTCAATCATCAATTCATGTATTTGGCAAATAATTTATTATCATACTTATATCAATTATAGCATGCTCAACTATTGTATAAAATATTTACACATCTCATACTAATCTAATAAACAAATCAAATAACACTAGTCTAACTCTAAAAAAATGAAAACAAAAAACATTGAAAATTATTGGCATTTGTTATTTAGTGATAAAATCTTTTGAATTATGACGTAAGTATGACGTATGAAAGATGCATTTCTAAACTATAGCTTCGACGAACTCCACGTAAGCAACAACGCATAAATGAAGAACATAAAGATTGACCCGAAATCGCTTCATGTGATGAAGTGAGACAAGGCAAAAAAACAAAGTAAAGAATTGATGCATCTCCAATATTGAAATAAACAATAACATCTCGTTGTAGAATGTGACCAGTGAAACATATCACAAATACAAATGTTCGTAACATCGATAAAACGAACTACACGTGCAAGTAAAATCTATATTTGACATGGACTTAACAGTGCAAGGGAAGTAACCACAATTTTGTACGAAATCTTTCTCTCATAGTTTATCTCCCATTTACGCTCCCAGACTATTTGAAAAATAGCGAAAGCTCGAAGAGCGAAGTATATAGCTTAAATTAAGAAGCAAGAGTGCTGCCATGAAAACAGTTGTAAAATTTTTCTGTCAAATAAAAACGGTCTGTCAAACGTTGTGAAATTTTCAGGAACAATTTCGTTGTTATTTCTGCAGAAAGCAGACATTGGGGGCCTATTTGATGTGTGGTCAAATACTGTCCTAAGGCGATACACTGCTTGGTTTTAACGTTCAAGTTCCAATTCAAATGTTTCTCAGAGATGCAGGTCCGAGGACCACACTGTTCATAATGTGTGTTTGTGTTTGTATTTTTATATAGTGCACTATCATCAGACTCAGTTAGTTACGTCTTACCCTCCGTTTACAAATGAAATAAAACATACCTTTGAAGTATCTGTTACTTTTAAAAACAACGAGCAAATAAAACTACAACAATACAAATGTATTTATATAGCGCAAAATGTATGACAAGATTCGTTTGTGCTTCATAATAACCTTACATGAATATGCGCAATTAAACCAATTTATCAATAGAGTATGTACATGTCACATATGAATTATGTTGCTCATTGTTTTGCATTGGGTATTACAGTGCATTAAAAAATGTCGCAAACAAGTGTGTTTTTAGTTTACTTCTGAACACAGTTTCACTTTGAACATTTTTCAAGTCTTTTGGAAGATTGTTCCGCTATTACGAACAAACCATTTGGATATATTTATCTGCAAATTTGGTTCTTGTCCTGGGGATCATTAAGTTAATTTCATCACATGATCTGGGGTCCTATATGTCATATTTTGTACACGATTCAACAATTCTATCAAGTACTAGTAAAACAGTAATTCCAAATTATTGGCCTATTTGTTTTTAGGTACTTGTTTGTTTTACAGTTATTAGCTTAAAGTAGAGAAACAACGTCAGAGGCTACTTACACTAACTCGTGCACACCCATGATACAAAGCATTCGGGGCACATTCAGGGTACCTCTCGACTTGTTTAGTCTGTGTACGTAAACATCTGTTTGCATATTTCATTAAATAACGATAGCTACTGGTGATATAATAGTGCTAGTATACCTATAACAGAAGCAAGTGTCTTGCAGACATTAAATTTATTCCTGTCACATACTAAAATTATATTCAGAAACATAATACTTTGTCACACGAACTGCAATTCTGATATGACTGGTGATCTATAACTACATAATGCAGTTCCCTCCCTTATACTTGATGAAGACGCAAGGGCAAATAATCCTTTTAACATTAAATGGAAATGAATTAAAAGTAGTCTCCCTTAACACGCACACAATAACGTTAAAACGTCAAGACGACTCAGATGAAAACAACGCGCAAGCGTAACATGCTTAGACGCTTGCAAAGTGACAAGTGGAAAAAAAAGTCAAGCACAATTCTACGAGGACTTTGGACCTGCCATTAGGGACTCATTAGGGTACCTAAACCTTTCCTTTTTGCATATTTGACCGATTATTAAAGGCCAAAGGAGGAGCTGTTGAGAGTGCAAATCCCGACTTGACTAAAGTAGCAGTTTCAAATGTTCACCATGACACAGGCAGGTACCGTATGTTCTAAGCAAGAAGTTTATGCATGTTCACATGGTCGGATATCATTGGGTAACGTCTTAAGCTATTATCTCAGAATGAAACCTGCCTAGATTGAATATCAATAAAGTATATATACTCTATTTTATTGATAACTTGCAATCAGGGGCATAGAAGAATATTAGTACATATGTCGTATTCGATTGTTCTGAAATCTCTATGTTTATTGATAAAAGTGAGCACCATCCCCATTTATGATGTAAACCGACACCCATTGTTTGAAGTATGTTCCTATGTTATGATTTCGTATATGCAGTATTCACCCATTCAAATGATATTACAAAATTTACGTTTTGTAATCTGTGTATATGAATGAAGGTCTGTTTTCTTATGTTGCTTATCTATTCTAGTTAATACGAGAGGACTGGGGAGTGTGGGGCTTTGTACAGGTCTTTCAGAAGTTCTTTAAGAAGACAAGCACCACATGGGTTCGAGACACCTTACGTGTATTTAGTTTAAGGAAGGGCGAGACTCCTAGACCTCAGATTTAAAGATATCAAAATGATACTTCAATTTAATAACAGGTATTAGATAGTTATTATTTAAATAACTGGTTTTAAATGTACAATAAAATCTGTCCGGATTAAGTTTCTAATAACCCAATGTAGTTTACTTTCAAACATTTTGTTCAAAGCAAACACATCTGTATTCACGCACAACCTGTTTTAAACGGCCACTTATGGTGTATAGTTTAGTTGACAGCTTTCTATTTAAATTAGAACCGTCGCTATATTATTTTGCTGAAATTATCTAATATATATTTAATAGACAAGCTAAACGAAGCAGAAATATATTTCTGAAACAAATCGTATAATGTCACAGAAGCTGTCCGAAGTAGATGCGAAATTGTCAATAACTACGGCCGTAAATACATTTTACGATCATATCTCAGTCATTCATATAACAGGTCTTTTCATTACAACTAATTCAAAGCAGTGCATTTTCAATAAAATATTGATTAAGGCACGTAAATTTGTTACTAAATCGATCCGAGGCCCGTAATGAGCCATGACCGCTATTGTTTGGCATCTTTACCAGAAAGAGATACATTCAAAACCTTTGGATATCTCAGGTTTTTTTTCTCTACAACACTCCAAATCGTTACACGTCACTAAAGGGGTTTTGTTCTCTCACAGAATGCTTTTATTTTCGTATTTTCGATTTTTTCATTTTTGTTTGGTTCAATATAATGTTGCATGTATCAATAAATTCTGTAGATCGGTTTTCATAATACCAACACAATACCTTTACAATAGATGGCGAATTTGTTTTACAATACATTGCGGATTTGTTCAAAATTAATCAAATTATTTGTAGCTTTTTTATGAATTCAATGAAGTAAAAAAAATGTAAAGTGTGTTTGCCCTGTTTTGTTTGCTGTGTCCGCTCACAACGATATTTTACTGGGACAGCGTTCAGACGGACAGACATTACAGGCACTTCTTGGTGCTAATTTCGTCTTCTAACACTGGCATCATTTGTTTTCAAACAAGTACATGTTACTTAATTGTCTTTGCCTCTAACATTTCAAAACATACCCTTCCTCTGCCTCTAATGTCGAGATGAGCTTGGATAGATATATATTTCTATGAATATTTTTCTTTAGACAGAAATGATTTCTCAATTCAAAACAAATTTCATCAACCTCAACATACGTCTCATCAACGTAGCAAAGTGTGAACTATTTATAGAGTTATAAGACCCACGTGACCTGTATTTTACTTGAACCATATTTAACACGTGCAATTCAATGACTTCTAAGTATTTCCATTTCACAGATACTCTGCCACTCCTATTGTACGAGAAATTTAGTACATTTGTAAGTTTTCCTTGAGCTTATATAAAGTCCATATATGTACGACTGTCAGTATTTTAACTTCTGTAAACCGTTATTCAATTAACCGAGAATGTTATAAGAGTAGCCCCTTTTACACGTGTATATTCACTTAAGGGCCATCAATAAGCTTTGCATCTACATTTGTTTTCATAGATATTAGAGGTATGAGGCTAAATTTAAAACTCCTCCATTGGCAAGGCAAGTAAAACATGTATCTAAAAACGAACACGATGCACGTAAATACGACGACAAAGGGAGATAATTTAAAATATTAAGTGACGAGCCTCGTAATCACCGGTTCATTGAACTTTGTTTACATAAATAATAACATTACAAAATTTGTGATGCTAGAATCTTCCCTTGAGAAAGAACACAAGTCACATGAAGAGAACAGATAGTGTAGTAGTTGTCAAAGGGGGACAATCCAGTTAAGAGCAGTTGAAAACAATAAAGGGAGACTATCGTTTAAAATTGGTTATGGAACCTGGAAATGATGTAACTGTTGAAGCAGCAAGCATAACAATCCGGTTTAACTGTAACACATTAGTAGCAAAGCGCTTTACACATATGCGTTGAATACAACACATCCCTTAATATGTCCATTTACGACAAGGGGTCTTACGAATGTTGACTAAAACGGCTGTTTAAAAGTAATGTGTGTATACTTTGATTTAGCCTTTATATTCATAAACATAGCTTTTTCAATTTATCATCAAAACTTAACTTTTCGAAACAACCACCAGTTTTGGCGTAAACTAGCGATAGAAAAACTACTTCCCTGTCACTAGAAAAAGGTGTGAAATAAGAAAAATCTGCGCTAGGCATTCTTCTCTCTTACTGTCATATTCAATCTACTTTTATTACTCTCGAGCAGGAATAAACGTATTCAGCAATACTTATTGACTCTTCAACAGATATGTTAGAATTATAAAAGTTTGTTGAGATTGAAGGTGTTTTTTCTCTAGAAGTCTTATTTCTTTTAAGAAAAATATCTCTAACGACTGATGCCAGTCTACAGATATGTGAACAGTTTTAATGAAAATATTAGAATAATATATAACTGGTATTAGACACCACGGTTATAGATAAAAAATCGTCAATGGAAAATTTTCACGAGAGTAAAAACTCTTCTCATACCACTTTCCACAATATATTGGATTTTGCTCACATAAAAGGAGAGTAAATTTTTTTTATACTTACAGTTGTGCGAAGCTTATTCCAAACATAATTAAAACCAGTGAGCAACGTTAAATCCATGACATTAACCAATCAGGTTGCACATTTTTTTGTCGTTTGCATATCGTCTGTTTTTCTTATGAGCACGAGAAGACAATTTAAAGAATGCGGAGGATACGATCGCTTTCGGTTGTTAAGAAACACTAATTTTGCACCAGACATATGGTCACAATTTTGTACCATTCATCTATAAATGAAAGGTCTTATTCAGTTGGTCACTGAATACCTTCTGAAAGCTTCTTCTTTCAAGCTATTCAGTCTATTTATTTTCCTCCCTTTATATCTCTTCACTTTTCCTGACAAAACTACAAAACATTCTCCAGTAGAAAGCATTATCGATGGAATAGTCGCATTTTCTGTGTCTTTCAGAAATTGTTGTATAGCCATTGGTCTTAACGGCAAAAGACCCATTCAGAACTTTTTGACATTTCGTTCTAAGAGAAACAAATGCCAACTATTTAGACCATATAAAAGCCGCTTCAAACGAAATTCAAAGGGTAGTTCAATTGTGAAAGGTGGTTTTGGTGAAACGTATGAAAAGGCATTTACAGCGCTTATAGAGCTTTTTGTATCAAAATGTATTCAATCTGGAGAAACAGATATCACCAATAATATGGATCAGTTAGGAGAGAATGAATATATCTTTTCAATGTTTACAATTTTTGATAATACTATCGCCTATCGATTTGCAATTGATGAATGGAATTTAGAAGAAAAGAAAAATAAAAGAATTCTAAAAATAGTAACAGAGTTATTTTAATAAACACATTTGGCTTTGTGACTTAATATAATGCGAACGGGCGGTCGAATAATAAGGAAATAAGATATGGAATAATTTAAAATGACGAATGGAGTTAGCAGTTTTCGGTTTAAAGCAGAATATATAAAGTGCATTTGCTCCTTTATGTTCGTATATGATAAAGTACTGTTAAGTCGATCAACCTTTCCATTTTTATCAGGGTAAAAAATTGTGTATTGCTTTATAAGAGAATTTAGATATAATCTTTGCAGCTTAACGGGTGTAAAATGTGATGACACCTATTTCAGTTGCTTGCGTTAAGGTAAAACAGGGGCTTATCAGCTTATCATTATCAGCAACCATTCACACGACTAAGAGAGATAAAAATGGCGCAAAAACCTTTTCCTAGACTATACACTGATGTATATATATTTGTATAAGTATACTGATGGGAAGGTGTGTTTCTTCCTAGTATAACATAATAGTGTAAACACATAACGTTACATTTGATAGTGCATCGTGTTGATAAATAGTAAGTGTAACAATAGCGTAGTATTATAATACTAAAGACTAATCTTGGGTTCAGTTACAATTCACGAAGCTTCTGTTTGTGAATGTAGATCTTTTCAGTTAAATACACGGGTAGCCCTTTCGATAGACTAGTCACTAGTCTGATAAAATTTGCTACCCTTTCGATAACGCAGTTTGGTTTGTTAATTATGACGTCAGAAGAGCCTTATATACTTCCAAAACATCAAGAGCAATAACAACTGTACATTACAAAGCGGCTAAAATTCAGAAATAAACCACCAAATGTCTAATACTTGTATACGTTATTAACTAGCAATGAGGTTTTGCGTTACGTATAGTAGAACGCTTCTCATGTGTACAGTAGAGTATAAATTTCAGTGCATGTGGTAAAGTCTTACAGTCATCTGAAACAGCTCGAACCCGGAAGTTTTGTTAGTTGTAACTTAGTACATAACTGACCCACGTTAAAGTATTACCTAAAACCTGACTTGCTAGCAGATAAGTATTATCGACCTACCTACAATACATCAATAAGCAACCCAGCAGATCGTAAAATGTTTCAAAAACCTTACCAGTCTCAAGATATATCCCAATCCTGACCTTAAATGACTCTACAACCATTCTTCCACTACAGCAATAAATTACCTCATTGTGGCCACCACGATGTCACTATAATTATGACAGGGCAGGTATGCCACGCATCAAACTTTTTCCCATACATCAAGGGAGACAGGATAGTTAGGATGTTTCCATCTATTCACAAACGACGGCTACACTATAATTGAGACGGTACCATTGTTGAGACCAAACAAAAGCAGCTTTACAAATAGGCTTTATTTTCACGATGGTCTGACGTTTTTAAGTCTCAAAATGTACTGCATTAAACGGTTCCCATTAGCTCAAGTGACAGTGGTTATTTCATACAACATTGCTGAAGAGCATCATAGAGACTGTGAAAGGGGAAAGGAAAAATAGCAAGGTCTAGAGTCCGGAGTGAAGTTTTCACCGGTATAGCAAATAACATAATAAGAGGGAAATTAAGAAACAAAAACGCGTTACGGGATTATGATCAATAGTGAGGGCCTAAACGGCCCTATATTGCTCAATTGGATATTATTGTCCTCTAAAAGTAAAAGGTCGACAACAAGGTCGTTGAAACCAAAGTGATAGTACAAGATTTCAATATAAACGTCTATATGAAACAAATGAACCCTGGGGTTAGGCCAATTTTGACCCCAGGGACACGCTTTTAAATAAACTCAATAGAGGACAACCATACAATACTACACACCATATATCTAAGCTGTAGGCATTACGGTTTCTGAATAAATGTTATGCTTTACTTTTACTGTAAATTTACATGTGAAACATGACCCCAATCCACGGGAAGAATTATTTTTGACCACAGGGACATAATTTGAACAATCTAGGTGGAGGATCGTTAGGTAATGGTACACACCTACCTGAGCTCCATGTCCCATATGTATGGACAAGAAGAGTTTAAAAGCATTTACTTATACGTGTCTACATAAAACCGTTAACACTGAAACCAATTGTGACCCCTGAGACACGATTGAAACAAACTAGATAAATGACGACTACACAATGCTACATACAACATATCTTATGTGTAGGCATTACAGTTTCTAAGAAGAAGACTTTGTTTAAGTTTCACTTTATATTTCTATGTAAAACATATGAACCCAGCAGGCGGAGCTAATTTGATCCCGGGAGCATAATTTGGAGAATCTTATAGAAGTTAACTAGACACTGCCACCAACTAAATATCTTAGATCTTGGAAGAAATTTCAAGTTTTTCCTATTTGTTGCCATAGCTAGACAAGTTCTACATGGACTGGGATTCTTTGAACAACTTTGGTTGATATTCATTCAGGAACAACCCTGTCAAGTGTTATCATCATTGCCCAAGTGGTTCCAAAGGAGATTTCGTTAGAAGGAAATGGCTGACGGACGACGGACAAAAGTGTCAAAAGCTAAAAAGTAACACAAAAGAGCGAAATGATATAATCAGAAAGACAGGAAAAATAGTAATTGACGAGAAGAAGTCCAGAGATCACAGTCTGCATGGTCTGAGTGGCAAACGCCGGTTATATAGCGAGCAAGTAAATTCAATCATAACTTACAGTCCCGTTACTCGAAAGTGACTCGATCAGCTTCAAGCTTTCTTTACAACCGGACTAAAATTAATTAGTATAAATTAGTATAAATAAACAATTTAAAACGTCTTTTAACAAGACATTTAAAAAGCAGACCTTCCTGTATACGCTGCACCTAAAGTATTAATTTCACAATCTGTAAGATCTAGAATGCGATACGTGCATTCCAAGAATCTCAAAAGCTATCTAAAAGTTATCTTCAGAAAGTTCACTTACCATTACTGGAGTCCTTGCTGTTCCGCTGTGTCTTACGTTGGGGGGAAATGACTTCATATAATGGTATATCCAATGGTTATATACAAAGAACACACAGAAACATTTTTCCACATTCCACCAAACACAAACTACTTAACGGTACCCTTAACAACATACTATTCCAAATCATTTGAATATATCCAATCAGAATTAAGTATTCCATAAGAATCCGTCGATTTTCAAAGAGAAGAAGGTACTCGCTGATCTGTAAGTAAAAAGTAAAAAACACTTAATTCAAACAGAAAAGTGTTAACCTGAAAATAGTATAGTCGCGAACACAAGCATGAAACAAACATATTCTTATATGTACATACATTGTATATCAAAATCAGTTGGTCAACTTTGGATTGTGGACTCAATAGGTATGGCTATAGGAATGACACGAACTTATGAGAAACAATGGTAAATGAAAAATGAAGCATGATCAGCTAAATAAGTTGCATTACATGCTACTGACCTTTTCTGAACGAAACATTTTAGGGGACGTCATGTATAAAATGGTGCATGCCGGGATACGAGACTTTGTAAGCGTTGAATATGTTATATTTATAACGACTTAGTAGTAGAACAGCAAAACCCTTTACAGATGAAAGTGAAACATTTCAAACTGGAAGTCCACCATTGCTTTTGATTTAAGCCAACTTATATTTGTGTTGTGCGAACTTAGATTTATTTCCGGGTACTATGGATAAACGAATTGTCATTTTGCAACATCATACCAGTAACAAATGAAAGAAGTTACAAGTATGCTTAAACATAGAATAATTACTAACAAAACATGTAGGAATATGTTACGAAGCAATTAAGTACAAAGTGGAACATAAATTATTTTGTCATTTCACTGCCTCTAAAACATTTATATAAATTAATAGAATTTTAAGGATTGGTAACACTATGTGTTATGCAGCATGTACCATTCAATCTTACTGCGCTTATACCTCCAGCATTTAGCGGTGTCGAGGTGTCAGTGCAGTACGAAACCAAGCAGTAAAGTATTTAGACTGTGCCTAAGAAATACTCGTGATATGAACAAAAACGAGATTAGCCCCAATAATACAAAGGAAAAAAATCAAAAATACATATGTGAAAATAAGAGACACGTATACCAAATAATCGTCTTTCAGACAATATAAAAGACCAAGATACGTTGTAAAGTTTAAACGTGACTCTCCAAGACGCATATAAACAATACTGGTACATGAAAAACTAAAAAGAATTTTCCCTTTTATCAGCATACATAATCAAAATCATTTCATGATATAATTTGATCTTTCTTCTATATAGCAAGTGTTTAGATGACGAAAGACCCAGATGTACATAAAAATTAAAAATAAAACGTATTAATATATAATTTCTTACCTTCTACGTAAATTTTTAATTTTGAGGAATCACGGTAAAATGACTAAGAATCCGCTGTACAATTTAAGGGAAAAAAGCACTATAATTTTCTAAATTTGACCATCTCTCATAACATACGACAAGTTAAATGAAGGCATTGTAGCGATATGTGTTTACTGTGACGATGTAGGGTTTTTATCCTGTTTTTACGGTCACTTATCGGTTTCGTTTTGTAAGGAAAAGTCTGAACGAGCGACTGAGAACCAGTGTTATATGACATCGAGAACAATGCTGGAAATTATATATTCTAAACGTACAAAAGACCGGATAAGAAAAGATACAGAGCTGTTTTGAAACTGATAGTTCTCTATTGTAACGTTTTCTTTTATTTGGCTTTATATTGTATCTTCATAAATTTGAGGGGGTTAAGCTGTAATTGTGTCTTACAAAAAGTGAGAGAGATACTACAGAGGCGGTTGGGGGAATCTTTGAAAAAAACGTCTTTTTAAAAAATGGCTATTGTTCTTAATATGTTTGATGGTTTGAACTCTCCATCGACCTTTATTTAGTGACCGGTGAACCCTTTCAACGAGAAAAGGATAAAAAAGACTTAAAGAAAGTTTCTTGAGCGAAAATTGTTTCAAAGTGTAAATTATTAACAATATCAAAATAAATCACCCTGTACACTTTAGTTGGTTAAAGCAAAAGAGGTTAACAATATTGGTGAATACAAGCGATATTCGTACCAAGAAGTGAAAACTAATCATGTGTATGAAACAAGCTTTCAAGACTTACTTGTAAATTGAGTTTCTCATTTATTACTTTCGTAATCATATATCAGAACAAACAGGGTTCTGTTAACGTCATGTGAGTATGAAATTTTAATGGTCGGTCCTGGTATAGATTTACACCTTCATTAGTTATAAGCTGTTTACATAATGAACACATGTACACACAGGGTTATTGGCCGTCAAGATTTGCATGCTCATGGTGTTAAGATACATACGATCTTTAAAAAATTCATTATATGTATGTGATATACACATATATATTACTTACTCGATATGAGTGTCCCCAAAATGCTATAATGTAATAGTAAAATTCGTTTTGTTGAAAAATGGACACAAGGTCTTGCAAGTTCGTGATAACCACTCTTACAAGACTGTTGTATCTTTTGCCGCGAGGGAAGCCACTGATGATGGGGCTTAAATTTGAAAACGACCTAGATTGTCCGAAACATTGGTATTTTATCCCATGCTTAATGGTATAGAATTTAAAATCATCAAAACTTGTATTTCGATAAGTTGATCGTGAATGCACCAGTGACACCTATTTAACAAGAAACAAGAAGATGCCATTGCAATGACCAGGTTCATTAGCTTTCGAGAAGACCGAAAGGATTGAGCAGAATGTTGTCTTTATCAGCTTGTACGTGACCATTGCTTTCTGGTATTTGCCACATATACATGAAGTTACTTTTAGGTATTAATTTTAAAACGTTTTGTATGATTTTGTACCATTTGCAATATGAGATACATATGTTTCGTTACTCTGCACAGAGGAACGTCAAAGATCTGATGGTGCTCCCTTCGAGTAGCCCTAATAGTCTATTAATAAGTTAATAGGGCCATGTCATTAGCTAAAATCCTCAAACATGTACATTGTATATCATTCTCTTTATGTTTAGAAAATATGTTAACTTACAAAATGTTGTAAAAGGCCTTTTCAATTTCGTATCAAAAACATTGTAAAACAAAACGTGTGAGTGTGCTCATTACTGCAAAAACAAATAGGTCATGCAATCGAAGTCCTTACCTTTCTTCAATGTTCGAACAAGGCCAACAGCTATGTAGGAGTAACCATACATTCGGTTATCTTTTACTTTTTACAATCATAAGTGCCATCTTTTGCTTTGTTTTGGTTGTTTACAGATTAGGAAGACCTTTGAAATGTATGTATTGGTTTACATAGTATACCTTCTTAACATACCAAACAAGCTGAACTGTTTGAAGCGTTTGTGAATTATAATTAAGCTATGATCGTGCGATACCTTAAAACTTTTTCATTACTGTTGTATTTACATTTTTCGATGTGATATTTATTTGTAATAAGACAAAATTATGTTGATATACATTTGATGTAAGAATTGCAGCCATGACAGAACGCACCTGCACGGTGTCCAATAGCAACGGGGTCACATGTCATGGACTGGGTCACTCACCCGTTTAAATTTATTCTTTTCAAAGTCGGTAGACGCTTGTCTCCTTCTTTTACCTTCTCTTTCATTGGGACAAGATACATAAACCTGATCTCTGTCATTGATACCGTAACTCTAAACCAGTCTTTGTTACAGCATGGAGAAGCTGAGGCAATTGTGTCCATTACACACTACAATAAATTTGTATAATAATTCATGTTTAATGATAAAAATTGTACAAAGAGTCGAGCGAAAATGAATACACCCCGTTTTAATAAAAGTGAATAACTCGATACAAAAGACTTCCCTCTGGTTCGTTTGTATTGAATAGATGGAAAATAGTTAAAGTTTTAAAAGGGAATATAATAAACTTGGGTAACCTGTAGCATACTTTTGTTAAAAGTTGTAAATAACAAACTCGTTCAATGGATGTTATACCTCATAATTCTACTGTAACAAGCATATTAAAGCTGAATCTTCAATGTCTCGTGTCTCAAATTAAACACAAGTTATCGCGTGCTTCAAGTGAAATAAAATATGCCAGAATCAAGATGTTTAGTTTTAAACTTTGTTATTTTCATTTGATCGTTAACTCAAATTTTTGCAACGTATATCAATTACTTTTGGTGCTGCCAGAAGATATGACTTATACTCTAGCCAAAAGAAAGCGATCATAACTTCCGGGATACGTATCCGACCATGTGCATTTAAACAACGGCCCCATCCTAACATGTGTATCCCCACTCAACCCCGCCGAAATCACGAGCTGCTTAAACGGTTTGAACAAGGTATAAGGTTAAAGTATGAAATAAACCACTAGTTCATAATCATCATTTTAACTGTGTCACTAGATACGATTCCATATATACGTTTTTATTTAGTGTCCAAAAGTGTTACAAGAATTACTAAACTATTATCGAAAAGATGGTTTTCATAAAGTGAGACTCAGCACAGGTTGGTTAAAATCAACCATTCGTAATACGCAGAGACTATATTAAACTAATGAAGTCACTCTCAAGTCGAATGAGTCCCAGGAAAAGACTAGAAAGGTGTTAGGGGTAAAGTCCATGACCTCCCAAAATAAGCGGTCGCTGTTTTTATATTTGATTTTGCTGCCGGTTCATATTTAATAATGACAATCAACAGTAATTTGTCAGCTGCTGAAGCTGAACTAATCCGTTTGAATACAGTTAATATCCACATTACATAAAGTAGCATTTTATACTTACAAAAAAAAACCGATACAATTTCACAATAACCAGTCTTTAATCATTATCGCAGTTCAAAAGACCTAGTAGCGGCCCTATCTACAAATTGCAAAATAATATTTGAAATATGAACTACTGATGATATACATTTCAATACAGGTTCCGAGTTATTTGTAATCAGTCCTTCTAGTTTTCCAACTGCACGTGATATATATACTTCACTGGCATTAGGCAATTCCCTTTCACCATCGAACACAAGGGTCTTGATTTCGAATCCCAACAGGACCCCGACTACACTACTTTATAAATAACACCTATAGTTTCTTCAGAAGAGCGCACTACAGTGAGCTTCGATAATCTTCAAGTTGTGTGCACATAAGAAGGTTTAAAACGTTTTGTTAAAACTAAGTTTAAGCTGTATTTGACGTAAAAGAATCACGGAATAAATAACAACACACTTCCAAATGCCTTTACCAAATGCTTCCGTTTAGGATCCTCGATTAGACTTAAGCTATGCGGATATGTTTCTTCATGCAACAGTTTCTAAGACATTTATTAAATTTTAGCGAAAACAATGAACAATTTCCGATAATTGCCATTTCTGACTTCAATAAAAAACACAAAATGTATGAAAAATGACACATGTTTTTAAGAAAAAAATGAAGATTCAATTCCACGTCTCCAAGGTACGTTTATGATCTGTTTTTAACTCGTTCTAGTTTGAAAATTTAATTTTAAGACTGAATCCCAGTGATTAATGCTTCTTTTCCGTATTTTCAATATCTTTCCAAATACAATTTATACTTATCTCCAAATACCACTTGTCAAAAAAAAGTGATACAGTTTCAGTTTAAAAAAACATCTATTAGCACGTAAAATAATTCATAATTACCTAGAAGCCTTTTATTCTGTAGTTGGTATTATCCCATAAAACACGTGTAAATTACTAAAATTAGCAGATATATTGTTCTCCCTCATAAAATATGTAGTAAGACAAAATTGTTCTTTGAAAGCAAATGATCACTTTTAAAAGTCATAATTCATCCGCCGGCGAGAGCAGACCTACGATGTAACAGTATTAATTTCCCTACCACACTTCTATATGCTTTCACGTCGCATTCAAAGCAGATAATAGGCTTGATGACAAAGTTTGTAGCATCGATTCTTTGGTGGAAAAGATGTGAAAAGAATCCGCTACAATAGTCGAACAATAAAACAGAATAATCCGCGATTTTCAATACAGAAATATTCTATATACGCCTAACCATGCTAAAAAGACACAAAACACAACTTTGAAAACACTTTAAAAGCAAGAAGCACGCCAGAGTGGTTTAAGTAACAAGTCACCTTACAAGTTACCATTGAAATTGTTAGACTGTTATTATACAGTCACAAAAATGCTATAGAAACGTATTTGGTAGACATTCTGAATGATACTGAACCATTTTCTATAAATGTATTGAAATCTACTTTGCATAGATACATTGAAAACCATTCGCTGTGAAAAACTTTAGTATACCTTTTACATTTTGCTACATTATCTATTATACATTCGATGAATAGAGACCACATTTTATTTTTCCCAATTACGCTGTGACTAAATGTAAGTAAACTACATTCATTGTTCAGAGTTATTTCACCAACTCAACTCGGCTGATGAAACGCTTTCTCTTTTATTTTCATTCTTTCAAAATGTTCGAAAGATTGGAGACGATAACTGAAGCTGTTTGCCGAACGCATTAATCTGGCAATAAAAGTTAAAACATATTTAGCAGTAAATTGAGCATTAAACATTAATATGTGAAGATGAATGTAAAGTGAAAGTAAAAAAGTCTTAAGTTGAATGGGCTTTCATTTTGATTAGTAAATTATTCTTTCCAAACGCCAAGAAGAGAGTTTCAAAATGCTAATTAACTCCAGGCAACTGAGTAAAATTCAGTAAAATTTTAGTAAGTGGTTTTCGCAATACAATGTAATACATTATGATTGATGTGTTTCAATTTAACGAAGTTTGACAGTGCAGTGAAATACAACTTCAAATTTACTTTTTCAATCCTCGTCAATGACATATTTCAAAGACCTTTTGAGCATAATTCAAAGCTCTACCAATTAATGAATATTCCGAATAGGTTATTTATCATTTAATCGAATACAGAGCAAACTTCATAGTGTTATGGAACGTGGAATTAAAACGTCAGAGACAAAAAAGATCAATGAAATATCAAACCGGTTTTGAACGTTTACACTTTGTTGAAAGCAATTCTTTAAGAATAGAAACTAGAAAGATGCAATGAATGAAGATACGTAAACATAATTAAGCATTGGAATTAAATAGTTCCTTACTACATTCCCAATACTCCTACTGACAGTCTCGTAAGACACGAAAAATGAAATCACACCGAGCATGCCAAGAGGTAAAATTCAGTGGAAGACGATAGCTCGTACATATCCCATTATAAAACTGACACAGCTCGAAAGACGCAAGGTATGAAGTCATGCATGCTGAAAAAAGCTTCGAACCACATGATCCTGTATACTTCTAACATTCATAAAAAGACGTAATACATGCAGTGATGCCGACAGAGATTAGCAGAATGATATGATACTGCATGTGTCCAATATGAATAATGAGAGACAACGCGCGAAATGCAGTCGTGTCGAGCGGAAAAAAACAACAGAGAACTGATAGTGATTAAGCTTGAAGGACGAAAGGCGTAGAGGTCAATTAGGATAGGGTTAAGTCTGGCAAAATGAGATCATGTCCATATCCAATGACTTTCAAAGACACAACGTAGCTGTTGAACAAATCGAACCTTCACCAGTCGGTTTCAAAAAAAAGTATTAGAAACTTTATTTTTTAACAGAAAGGGCCATGATGGCCCTTTCTTACCCATAAAACTTACAAAGTTGCTAGAAATCATCGAAACAACCTTTCTGACAAATTTCCAGGATATTTGGGCTGAAAATGTTACCTCTAGAGTGTTAACAAGGCTTTTCCATATTTGGGCTCTGTGACCTAGTTTTGACCCCAGGTGACCCATTAAACTTCAAACTTGAGCTAGAAATCATAGAAACAACCTTTCTGACAAATTGCCAGGATATTTGGGCGAAAAGGCCCCTAGAGTGTTAACAAGGTTTTTCCACATTTGGGCTCTTGACCTAGAGTTTTGACCCCAGATGACCCATATTCGAACTTGAGCTAGAAATATCAAAACAACCTTTCCGACAAATTCCAGGATATTTGGGCGAAAATGTTACCTCTAGAGGTTAACAAGGTTTTTCCATATTTGGGGCGGTGTGACCTAGGTTTTGACCCCAGAGACCCATATTCGAACTTGAGCTGAAATCATCAAAACAACCTTTCTGACAATTTCAAGGATATCTGGGCTGAAAATGTAACATCTAGAGTGTTAACAAGGTTTTTCCATATTCAGGCTCTGTGACCTAGTTTTTGACCTCAGATGACCCATATTCGAGCTTAGGCTAGAAATCCTCAAAACAACCTTTCTGACGTATTTCCAGGATCTTTCGGCTGAAAATGTTACCTCTAGAGTGTTAACAAGGTTTTTCCATATTCAGGCTGTGTGACCTAGTTTTTGACCCCAGATGACCCATATTCGAACTGAGCTAGAAATATCAAAACAACCTTTCCGACAAATTTCCAGGATATTTGGGCTGAAAATGTTACCTCTAGAGTGTAAACAAGGTTTTTCCATATTTGGGCTGTGTGACCTAGTTTTTGACCCCAGGTGACCCATATTAAAACTTGAGCTAGAAATCAACCATAAAACCTTTCTGACAAATTGCCAGGATATTTGGACTAAAACAGTAGCCCCTAGAGCCTTAACAAGTTTTTTTCTATTTTTGGGTCATGTGACCTAGTTTTTTATCCGAGACGACCCATATTCGAACTCGTCCGAGTAATTACTGGGACAAAAATCCTGACCAAGTTTCGTGACAATGAGGCAAAAATGTGACCACTAGAGTGTTAACGAACTAAGTGTGGACGGACGACGGACGACGGACATTCATCGATCCTAATAGCTCACCCTGAGCCAGCTCAGTTGAGCTAAAAATCTAAAAGTAACTCGACACGTTTGACATTCATGTTGAAGTATCTGTAAAAACCTTGCTCTTTATTTACATATTTTAACATTGCTTCTGGAAATTTTAAAATATCTAAATAAAGAAACGGATTTGAAACATTTTTACAGTCAGTGGAATACGAATGTAAAACGTGTTAAAGTACAGTTAGACATGCAAAACATTTAGTGTTGGTAAAGGGGTTTTTTTTGGGGGGGGGGGGGGGGGGGGGGGGTGGAAAATTAGACACGTACAAGGAATTAAAAAAGGCATGCCGAGAAGAATAAACGACTATAAATAGCTGTATAGCTGTTGTTAGTAAAGAAGTATCAGCAAACGTAGAAGGGAACAAGAAATTCAGTTATAACGACGGGAACGGGGAATCGACTGTAAGATTTTTATATACCATCCAATTCTTATTCTGTAACCTCTCGAAAGACGCATGGAATTAAGTCAGGTCGACATTACTAAGCATGGCCGGAAAATGACCTTGCTCATACCCAGGATTTAGACTGACAAATACGGAAATACTCTAACAATGTGACAAATAAAAATATAATAAATCCTATCTCAATGAATGAAGTTATGTCCACAAAAATTAATTAGAAAATAAGACTTTTCCTGACGAAGCTAGAAATGAGCAAAGGATAAATTCTATCGTAAGGAGTAAACATTGAAAGGAAGTGCATGTATCCCTTACATATCCAATACTAGCACTGATTCCGAGACATCTGAAACGACGAAAGCAATGAAGTCATAACGACAGGAACTAGTATTAGAATAAAAGACCCCGTGTATATCAAATATTAATACTGACAAATCTTGAAGGAATCAAAGCATGAAGTCATCTCGAAATACTATATATCAAAAACAAAAAGATGTACGCTTTAATGTAGAGTGACAAAAATGAAGTCAAGACCAACGGAATTAGTTACTGTTTGTTATAGACTCTTGTAACTGGCAAACACAGTATAAAATGACAGCATAAATGCGTATATGTTATGAGGCATAACGAGTGGGATATAAAATCATTTCAATTGTCCAATATCTACATTGCTATATATCTTAAAAGGCAGATATAATGATGCGACGTCTGGTGAAATAAAATCGAGTAACCAATTGAAACAGATAGCTATGCAGTTATGTTTACAAAATTAAAGAAAATGTAAAAAAGGTAAAGGGGTTTAAACTCAAAGAAAATGCAAATTTTATTAATGGGGCATCCATTCCACTCTGATAAATTATTTACATTGTATAATTATGATACTGGTACTAGAAACTTCACAAGACACAGGAAATAAAAACAAGTCAACAGTAGAGGAGCAATATATTAAAACAACAAGACACTGTGCCTATCTAATACTCATACAGACAAATCTCGAAAGACAGAAGAAGTTAAGTCACGTAAATAAAAACAAGCAATGGAAAATAGAAACCTCACATTTCCATACTGATACTAGATATCCTAAAATGGCGAAAGGGGAGAAATTCACGTGCAAAGAAATTAGCGCTGGAACATGAATAGATGTAAATATCCAACACTAGTGAATAAAGGAAGGAACGAAAGGCACGTGGAAAGCAAAATGCAATGGTGCATAACCTGCTATACATATCATACACTTACACAGAATAACATAAAACCACGTAAGGAATGAAAGTCACGTGGAGCGGATTCAGTAATGGTACATAACCTGCTGCACATATCCAACACTAAACCCGAATAACATAAAACCACGTAAGGAATAGTCACGTTGAATGGAAACAGCAATGGAACATAACCTGCTGAACACATCCAACACTAATATCGAATAATCTGAAACGACTTACTGATGGAAAACATTCAGCAATGTCACATAACCTGTTGTACAGATCCAAATCTAATACCATACGGAATGAAAGTCACGTGGAAAGATATCAGCAATCGTACATAAGCCACGGAACATATGTAACACTTATACCGAATAACATTAAAAAACGTAAGAAATGAACGCCATGTAGAAACGAATAACCAATTGAACATAACCTCCTATGCCTATCCAATGCATATACCGAATAACCTAATGTAGGTCACGCAGAAATGAATCAGCAAAGACAGCTGTACATATCCAACACTAAAACCGAATAACCTAAACTGACGTAATTAATGAAAGTCACGTGGACAGAAATCAGTAAAGGAACATAACCTGCTTAACATAATCCAACACTAAAACCGAATAACCAAACACGACGTAAGTAATGAACGTCACGTGGAAAGGATTCAGCAGTGGTACATAAGCAGCTGTACATATCCAACACTAACACCGAATAACTTAAAGCGACGTAAGGAATGAAAGTCACGTGGAAATTAATCAGCAATTGAATGTAAGCAGCTGTACATACCAACACCAATACAGAATAACCATAAAACGACGAAAGGTACGAAAGTCACATGCAAAGGAACCAGCAATGAAACATGAGCAGCTATTCATCTCGAAACACTTATTCCGAATAACCTTAAACTGGTACATAACACGCTGCACATATCCAGCAGTAATGCCAAAACGACGTACGGAATAAAAGTCACGTGCAAAGGAATCAGCAATGGAACATAAGCAACTGTACATAGCCATCACTAACACCGATTAACCTAAATCGACGTAAAGAATAAAAGTCATGTGGAAATGAATCAACAATGGTACATAACATTCTATAAACTTTTACTTATATTGACAAATACTGAAAGTCATGCCATACCATTAATATCACATTGTTGATATAATATCATTACACGAACACAATGGAAGCTTTTGCGAGCCTTTCTTTTCATACAATGTACTTAATACAACTGAATGAGAAAACAACTGCGAGTCCCTTGGCACCATGACTGATTATTGTTATCTAACATTTTAAAAAAGCAAACATATAATATATGTACCAAGTGTGAACTCATATCAAAGTAAAGGAGATCTACCTTTCCTTGGCAAGCTTTTAATACAATTTGCATTTTAATTGTTTTAAAAAATCCATTCTAAGGATAAAAAATGGTAGAAACAGAAACTGTGATAGAATTAGTTTCGTTTAATGAACTCAAAGAAAAACCAATTATAATCATTTAACCAACAGCAAAAGATGATATAATCATACGCGTAAAAAGTACAACAAATACAAAAATAGTACACTTACCTCGTTGGACATTAACCAGAGAAAAATAGATACCATGCAACGTAAATTCTAACAGTAATAACAAATGATAACTCAGCTAAAACATATAACTTCAGTACTGGAAGAAGAGCCGTAACCCAAACTATGTGTCCAATAAAACTTTTAACTCCGACTAACAGTTTAATACGTAAACTTTCTAAAAACAGACGAAACTTTTGAAACTAAAAGTCCATCCCGGTGCAAGCACACCCACTTGAGATCTGACAGAGAGAAGTCTTTGCTAGACTTTCTCATCCGGCACAGATGTTTCCCTTAGAATTATTGGGATAATACAGTATAATAGACGGGCAATTGAATGGGATTCAGATAACAATATCTCAATCGAAAATAATTTCAAAGACACATTGTTTCAGATTGTTTGTGTCCTCTTTCCATTCGTGAATACTATCGAAATGGCATTGAAAGCTACATAGTTTTAATTGTCCCGTGTATTCAATGCCACACAATAACTACGCGGAATTTAGTTTCAAAGGATGTATTGTTTCAAAAGGGCGGTTGTCATACACGGCCACTCTATGCCTGCCGAGAGATGGGGATTCTATTGAATGTTTATTAAATGGAGAGAAATAAAAACTGATTGATTAGCCTATGAACTGAATAGATGCAACTGGCAGTGAATCAAACATACAGGCGACAAATGACTCTTCATACAGTGGAAAATACGAATCGAATGAAGTTTGAAAAGTTTGTGATGATTTATTATTGCGCATATAGTTGACTGCTCTTGCAACACGTTCAATACGTGCATTTTCTGTACGACGTCGTTTGTATGGAACAACGAGCGGATTTTATGAGTCGGTATAGCTAGAGTCATGTCTCCGTGAAAAATAATCCATTGTATAAGATTCTATATGCAAATTGCAAAAATGCAGGGTAAGGCGAACAGAAATAGATCAGTAAACAGTAAACAAGGTTGAATTTTCGTGATTAGCTATTAGGAACATATACTAGTACATGTATCTTTTAAATAGAGACCATGCACTTTAATGTGCCCTGGTTCCGCTAACCTGGCTGCATGTAAGAAAGATACACGACAAGCAGCTATGACCGAAACAGTACTGTGTGTATGATGATACTATACAGCTCGCGGTATACGATTCCGTCCGGCCTAGCTGCACTTCTGATAGACCACGATGTGAGAAACATATATAGATTGTCCGGCAATACTCTGCTAAGTACGATTCTATCCTAGTTCCATTTAAATCGCTCACGGTGTGCAGTTTAGCTCACTTTGATAGACCACGAGTGAGAAACATATAAGATTGTCCGGCAATACTCTGCTAAGTACGATTCTGTCCTAGTTCCATTTAATTCAGCTCACGGTGTGCAGTTTATCTCTTGCTTTCAGAGTCTGCTATATAAACGATAAAGTTAGGTGCAGACAAGGTAGTCCATATTTCTATACAACTTTGTATAGATGTGTACAAAACAACTATGCCTGTTGAGCGACTGACAGCCGGCTGCGTACGATTCAACCTTAACCGAAAGTATAACAGCTGGCTGTGTACGATACTATCGTGACTGAACCTATGATGGTCCAGGGTGTACGATAAAGCTTACATTATACTTCGCGGTGTGCAATACATATGATAGCCACCGGTGTACGA
This sequence comes from Saxidomus purpurata, assembly GCA_022818135.1. Classification (NCBI taxonomy): domain Eukaryota; kingdom Metazoa; phylum Mollusca; class Bivalvia; order Venerida; family Veneridae; genus Saxidomus; species Saxidomus purpurata. The sequence continues at coordinate 38,996,587 of JAFMSR010000015.1, forward strand.
TTCGACCATTGCTGGGCGTATGGTAAACCACCGTGAATATGCCCGTATATTTGGCCGCGGTGTACGTCATATACATGACTGCACATCTGATTCTTTGAAGTGTGCGATACAACCCTTGTTGGATTGAGTATGATATAATATATGATAACCGTCGGTTTAGGAAAACTTATGGTAGTCTCCGAGTGTACGATACACCCCTGGCTACACGTATTTTAACCATTGGCGTACGACAACTTTCTTATTGCACGTACCGACACTCGGTGTCTGATTTAACCCTTGATGCCCATGTTATACATATACTAGCAAAGGGTGTATGAGATACTGACGTGACGTATATATATGCTGTCTGGGTGACACTATTTAGCTATTTACACGACATAGAGCGTTTACGTGGTACTTGGTACATGTATAGCAGACCGTGATATATCACATCCTGACAACTGGAAACATTTGGTGTCGTCTATCCATTAATTCACTCCTTTATTTCGAACAATTAACTTATCTGCAATGCAATATTGCAACTATTAATAATTTATTTCTACATTGTGGCACTAAATAATGAAAATCAGTAAAGCATGCTCAATACTCCTTTATTAGGCTCGACATGTGCATTTAAAATGCGAAACAATATAAAACATGTAACTAGGTAGAATACTGGCTGATTTACTTTCCTTTCTGCATATTAGCTACGCCCGTACCCATGCCGATCTACCGTAATCGTTACCGGGTGAAAGTGATGCATGTCTTTCGAAACGTACCCGGTATGTTTTATTTTTTCACTTTCAATAGAAAATGTGTTAAAATTGTGAGTATAAAACGATAAACACCAAGGGCCACAAACGTTGCGATTTGTTGAGATCCTGATTTACTACATTGCGGTTTGTAAACCTAAATCATCAGGAAATGGGACCAGACACTTCGTTTTCCTACAGTTTATATCAAAGGCCATTTCACGATATGTTTGGACATTCTATTCTTTGTAAACAAAGTTAAACGGTTTTATGAAAAGATAGATGCATATGCCGGAATGTAGGGCATGGTTTTATGAGTAGACAATATAATGGAGGAACGCGTGGGTGTGCTATGAGGTCCATTGAAAACTTTATGCCGCTATGTCGCATATAAACCTTGAAAAAAGTAAATACATTTGATCGAAACTGCCTTAAACAGAACTTTCCTAGTAAACTATAAATGTAAGAAACAGAAAGAAACTTCGCGCAAATGTCTTACATGTATTAAACTATCATTTCCACATGTACAATGTAGTCAGTAGTCTAAATGAAAGTACGATGTAGAACCGGCCAATCCGTCAAAATGTCCCACTGAGTTCGTTATAGACATAGTTTAATGTAAACGATGCACCTTATGTCGTAACATTCTCCAAATATTGACTAATAGTTGCCACATGTCACGTATAAGTACACTTTTTGTCATGACGCGCTGCATTCAAGTAAGTTTTATTTGTATTTTGAACTTATGTAAATAAAAGATTTATGTAATATGATAACATACCCTTTTTATGACAGCCTTCACCCTTTTTTCATATCCCCGAAGGTTATGCACGTATAATTCAAGTGAAATGCTTCCAAAAACGAATTAAAAAGAAGAAAAAAACAAACACTTGCAATTTCTCACATTTAGTCACTGTTTCGTTATTAAGAAAGCTACGAATTTATAATTTTCTTCGCATTGCTCGTATTTTTATTGCGTAGATGTATTAACAATGAACATTTTAATAAACTTTGAAATAAATTCAGTACATGTTAATATTTTTCTACGCTTTAGAAATGTTTACAACTGTATATAGAAATTGCTACAAAAGGGGGTTAATTTTGACACAATAGAGAATGATAACGTATAAAATCACAATCAAACCCTTATAAATAACCAATTTAATTGCATTGAATGAAGTAACAAATGTCTTTGATTTATAAATCGTTAGTTTTGTTAAGATTTTAATAAGACCAAAGACGTACCATTCTACAATTAAAATGCATAAAACAATAGCATTTAATGCACTGAAATTCTTTGACAAAATAAATTCAAAATAATTCAGTATTAATGAATGTGACCAGACAATGGAATTTATTCAATCTCGGCATATATATTGATACAGAAACAAGAAGAGTTGGAAGTCTATAGTGTGGTGTCCATTCCAACTGGAAAATAGTACTGTTTCAACAAACTACATTGATGTTTCAGCTATTGAAGACAAATGGTATTGAATATCGATTCATTGAATCGGCCGAACAGTAATTGATTGCAGCTAATTATGTTATCTCTGTCCCGGGTTGTCGTTCCTTTAGCTTGGTGTGTAACAAGAACGACAACTCAGTATAGAGATAGAAATTTCGATATTTCTATGGCATTTTTCCCCAAAACAATTCAGTTTCACATTGTAAGAAAGTAAGTAATGTAAATTTTGTATAGGAAGTTTTTATGAATTTCTAACATAGGCTTTGTACGATTCGCCGGTGTTTTTTCAAGCACAGGAACTTATTTCAATTATATACATCGGGGCTTCAGCTTCGGGTCTTTTTTACATCAATTACATGTAACAGATTCTAGAAAATATACGTGTGGCAGTTCACTTAATATTTAGAATTATAGCGTCTTCCCTTAAATACGTATCTACCAGAAACTATACCCTAACAATCCCCATCAAATTCACATGTAGTCGGAGTTTATCATGGCAGACAAATATGACCTGTATCACAGTGAGTCGCGCCTGAGCTTTGTCAGGAGAATTTACCGAGCTGAGCTTTGTCAGGAGAGCTTGAACACCCACCTCGCTCTGAGCTCTATCCAAGAGACTTCTTAGCAATCCCGTACTATGACCTTTTATTAGTGCTTGCAAGGGCTCTGATCTGTCCAAAACATATCTGAGCAATTTCTGGACGTATATGACCTTTTTGCGTATTCAAGGTCGTCTGGACCTTTACTAGCCTGATTAATCTGCGTGTATGTTATTTAAACCTTACTGTTTGAAACCAATTAATTTATATTCTCATTGTAAACTAAGGAAACGTGTTATTCAGGCGGATCAGCTATTATTAAAAATGTTACACTGTTATTCAAATGGAAATGGAAACATGCAAAGGCTGACTGCGCAGATGTGCAGGATGTTCTGGATCCAAACATTGCTTTTCGTAAAGCGCATCTTATTTATAACAACAAAAATGTTTAAATGTTTCTAAATTTAAATACATGTATGATAAAAATAAGAAAATTGATTGTTGTACTTACAGCGGTAATATGTAAAGAATTAAGCCATCAATCACTTTAATGTTAAAAAAATGAAAATTAAAAAAGTAAACATGCAACATGGTGTCCCATCTACTCTACAGTAAATTCTTCAGTTAGTCTTACAGTTGCGAACTGAAGTTAAGATTTTTATACCTTTTTGTGTAAAAAAATTGTAAAGGTTTCATATAGACTGGTGAATAGGCATTTAACATTTTATGTATTCATGATAAAAAGCGGAGGTTTTGAATACAGAAAACTGGCTGCGTATAGCCATAAACTGATATCACGCTTTTCGCTTTAGAATTTGTTACAATATTGCGACAATACCACGGAACAATGAGGCACAATTTATCCTTTAACCGCCATTCATCATCAAAGATCCGTCAAAAGCGCATTGTAGGCGCATAAAGGCCAGTTGGGCCAGCGAAAAGGCGCTTTCAATTTCCACTGTTACCAATGCTTGCAAGATAGGAAATTGGACAAAAAGTCTTTTCAAATATTTGATAATATACAAGTCACGTGGCTGCGATTAAATGATTCTCAATTACCATAATTGTAGATTAGAGGTTGGGCAAATGCACTTAAATCTAGTGAAATATTGACATCATTTAAATGTTTCCGGAAACTGTGGTTGATGTTTAAAAGTTATAATTTTTTTGTCAATATTAAAATGATATTATTCAATAAATTATTTGTTTGCAAACTGTAAAAATTATTTTTCATATATTTCAGTATGCTACAGAAAACTATTCGCATATTTGGACGATACTGTAAAACCTTTAAATGGGAATAAAACCCAGGCAACGCCCCTCAATCCCGTCCATTCTGTGTGAGTATATTTGAAATTTACCGTATACTACATGAAGGAATGATTGTAATATAAGTAGATATGTTCTAAAAATGGTAAGAACATAGATTTAATATTTTAACGCATATAAAAAGGTAACACAACTCATTGAAACACGAAACTGTGTACTCATTTTAACGCAAGACAAAATCAAAAGTAAGAAGATGATAATAATGCTTCTAGTCATTCGCCATACTACATATAGTAACATTATTATCCTAACGGAATGCAACAAAATTAGCAACACCATCATCATTATCAATAAGGATAATAATGATGATGATTATGATGATTTATGATGATGATATTTTGATTTTTGATGATGATGATGATGATGACGACTATAGTTATAATTATGCCAAGATAATATTCATGCTGCTGATTAGGATGAAAAAAATCTGTAACTCAATATTGAAATGTTGCCATCGAGATTATTAGTTATTTTGTAAGACGGTGTAATAGAAACATAATTATTTATTTAATTGACTTCTATCATTCACTACATACAGAAGATGCAAACAGTATGAAAAGTATATTAGATTACTCACAAAAAAACTCTTGACATAAACTGCATACCATCCGTATAGCTAACACTTTTAATAAATCAAAACTTTATTATTCAAATCTGCCTGAACATACAATAACGAATTAAACCTGTTTGGAATAATGCAACAATCTGGATTTATGATTATATTTTCCTACCTGGCCTTTTAAAGTTTCAATTCATTGAAAGGAGAAAAGAGGCATTGTCCAAACGTTTAATAAAGCGAACTACTATTATTTATTATAAAGAAAAAGAACAAAACATGACCAATACACATAAGAGCAAAATGCAAACGCTCTTATTGATATGTAGCGACGGCATTGTTACCCTTATAATAGACCAGTATACAGGCATTGTCGGCTAAAATGGATAAAACAAGGTCCTTTGTTAGTATAACAATCTTTTAACAATATCATTATAGCACGGCATTATGTAAGGCTATATACTCAATAAAATCTTTAAATCCCCCTATACAATAGCTTTTTATTCATTAAAAACGAAAAATTAGATTATTTTTCACTTTTCAACTTGATCATTACCTTAAACGAGACAGGTTATTTGCTAAAGTGTCAGGTAAACATTTTAAATAGTTTATTAGTACGTGCACGGAAGTCAATGTTGAAACCTGATTCATAAAATGACAGCTGAAGCTTAAATACTTCAAAGCCTTTCGGGTTCGAACCCCGACCTAACAAAGTAAAGGTCGTGGCATGGAAAAGAACACAATAAATTATTTCAAGGTCTTGTTTATAGTGAAACAACCAGTAACATAAATCAGTGTATCTTAATTCCACCCAATGACATCTCTGTGAGCCCCTTCGCATTGTGTCATATACCCAAATCCAATTATACACTCGGGTTCCCCATGGTTAACTGCGCTTTTAGACACATCAACATTCAGACACATAAAAACAGTCAAAATAGAAAGTCGAAAAAACTATTACTTTAAATTCATTTGAAAAAAAGTTCTAGTAGGACCAAAGCAGACCTGGAGGCAAACTGCTTAAGTGACTTTTACGTTAGTGCTTTGTAATACTGTCCTAAGTTCATCTTATGACCGACACTTTTTTCTACGTTTTTCAGAACGATTCCTTATTGTCGCCTATAACACTACAATGCAACATAATAATTGATAGTGTGGTAAACCAGATTTTGATAAACATGTAACCTCTTGAGTTTTAACAAAGAAATAAGGAAACACCCCACCGACAACGCAAAATTATCAGTCGAGGATAGGCTAACACTCAAACCGAATTTTTATATGTGTGTGTGTGCATTATTGTGTACGCGATGTCGTTACTGTTCCACTTGGCAAACACGTTGCATTTACCAAGTAAGTATTTAAGCTACAGTATTTTACCTTCAGGAAGCAGGACGTATTGCATGCGGCTCCGTGCTTTAAGATGTCAAAAGTGTAAGAAGAAAGAGGTAAGTGCATTTTCTCATAAGGTAAGTGATTGTATCTGCCTATTGATGAAATGCTGACCTTAAGAAGGGCGTAACTTTTCTGGTATTGTAGAATATTTTATGTCTTACTGTGAGATAAATTTGGTGTTTCGATGTATAATTCAACATGAGTGGCCATCTTAAGCTTAATAAACTGGCTTTTGCCCGAATATTTTAACTTTAAGACATATATATGTAGCCAGGAACAATTGAGGGCATGTATTCTCGAGTGTTGTGCAATAAATATCATGTAAATAAAAGGTATTTTTCTGGTCACCGTTCCATGAATAACGGCGAGGGGCTCGTCAATGTCGTTTACCTTTTTTTTCAGGCTTTCTGAATAGTGACTGCAAAGTTTGGCAAAAGAACCTGATGTACTCTTTTCACTAACCTAATGAAAGGAAAAGAAATAAGAAATTTACATCCTCATCTAAAAACTCAGTTATAAAGAGATTATCCGTTCTTACACCAACCAAATGTATACCCCCGTTTTCATCCCCGCCTCCTTTTCCAAGCAGAAAAGGATGAAACGTGGAACAACACTTGCATCTACTTCACTAAGTACATCAAATTTTCATTGTCAAAAAGCAGATCTTCATTTATGTCAGTTAAGAGAATTCAGCAACCCTCAGTTAGCGAGAAAAGGTGATTTTGAAAAGGAACAGAATTCATCGTAAGTGAAAAGAAACAACCGATCTATAAATGACATGGTTCATATTCCACGAACAATATCTCGTACAACTTAAAAATGTAATTTCATTGCGGTACTCACATTAACTGAAGGGATGCCCTGGACATGGAGACGTCTTCTCTGTGGCAAGTTCCTCTTCTTTATGCCTAGGTATGGTCATTCAAGGTCAAGTTCCAAGATGTAATATTTGACGATAATTGAACAGACGTTCTTGTAGGTGGAGGTGCTGCTGTCATTTTAAGTTTCTTCTTTTTTCTGTTTCTAAAAAGATAAAAAGAGGGTAACTTTATTGGTGTAACAACAGTTCCTTCCTGCCTCTTTTCTGCTTTAAAATGTGGGATGTTGTGTTTTTGTTCTAAACTTTGGCATCACTTTACAAAAACAGTCTAAAAAGGTATGTGATGTAAACGACATTGAATACCCTGTATTGTATTCGTTACGTTTTGAACGTTGACCAGAAAATAAATATTTACTAGTATTATACAAGACCCTAGAACAAGTTGCCTTAAAATCCTCCCGAGCTACATCTGTCATAAAGTTAATAAATAACCAAGAAAACCTTTCTTTCTTGTAGGTCAAAGTAGCCCGAGATGTTGATGTACACTCTGTCATCTGAAAAAGCCAGGCACAACGCACGCAATGCCAAATGTTGTTTTCACAAAAAAAACCATAAAATATTAAAGTTTGCCTAACAAAGATCTCTAAGTCGTCATCCCGTAAATAACTACTAGCATTGTAATAGCACACCCTTGTCCAAAACAAACATATCTGCAGTTAACCGAAGGCTAGGACTAGGTACTGATTGCACGTTTAATACATATATCATGAGAAAATTCACTTACCTTTCAAACTTGATCATTTCCAGATTCAGTTTTTGATACGAAAACATTTGCATTTATACACCGATATTTGGTCCTAAAACACCAAACTGCACGACACATGTCTTACTCAGACATTGTCTGCTGTCTTTTCTTATAGCTGGGGGATTATTTCCTCTTTGTGTGGGTCTTGTTGTTGGTGACTGTGTGTGCTGTGTTTGAAGGTGTTAGGCGATGGCTTTCCTTATTTTATCTTTAAGAAATATTGAGTGAATGTGTGGTAGTTTAAGGCTTAAGGGTTTGTTCCAGTTTAACATTTTTTTGAATATGTTTGTAGGTTAACATTGTGTGTATTTTATTAATTTCTCTTTGGTATCAATAACTTAATCATTGATTTAACCAAGGCAACAAAGGCTCGAGCTCGGTCGAGATTTCCATTTCCAACGATCATTCTGACATGAGACTTCTAGAGATATGAAATAGCCAAGTGACGCAGTATTTACAGCTAGCTTACCCGGTTCAAACTTGACTTGGATTAAGATAGACATTTTGAGAGAGTTTCGCGAAGATTCAGATTCAGTTAGTAATTTTTTTCTTCTATTTGACCTTATGACGTTTTGTTTTACATACAATCATGTAAACCATTTTCAAATTAGACGTCGAGTGTATGAAGGAAACCATTCTAAATAGCCTAAATATATGGAACACATCAATGCCAGGGGTATTGCAAAACAGTAACCACCTTTGACTAATTGTTTGTATTTACATTACTGCAACCATCATAAAATGCATGTTCTTAAACTTTATCAGCATTATTTGTTTCAAAGACGTGTACTGACCTTAAACGGAATCGTTATTTTAAAGAAATGTTATTTTCTCATTAAAATTATTTAGAAGGCCTATCTTATTTATACGTATTGGTAACAAATTTCAATTTTTTTCCCACTCATTCGTTTATTAAATTTGTCGCACGTATCTTTGGGTTTGCCTTTCTGTAGCAAAGCTTTTACGAAGAAATGTATTTGTAAACCCTGTAAAACTCTGATGTAATTCTACAATTATAACCAGAGCGGTAACTCTAACAAAACATGTTAATAAACCACTAAATTATTGAGATAATCATGTCAAATACAATTTCAATAGACTACAAAGCATTTTCATTTACATCCAATCAGATTACGATGTGGACTCATTTGTGCGCGTAGTGTTCTTTATAACACGCAGAAACCAGGGAACATTTCTATAGCGTATTTGTTCCTCCCCTATTCAAGTGGTCAAACCAACGTCAATTAAAGCCGCTTCAAAATGGCTGGGATTAAAAACTTGGCCTAACACAAGAGGAGAAGAGAAAAGGCGCCATTGTTCGGGACTTGAATGAACTCATCTGCTAGAGGAAATGAAATTCCATCGTATGAAATGGGCAAATTCAAAGAGACTGAAAGTCTTTGAAAACAGTATTGTTGGCTTTTCTATAGATGGAATATGGACGCAGATGTGGTTTGGTCTAAAGTATTAGATGGTATTATCATGAACAAGCACTCAAATGTCACCGAATAAATACCTTTATAAATCCTTCAAGTCTGAAGAAATGTTTTCTCTGTTATTGAGGCTGGAAAAATGATTTCTATGACAGCTAGATATGACTCTGTACAAATAATATGCGAATAGCATTTTATTGTTAACATATATCTACATGCGAGCTATGGAAATCCGACTATGTCTTCTAAATAGTATACTTTGCAACATTGATGTTTATAAAATATGTATGCATGTATTATGTTTTATATGCATATGTTTGTGCGATTGTTATGGGATGATTCCCCGACCCATAGTCAACCAACAGAAGGAGAAAATAAATGGTGTTACCCTATAGGGGCCTCCAAAATATGTTTTGGAATAGTTTGACCATTTTCCTAACCAAATGCATATGCAGAACATAAGGTGAATCACGTTTTGACTTGTCGGTGTGAGTATCGAATTAAATACCATAAAGTTATATAGCAAACCGTATAGCTTGTTTCAAACAAGAGCTCTTTGTAAAACACATATATATGTCCCCTTTGATGCAATCAATGCGGAAAAGAAATACAAGTGGCATGAAAAAAATGCTGACCTACAAACAATTGTCAAAAAAGTACATTTGGCAAAAAAAGCGGTCTTGACCTTTGACATACTGTCTCAGAATTAATAGGAGTCATCTGCTGGTCATGACCAACCTCCAAACGCAGTTTCAAAATAGTAGGCCCACGCGTTCTTGGGTTCGGAAACCGCTTTATTATTCCCGGCACTGTGGCCTTGACCTTTTGACCTACTGACCTTAAAATCTATAAGAGTCATCAGCTGGTCATGACCAACCTCCATATTAAGTTTGAAGATGCTAGGCCAATGCGTTACTGAGTTATAGTCCGGAAACTGTTTTACAATTCTGGGTCACTGTGACCATGATCATTGACCGACTGACCTCAAAATCCATAGAATTCATTTACTGGTGATGACCAATATGCACACCAAGTTTGAGGATTGTAAGCCAAAGTGTCTTAAGTTTTCGTCCGAAAACCATTCTCTACCAAGGGACCGACGTACAGACGGACGGACCGACCGACATGTGCAAAGCAATATACCCCCGTTTCTTGGAAGGGGGACATAATAAGACATTGGGTGTATGAAAGGAAACGTCTTCGACTAGCTTAAATAAAAGTAGTAAATCAAGTAGAACATGATTGTCTTAACTGTCTACAGTCCAAAAGCTACACGACAAGAAGTGCATAAACCACAACAGGCAACTTGCATCGGTATCACATATAAATGGATAAAGTAAACGGAAGGCGACAACGCTACAGATACGCTACAAAAGTTTCAATTTAAAATATACTTAGAAATGATATTATCTCTGATTAGTAATACAACAACGTTTCGTTCATTTTAAATTTCAATTTTTGCACTGTTGAGACGAATTCACTGGCCTTGGCACTCCGCATATTACAGTTCAGACCGGAACGTCGATCTGGCACAACATGAATTTAAGCTCAAACATCAGAGACAATCAGCTTGATACTTACCAAACTTGGTAGCCCTCAAAGCCGTTTGCTGATTCGAAGAAACAATTTGCAGACTTGTTATAAAAATCGTAAAGAATTAATGGTTCAAAATATAATGTAATGAAACAGAACAAGAAATGTCATACCACACTGTTGTAAAATGCTCTGAATAACATCCAGAAATATGTCATGTTATTTTTGGTTTTTAAAATTCGTCTAAAATGTTGCCGACTTTTGATCTTTGAGCCAGTTCTGCACACAAACATCAAAATCTATATAATTCAAAAAGTTTACTGTCCAACCTTAGCTCGATATTCGGACAATAGGTGACTATATAAAGTTGGAGCTTCGAGCTAAGGCTATAGCCGTGACTTGAATCGACTTACGGTGTTGGTATTGGATGTTCTCAGAAATTCTCACACTTCTCACACTTTATCTACGAATCTTTTAAAGAGAAGTAAGTAAATGGCGATGAAAGCTGAAAGCACTAACGTACTTAAACTTACTATTCATATACTAGTATTAAGATGATTCATTTTAGAAGCAACACTTGACTGTGGTAAACTTGCGCATAATGTAGCACGGCGCAAATGACGCGTCCTTCGAGCAATATGTCTTCTGAGGTAAACTGACTCTGAATACAATTTAAGTGGATTCCCCAGTTTCACAATTATAGGACAAATTATTTGTCATAGTTTTGTGTCTAATCAACTGAAGTCGACTCTACATGAGCACAATAAATGCTCTAGAGTTGCATGTATTGTATCAAACAGCCCTTGCGAAAAACGATAAAATATGGTCGCATTTCATAGCAATGTAAAATCTTTATTTTGTGCTTGGCTTGGAATCGAACAATAGAGAAACATGTCTCCGGCGGAACATCCTATTCTACTGCACTAAATCTCTAGAAATGTTTTATTCCCATTTTAAGGTTTCGAGTATAATAGAAGAACAATGTTTCTTTGAATCCCGTCATACTATGATTTTGAATACAACGGGAGATTTAATGACAGCCCATACAATACTAGTATTGTGCACAGTAGATTAATGACTCCATCATATTACAGAAAACTGAATTAAACTGAAAATCCGTTAGGAACTCATTGTTGCTGCGGAAGTACATACATATACCATCAGATATTACTCCGCCGATCAAAGCCGAGAGGATAAAAGATTCCGCGTTTTATTGCGCGGTTCTTTTATTTTCTTAGAATTGGTAACAATAGTTCAGTATCACTAATGGTGATAATTATTCACTTAATTTGAATGTCTATAAGCCTATCACTGAGGCTTCGGCAATTTTGTAAGGCTTTATTAGGTTGTATTCGAACACCATTAGCCCTTCTGAATAAGAGGCTAATTTCTTCAGTATTTAATCAGTTACATGGAGCGGCTTAAAACTGCGAAGGATCAGAAAATGATTACATATTATACATGTATGTTGAAACGGAGTGTTACCATTTCTAATAACATGCATGTATTTGCATTTATATGTTACATAGTTGTTACTTCATATTAGTCAGACTGGGGAAAGTTCCATCGGTGTGATGAATTCACTGATAAGGTTACTGGAACTCAGTTAAAATTCACGTCTCTAACACATGTCATTGTTTCCGTCGAAAACATCAAACACCGTAAATGCAAAACAATAACTGTTTCTTTGAATCTGTGATGTTTTAAAGCTTTACATGCAGTAATTCTATCTAAGAGGCACACTTCTGTTGTTCAAATACACATTCAGCTCAGACGAATGGGGTTTCAGAGGAATAAAACCATAAACCAGTGAGCGGCACGTTTCCGCCAATACCAGTTTAAGACAAGAAATTGACTGAAATGTGATTTGCTAGATGCACGACAACAAAGTATGGTCGCATTTGCAAGTTTTTGGAAACTTTCTTCTTATCTTATAGAGTGTGCATTTCGTTTCTACTGAATTCCCTAATGACTCTGCACCACAGTTGTTAGACAATTTTGTGCATACGCTAATATATTATGTAAATGTATCGTTGTACTGTCTAGTTTCTTGTTTTGTGGCTCAGTGTTTGAGTTATTCAGTTTGTTATTATTTTCTGTTACAGTGAAAATGTCAGCAGCAACTTCACTGAATTTTACTTCATCTGAACGCTAACATCTCAGTTGATATTCTAGATCTGCCATTTTTCCCTTTGATAACTGTAGCATGTGTTAACTTTTCACTAAGCGGCAAATTTCTACTGACGTCTTCTCTAATAATTTGGAGTTTGTCATTTACAGCTCTGGGTATTATAACCTTACTGGACTTTTATTGTATTATTGTGATCAGTTTAATTTTTGGATGGCCTTCCAATATTTTGAATTTTGCCTCATCACTGTGATTTAAGGAATATTTTCAAATACACCTGTGGAATCGTAGGTAAATTTAGCAAAAAAACATTGAACAGCAACGTGACGTTTTCCATAAATATTTCAACTAACTACAGAGAGCAGAGAATGTGTATTTCTCATAACAGATATAGGCGCAATGTCTCAGTACTCACGGGTGTTTTCAGGTCCATATAACTGTAAGGTTGCTAAAGTAAGGAACAAATATATCGGTTAGTTTTCGACAAGTAGGCATTGATCCCAAACCTAGGATCTTAATTTATTTTCTGAATGTAATGTTAGCACCTACCATAAATTTTAACTTTGCAAGCTCGGTATTTTCACTCTCTATTTTAACACGTACTTAGAAGTTGCTATGAGCTATCTATGTTTTTTCTTAGTTTATGCCAGATTTCTAATAGTGAAAGAAGTTAGCAAAGCCACCAAGGATGGACTGATCGACCATCCGTGAGACACCTGATGGCAATCTTATATTTGCTCTTTAAATATGTTGCGATGCCTGTGAGATTGTACTTCTGCCTTTTTGGGGGGAAAAAATTTTTTTTTTTTTTTTATTATTTTTTTTTTTGACGAATTATTTTTTTTTTTTTTGAATATAATCATAACTGTCTTGTATAGCAGCTGTTATGGAATGAACTCCGTGCAAGTGGTTCAGAGACGTCGTCCAAATTCATGGCTTGTGTCGTGGAGTTTGTAATATGTTTTTTTAATCCACCATAAATGGTTTAATTTGGAAGGAGTCTAGGCGAAATAGTCAATCAGTTGTTGAGAACGTAAGGTAGTTCTCACTTACTCAGAGGATTTAATGTCAAAGATGCGGAGCAGTATTCGAGGTATGGCTTGACTTTTCAAAATGCACTGTCTTCCGCAGGCAGTGGTAATGCCGCTGATCTACTTGATCGTATGAACCTTCTGCTTAGGTAACAGCAGTTATCTTTACCTTGAAAGAATGTCTGTATAGCTTGCTTCACCCTGTAAATGGCAATCGATACATGCTCTTCTTAGATCACACGTTTATCATCATTAAGGTCAGCATTTACTCTTGTTGGAAGACTGTACACTAAATACATATAGGAAAAAGGAAGCAATACACCTATTTGAATTGTAAGATATAACGCCTTCACTCCACACTGATTTTACCCTTCTGTTACACAGGTCAGTATGAACAGATAGGACGTGACCCATTGAAAGAAGAATGTATATTTGATCCTATTTCGCAGTAATTCACCGAACGCGCTTTTGAGATAATGTGAGAGTAGATGAGTGAGTTTGTTTACTGTGCATCAACACAATATGGTCCTGTAATGCCGTTTTGTGTGATGTAGGCTGAGTTAAAACGGGCGAACTCTGCAATTAGTAGATTATTTTATAAGAATGTAAAAGATGGGCGCATTACACGTAAAACTTATAAATGTATTGCTTCTTGAAAACCATATATCGAAAAATAAATGTTGTGCCCAAATTCCTATCATTTCGATTTTCTATGAATCTATTTTCTATAATTTATCGCTAGCAACTGAAAATTGATGGTTTAACGACATTTTATTTCGCTGATGTTTCCAGGTATTACTGTACATTTCAATTGAACCTCATGAATTGTTGACAATGCTTTCAATTAACATTTTACTTATAGGTGAATAAATATCATTTAAAGTTATACTTAGTTAAAGAGTGTGCCTCTTTTTTAAGCAAGTTAAGATTTCAGCAAAAATTACGGTTTCAGTTTGTGGTGAAATCCATTTTCATTTAGAAAGATAGAATATTTGGTATGGGAACAGTCTCAAATAATGCTTTAGTAGATCAAACCTCACAAAAGGTCTGCTTGATTAGATTAAGACCGACACAATCAATGAGAATATGTTGAGATGCATAAGACTGGTTGATTAGTGGTTGTGCATTTTGTACTTATTTCAACGACTTGAGATATTTACAAGTGGGCATTTTACCAAGCTATCGTTCCTGAGAAGGGCCGTAAATAGACTCCAAAATCCGTATCAATTGTCAGTTCAGTAGTGGGGCACTACGCTTTGATCTCGTTTAAGTAAATGTATCTGCGCCAGTTTTGTGTGGCTTATTCTATAACTGGATAAGAAATTTCCTCTTAAACTTGTTTAGTCTGACATCATATAACTTATACCGCTCAATTGGCTTTGCCGTTGCTTATAGAAATTAGAGCTCTGGTTAAGACTGGTTCAAAACACTTTTCCTTTGTAATGGATCTTCGATCTCATGGGTGGAACTTTCTGAAGCTACCCTTTTGGTTAGATAAAATTTTAATGGTATTCAAGTATAACCTTATTCCTGATTCACAATTCTCTCTACGTTTATCTCAGCCAGGGCAATAAAACTATAGGGGCGATTTTCCTTGTTTACTCATGGTAACCATAATCATTTCTCTCTAAATGACGATGCATATTTTGAAGGAGTAAGGTTTACAGGAAGATGTTAAATGCAAATCAAGTATAGTTAGAGTTAGTTCGCGATGCCGTCTGGAGATTTATTGACTAACCGTTGTGCTTAGTTCACATGGGTTGTCCACTGCACCCGTTTTGAATTATTTGACGACTTCGATGTGTTGACTAACTTTATGATAGATGACCATTTGGTGCAACCGGAGTTTGTTCTTAGCAACTAGCCAATCAAAAAGACTATGATGACCCTATATCGCTTACCTGAGAACCAGTGATCTTCACGCCAGTTTTATTCCTATGACTGTATATACAAATAAAAGACCCTAGGGCAAGGTCATGTCTTGATCCCATGGACATGGTTTGAACAAACATGGACAGTGTTATTTACCAAATATCAAAACTTAAGGCCTTGTGGGTTTTAAAGATTCTCCTGTATTAATCTATATAAAAAGTGACCCTCCGGGCAATTTTGACACTGGGGATAGGATTTGAATAAAATTGGGAGAGGTCCGCTGGAAAATATTACATACTTAATACATACACTTAATGCCTTGTAGTTTTGAAAAAGAAGATTTTCCTGTACTGGTTGGGGACCACCAAATCCGGACGACCATCAAACCGGACACTTGTTTAAACGCGTGAATATTTTCTTAATATTTACAATCATATGGTGTTGATCAAACAGACACTGATTCTCATCCACAAAGGCAACAACAACAGTTTAAGTAACTATTTGACCAGAAATCTCACTATTTTTTTGTCAGTCACTGAAAGCAGCTTACATTGTCGGGGAAAAGGGAAAGGACAGACTGTTCAAGTGCAATATTTCTTAGGCCCAGCAAAAAAATTTCACAAGTTAAACCTTTCATCTTGATACTTCATTAATGTGTCAAAGATTGATACAGTTAACATAATTTAAAAGCTAACATCACAATTAAACAAATCTATTTAAACTATCTGTCCGGAAACATGGTACAGTTGGTCAATAAAATATAGCAATTTGGTAACCCCACAGCCGGGATTGATTTAATCTGATGGGTTAACAAGTTAGCTTTTTGTTTCGGAGAAGAACCTAACTTTCTACTGGTAAAATTTTGAT
Organism: Saxidomus purpurata; assembly: GCA_022818135.1. Lineage (NCBI taxonomy): Eukaryota > Metazoa > Mollusca > Bivalvia > Venerida > Veneridae > Saxidomus > Saxidomus purpurata. Next base: position 39,013,088 of record JAFMSR010000015.1, read on the forward strand.
TGCTAGATACAAAAATTGTCAGAGTTATCGAAAAATATGTTTGAAAAGTGTCCGGTTTTAGGACTCTAGCCAGTATAAGTTCCTATATATGTTGTTGTTTTACTGTTGCTTCCTTCTTCATTAAGGGTTTTCGTTTTCTTCCATACAAGCTTTGTTCCGTCGTTTTCCAGGTTGAGATAAGCAGTTTACACCTTTTCGTTCGTACCTGCTTATATGTTAATATCCCACGGTCATGTGTTCTTGATTCACTATGAATGAAACATCATCAGATCTATCTATCTACTAGCAAGCCTGCAAACATCATATAAAGTTATCAAGGAACGACTTCATGGTTCATCCTTGTAAGATTATGTAAGTGTCTTAAATATTCAAAACAACGATATCCAACGGTTGCAAAATATTGGATTTTCGACGGGGTAGGGCAAATGGTCTTACTAACAAGATTAAGTGAAATATAATACTTCCGGCCATCATACAATTAACGAATGTACTGTTTTCTCACGTATGCCCTGTACATATTGCATAAATTGCTGTTAAAGATATTCTCTAAAACCATCCGCATTTGACTATCCCGATTGTGTCATTGTTCTGGCTTTAAAGTTTCCAGTTGATACAAACTATGAGAGTAAGTGAATAGCAAGTGCATTTCCGGCACCAATAATAATATCGGCCATTAAAGGTTAACTCTGCTATTCACAACATTGGGGGTTTGTACTTTGTATTGATCGCCTTTTCATCAATGTTATATATATATTCTGTGGCTTTGTCCTTGATGTTATACTGACACTACCCGATTAAGTTACGTAAAATAATTCATCACACATGTTTCACTTCCATATCTTGTTTTCTGTTCTGATAGATTATAGCTCCGACCACCTACTCATTATGTCATATCACCATTAAAGATTGTAGTTATACCCAATTAGAGCCAAAGTCTTGACACGGATACATAGCCTTTCTCCATGCTAAATGCTGGTTCCTGGTCCTGACCTTGGTGATGACAATATAAACTATGTTGGCAACTTCCGCATTGACCCAATATTTCCAATATATCAATAATTAATATTCTTTCTAAGTTGTTAGTAAGTCTTTAAGCTACTGTTTGAGTTATAATGAAAATAAAATGTGATTATTTTCATCAGAAAGGTGTTTGGATTTGAACAAAATATGAAGACATGTGCTTGCTAAACTGAAATACCTTTTGTACAAAATGTTTGTCCTATAAGTGTAGCTTTCAATACGAACACGTCATGCGACAGCCTTTTTGTTGTTGTTTGTACCTGTCTATAGATCTTATTATTACTGCTATAGTAAACCCTCCAGCTTTTACATAAATAAATAGTCTGTCCGATGTTTTGCCATTTCAAGCTGTGGTAAGACAATTTGCTTAAGTGTAACTCATTGTATTTCATGGTGATCTTCCCTAAATTTTATCTTTTATTTAAACCATCATTATGTAATGTGCAAACATCGTTATGCGGGGTAAGAACATTATTATGTTATTTGCAAACATCGTTAGAACGATAAAATATACCAAGTTAGTGGCCTCTGCGATGTCGGCATGACGTTATACTCTATTAGTTCCTCCGTTTTTGCATAAAAGATCTTGTGCACTATTGTCAGCTTGTCTTAGTTCCTGTGACTCCCAATCTGGATGGTAAATCGTAATGTTATACTTGTTGGTCACATTTCTCGCAGCTTTCCGCTGTACCATCTTGCAGGCCCGTTTAAGTTTAGCCGTAAAAGAGATTTTGTTGGGTTGCCTGAATTTAAAGACAAATTGCTTATATCCTTGTTCACTTTTGTTTTTCGGAAACATATACTTTTTGTACACAACAAATTATGAGCGTGCTGATCTGCTGGAAATTTATATATTCTATAGACTAAATATTGTTTGCATTTGTTTTATAAAAGTATATATATAGTAAAGTTGTAAGAACGGCGTCTTCGTTTGTAATACAGTTTACTAGTACATATATTCCCTTAATGTGTCGACAAAAGGTCGCTCCATGCCACATGAAGTTTTAATGGTTTACAGTTCTTCCTGAATATTTTGCTTATGTAATTCGGTACTTGTTTTCACGTTGAGGTTGTTTTCATCTTAAATGATATACATTAGCCACACATGTATCTAATTGGATAATGGAAAGGAACTTTCAATTCATTATCAAACATCTTGCGTTATCTACTTAATTTGAACGTTTTTCACATTAGGCATTTCACCCTGTGTATAGTAGAGTTCATGCCTTTTCTCAGACACAAGCTTGAACCTTTACACTCAGTCTGGTTTTGACTCCTTGGTATGCAGTAGTGTGAATGAGTTTATATTCATGTATCATTTTGCCACCTTGTAAACTATATTTTCAGTTATGTTATTCAATACGCTACATATATCATTCATTGCATCACCAATTCTTAGCAGACACTCCAGGTATTTGCCCTTTGAGTCAGCTGTGTTTCTAATTAGCTGAGAAATATCTAAAGCTGTCAAAAAGAAAAATAACTTGCAGACACTAAAGGCGTTTCCATTTTAAAATTCACTGTAATGTTGTCCGTATGTGAAGGCACATTTGCGTTCAGAGTTCAAACTTTACATCTAGTGTGACTTTCACAGACATAGATATTAGTTTTGGAACAAATTACTGATGCTGCTGTACTACAGTACCCAACTGCCAGTTCGAGTTAAAAAAAATTCTCCACTATCTTCTGAAAAAGTGTCAGTACACGTTTACATACTATGCCACAAGTTTCTTTAACAACTCTCTCGTGTCTGCGCGTTTACCTTTGTTAAAAAATTTCTTAAATATCTCAGGCAATTAGCTTCATTCTGCTACCCTTTCACTTCGATGTATACGCTCGATGTGTCTGTTGATCTTACATTATTGTCGCCGTATTCATATTCTTCAGATTAACTACGTTAATCTTATTCCTTCGTTTGAAAGCAACAAAGCTTAAATAAGTTGTGCATGGTTCATGTTTCGGGTCTCTAGGTCAAGGTCACAGGGGCTCAACAAAATCTTGTGCGCTCTTAATCTCCAAAACCCCTGGTCAAAATTTAACTATACTTCACAGAAGTGATACGTACCATGCCTTAAGTTGTGCTGGTCCAATAATTAAAGCATCAAATATTACATAAATTTTATATACTGTGTCAGAAGAGTGTTCGGGGGTATTCATCACCTTCAGTGATAGTTCTAGTTAACTCTGTATGTCTCTCTCTATTTTTTATATTCAAAGGTTTCAGTCTGGATCACACATCAATTATTTACATACCAATGCAATTGTCTCAGTTGTACACTTCCTGTTTGTGTCATAAGAACATATCACTTGTATTAGAAGGGGAACAATTGACATGCAACTCAGGTGCAAATGTAATATAAGTAAGTTAAAAGTAAATTTTTTGGGATGTGAATATAAAAGAAGACACGTGTGCCATTAATTGCATTAGTATAGCATTTCCGTCAGGACATGTTTTGCCGCATTGATTTCTACTGTGTAAATCGAAAAGCAAAATTTCTGTCACTGCATTTTAGTATTACAGCTATATAGCATACACGTCATCTGTTACAAACAATAATCTGTCACATGAATAGCCATGTTCTGTATAAAATAACAATGCTGTACTTTGCTCAACATACCTGTAAAGGATAACACATTATTTACGTTAAATCTTTCAAATAGTTCTTATGAATTTCATGTACCGTTAAACTCTGGTCTGACAAAATGACCTATTCATCGCTGATAACACCATAACCCAATTCTGTTTTCCTGCCACTATATATGTCTTGTGCCCTTGGTGTTTTTGAGCTTTACTCTTTGGCAACCAATCAAATTCAACCTTTGGCTATACTGGCTGGAAATTGCAGTCAGGTAAATTTCTCCTATTTTTTGGCTTCAAAATTTTGTCTTTTAGGCATGACGGGAGACATGTCGGGGTCTCATCCCAATATTAAGCTAACATACATGCTCTTTGGGACGGACCTTGATAAAATTCTCATCAAATCAAATCAAATGTTTGTGAGCTTACAATGACAGCAACTTGTGAATAAAGTTTCATTTCAAACATCAGAATTTTCCGTTTAGCGTTGCTTAAAAATATTTTTTTAATGAATTGTTCAATCAGTGTAACTTGGATTACTATAGTAGTGAATTAAACAGTAACCGTTTATTTTCTTTATGAAAATGACATTTCGATTATCTAGTGAACTGGTCTAGGTTGTCATTAAAATGTCATTGAATTAAAACTTGTAGATTTGTTTCCCTACTCTCTATTTCCTAGTGTTTCGTTTTCGCACTAGGCCGGGTTAGAGGGAAGTCTAAATCATATACAAGCATTTTTTCCCCGTCTTAATTCTTACTCAGTGCTATACTTTTCAGTTAGGGGCAAATCATATAATTGTGCTGTCCAATGTATACATTTTATAGATTACTGCATTTGTTTATCTATATTCGTCTTGTAATGTATATATCACATTGTATACTTGTTTTGTCTGTAGTTATTTAAAAACTGGTTGTGTAATTATAGTTCAAATCTTCATGTATTATGGAGGATAATAAATAAATAAATAAGAATGCTTTAATTTCAAACTAGCTGGCTTTTGGTGAGTGCTGAGTTTTATGGTGTTTATGGATTAGTTTGAGTATTTCATCTTTTCTTATCATTTAAATTGCTTTGTAGATGTGAAACCACAGAACCCCCTCTATACAATCAATTAGCACTTAAAATATCGAATTCTGCTGGTATATAAAGCAATTAGAGTACGGCTGTATGGATAGATATATATTTTTACATATTTTGTATTACATATTACATAAATAATACAAAATTACAACTCACATCACAGACTTTGTAGAGTTTGCTTGAGCACATCTTTGCTTTGAACATGTTATTACATTTATAGATTCTTTTAAAACTTAACTTTTTAATACTGATTTTATATCACCATTGTATATAAAGAGAATAGTCTCTAGACTATTTGAACCAATATTGTTAGAGTAGAAGTACACATTTTAGTAAGTTCATAGATATATAAGTTTGCATGAAGAAAATTAGAAACATAAATTTCATGATGGAAAATGTTGCAAAACTACAATTTAATAGTTATTGAATATAGCCATGTTTCCTTATTAAGAAAGCTCTAGTATATGGCGTAAACATTTTACTCAGTTACTTTAATAGTTAAAGAGCCACCAACAAAGTCTTGTTAAAAAGTGAGAAAGGTTTTTTTTCAGTTTGCCATAATAAAAGCTTTGTTCTTTGTAACAACCAGTACTACACATCCAATGTCCCACAACCAGTTGACAAGTCAGCAGTCACGGACTTAATGAAAAGTATGTAAGTGTCCAGCGCTTTGACAATATATCCTTCTATTCGAAATCTATCGCTATCCCTTATCTACTCATACCTTAATGTCCCTCATGGAACCAGAAATCTAACACTATTATATTGCCAAAACAGAACAACAACCAATCCCGAAAAGAGACAGACAGTTCTTTGAACATATTAAATGACCCTAAAATCCTTGGTAAATGTGATGTAGCCCTTTTTTGTGTACATGGCTTGTTTAATAAATTACATGTACATGGTATACTAGTCTGATCATTCTTTACCTCTAGTACACGATCACAGATATTAGATTGTGCTTTGTCATGCACACAGCACCAGTGTTTCGCTTAACGGACTGGCAATTACGGCATGCGATTTTGGTTTCGTGATCCATTCTTTTTTATTCTTTTTCAAGACGTCGTATCACTTTCCTTGCAAATGCCTCAGACCAAACTTGAAATGGGTACAAGCGCTGCATAGTGCTGGATTTAATGTACAACGTGAACAATATGTTAAAATCAATAGTTTTAATTACTTTTTGTAGATCTGTTTGTCTTCTTGACAGTTAGGATCTTGCTATGTAAGCCATACAAAAAAAAAACTAACATAGACATACTATTTTGTATTTTTTGAAGAAACTGTATACTTTAAAGGGAAGTAACCACTGCGGTTAATAATGTGTTTTGATCTGCATTCATCTGTCTTTTGATGCTTTGTACATTCAGCAATTCGTTATGTTAATGTAATGAACATGTGCACTTTCATACTTAATTTGTGAAAACTCATGCTTGCTATGTAGATATGGAAAGGTATAAGATTGAGTGTGTTGTGCATTTGTTAAACTGTTGTGTACACTGCACTTTTGTGCATTTTGTCAGTTGTTTAGTGGTCAATGTATGTTATGCATCTATCCATTTGTTGTGTACAGTTTGCAGTTTGTTCCGCGCGTTTCGTATGCTTCTGAGTGGTCATGACGAGGGTCTGCAGCGCATTTATTAAACCGCTATGTGCATATGGCAAGTTGTTTGGTGCATTTTGCTTATTGGTCATATCAGTTTGAATAGTGCACGTTTCAATCAATTAATTTTTGCACAATCTCAGGTTGTGTTTCACGCAACTCGAAAATCATTATAGCTAGGTTGATGAGTTGATGCTTGTTGCCATATTATAAAACTGTGTATCAGCATTTGAAATGTATGACCATTGAATAAGAAGAAAATGTGTATTTTAAGGGTTTTGTTTTTGTTACAACTAAGTTAAAAATGACGCGTAACGATAATAAACAATACAACTTTCATGTCTGCAATGCCATATGATTTCAAATGAAGACTCAAAATTTGGGATTATACGCTGACTGACGTGCCGGAGCTACTTTCAGATTTGGTACTTAAGGAGTTGGCTTCGTTAAACGGTAAGTAAATTTGTTTGTTACACAAACAAATAAAAACTTTAAATAAAAGAGAATTACAACTAGAATTATCATTTAACTTACAGAATGCCAATTCATGCCTGTGGTGCTCATTTACCAGGACCAAAATAAAAGCAGCTCTGCAAAGTTAATGGAAAGTGTATCTGCTGCCCCACTACGTGACACCAACACGCCAAGTAGCTCGATGAAACCCATATACAGTATAACCTGTGAACAAAGACCGCTGTTGAGACGCTACAAATCTGATCTTTGTTGCAGATGGTTTTATTCATAGATATTTCTACTGTAGATGAACAGTGTACTGTGATCTCCCTGGTGGTCTCTGTTCGCAGGGTAGTTTTACTCGGATGTGGTCTTAAACATACGACTAACTGAAGCTACCATAGGCATTGTCAAGGTATAGAATCAAACTCATTTACGGAAATATGGGAATTGATTTTACATCTGCACACTTGTATTTGCATATACATACTTTGAAAGAATTTTGAACATAGCTCACAGTCGTCCAGAATATAAATACACAATTGCTTACAGACAAGGGAAATAACCATTTAACACCTCAAATAGAGTTAAAATTATAGTTGCTTCCCTTATATAAAACACCAAACTGTAATAGCATTACAAATATAACATCATTTTATAAAAATAAATGGCTTGGAGTACTTTATCAAAATTGAAGCAGAATAATTCACGAGGGGGAAGCACATATTGTCAGTCACATTACCGACGGGAAATGCGCCAATTTCGATAAAGCACTCCAATTCATATTTTCTGTCGGTTCTTATAAGTCGAGGTTAATTGTTAAGTTCGCAGAGAAAACGTAATCGGGATAATAACTGTTGAAATTGACCTATCTCATTTGTACCACCACTCATATGTTATTCAAACTTTTTAATATCGAAAGTGTATGTGATAGGAAAGACTTGTTACAAGTCTGACAAAATTTATGTTTTTTTTCAATATACTTTATATGATTTAGTTTGTACACTCGGGCAGTTTGAAATCGGCGCTGGATAGTAGACTGGCTCTAGAACAAAAAGTGAAATATTAATTAGTAAAAGGGATATTTCAGGGCCTGGTGACCAGGCTAGTGATAGGAGTACCTATAACATGTAGATAAATAATTTAAATAAGTACCGATAAAGTGTACACTGTTTTTAAATGGGAATCAAAGAAACAATAACTGGCGTTTTAAAATAAGGTGTATTATTATATGTGACACTGTTTTACTATTCAATACATTCTTGTGATGTCAACTATTCGATTAGGTGATCCATGAAAGATGATATCACAATGTTAATAGGTATATCGCCTATTCAATAGGAGATTCATTTATTACCGGTGAATTCGTCGAAATGGTAATATAAACTTTTGCATTTGAGTAGGTGATATCACTCATTTGTATTGGTGAAATCACCATTTCGAATAGATGGTATCACATATTCAAAGGCAATACTTGATATCACCTATAAGTATAGGTGATATTACCTATTTAAGTTTTCTAGCAGATCTTTAGTAAGGAGAACATTGTTCTTATAGATAATACAATAAGATTCCAGTAGGTGATATCACTTATTCGACTTGATGATATCACCATTTCGACTTGATGATATCACCATTTCAAAATCGAATTGGTAACTTTCTCCTATGTATAGTTATGCAGGAGCTCGGGATGGGGGAAAAACCAATGTCCCATAGCCAGTTGACAAGTCAGCAGTCACAGACTGTAAAAAAGTGTCCAGCGCTTTGACAATATATCCTTCTATTCGAAATCTATCGCTATCCCCTACCTACTCATACCTTAATGTCCCTCATGGCACCAGAAATCTAACACTATTATATTGCCAAAACAGAACAACAACCAATTCCGAAAAGAGACAGACAGTTCTTTGAACATATTAAATGACCCTAAAAGCCTTAGTAAATGTGATGCTGTTGTGCATTTTTGCATGCATGACTTGTTTAATAAATCAATGGTATACTAGTCTCATTATTGTTTACCTTTTAAATAGTACACGATCATAGATATTAGTATGTGCTTTGTCATGCACACAGCACCAGTGTTGCACTTAATGGACTGGCGATTACGGCATGCGATTTGGGTTATCCAGTTTTTTTTATTCCCTTTTAAGACGTCGTATCACTTTCCTTGCAAATGCCTCAGACTACCAAACTTGAAATGGGTACAAGTGATGCATATTGCTGGATTTAATGTACAAAGTACACAATATGTTAAAATCAATAGCTTTAATTACTTTTTGTAGATCTATTTGTCTTCTTGACAGTTAGGATCTTGCTGAACAAGCCATACAAAAACTAACATACACATACTGTTTAGTAATTTTTGAAGAAACGGTATACTGTAAAGGGAAGTAACCACTGCGGTCAATAATGTGCTTTGATCTGCATTCATCTGTGTACATTTAACAATTCGTTATGTAAATGTAATGAAGATGTGCACTTTCAGACTTATTTTGTGAAAAATTATGCTTGCTATGTAGATAATTAGGCAAAGGTATATTGTGTATTTGTTAAATTGTTGTGTACACTGCACTTTTGTGCATTTTGTCAGTTATTTAGTGGTCATAGTAGTGTTATGCATTTATCTATTTGTTGTGTACAGTTTGTACTTTTGTGCATTTTGTCAGTTGCTGAGTGGTCATTGTAGTGTATGTTATGTATCTAAACGCTATGTGCATTTGGCAAGTCGTTTGGTGGATTTTGCTTATTGGTCATATCAGTTTGAATAGTGCACATTTCAATCAATTAAGTTTTGCACAATTTCAGGATGTGTTTCAAGCAACTCGAAAGCCATTATAGTTAAGATAATGAATTGATGCTTGTTGCCATATTATAAAACTGTGTATCAGCATTAGAAATGTATGTCCATTGAATTAGAAGAAAATGTGTATTTTAAGGGTTTTGTTTTTGTTACAACTAAGTAAAAGATGACGAGTAAGGCTGAAAACTTCAACTAAAAGAGAATTACAACTAGAATTATCATTTAACTTACAGAAATGCCAATTCATGCAAGTGGAGCAGCACAGCAAAGTTAATGGAAAGTGTATCTGCTGCCCCACTACGTGACAACAACACGACAGGCAGCTCGATGAAACCTATATACATTATAACCTGTGGACAAAGACCTCTGTTGGGAAGCTACAAATCTGATCTTTGTTTGAGGGTGGTTTTATTCACAGATATTTCTACCGTAGATAAACAATGCACTGTGATCTCCCTGCTGGTCTTTATTCACAGGGTTGTTTTATTCGGAGATGGTCTTTAACATACGATTAACTGTATCTACCATAGGCATTGTCAAAGTGAAGAATCAAACTCATTTACGGAAATATGGGAATTGATTTTACATCTGCACACTTGTATTGCATCAATCTAACATATTTAGGAAGAATTCTGAACATAACTCACAGTCGTCCTGAATATAAATACACAAACGCTTACAGGCAAGGGAAATAACCATTAAACACCAATCAGAGTTAGAAGTATAGTTGCTTACCCTATATAAAATACCAAACTGTAATAGCATCATTATAATTATTAAAATAAATGGCTTGGAGTACTTTATCAAAATTGGAGCAGAATAATTTACGAGGGGGAGGCACATTACGTCGGTCACATTTCCGGCGGGAAATGCGCCAATTTCGATAAAGCACTCCAATCCATATTTGCTGTCGGTTCTTAAGTCGAGGTTATGAATTGTTAAGTTCGGAGAGAAAACGTAATCGGGATGATAACTGTTGCAATTCACCTATCTTATTTGTACCACCACTCATATGTTATTCAAACTTTTTAATATCGAAAGTGTATGTGATAGGAAAGACTTGTTACTAGTCTGACAAAATTTATGTTTTTTCAATATACTTTATATGATTTTAGTTTGTACACTCGGGCAGTTTGAAATCATCGCTGGATAGTAGACTGGCTCTAGAACAATACAGTGAAATAGTAATTAGTAAAAGGGATATTTCAGGGCCTGGTGACCAGGCTAGTGATAGGAGTACCTGTAACATGTAGATAATTGATTTAAATAAGTACCGATAAAGTGTACACTGCTTTCATCTGGGAATCAAAGCAACAATAAATGGCGTTTTAAAATAAGGTGTTTTATTATATGTGACACTGTTTTACTATTCAATACATTCTTGTGATGTCAACTATTCGATTAGGTGATCCATGAAAGATGATATCACAATGTTAATAGGTGATATCGCCTATTCAATAGGATGATATCATTTATTACCGGTGAATTCGTCGAAATGGTAATATAAACTTTTGCATTTGAGTAGGTGATATCACTCATTTGTATTGGTGAAATCACCATTTCGAATAGATGATATCACATATTCAAAGGCAATATGTGATATCACCTATTAGTATAGGTGATATCACCTATTTAAGTTTTCTAGCAGTTCTTTAGTAAAGAGAACATTGTTCTTATAGACAATACAATAAGATTCCAGTAGGTGATATCACTTATTCGACTTGATGATATCACCATTTCAAAATCGAGTTGGTAACTTTCTCCCATGAATAGTTATGCAGGAGCTCGGGATGGGGGGAAAACCAATGTCCCACAACCAGTTGGCAAGTCAGCAGTCAAGGACTGTAAAAGTATATAAGTGTCCAGCGCTTTGACAATATATCATCTATCGATATCCCCTATCTACTCATACCTTAACATCCCTCATGGCACCAGACATCTAACCCTATTATATTGCCAAAACAGAAACAACAACAAATCCAGAAATATGTTAAAATCAATAGTTTTACTTATTTAACATAGACATACTGTTTTTTTTTGTAGAAACTGTATACTGTAAAGGGAAGTTACCACTGCCGTCAAATGTGTTTTGATCTACATTCATCTGTCTTTTGATGCTTTGTACATTCAACAATTCGTTATGCAAATGTTATGAACATGTGCACTTTCATACTTAATTTGTGAAAACTCATGATTGCTATGTAGATATGGAAAGGTATAAGATTGAGTGAGTTGTGTATTTGTTAAATTGTTGTGTACACTGCACTTTTGTGCATTTTTTCAATTGTTTAGTGGTCAATGTATGTTATGCATCTATCCATTTGTTGTGTACAGTTTGCAGTTTGTTCCGCGCGTTTCGTATGCTTCTGAGTGGTCATGACGAGGGTTTGCCGCGTATTTTTTAAACCGCTATGTGCATTTGGCAAGTTGTTTGGTGCATTTTGCTTATTGGTCATATCAGTTTGAATAGTGCACATTTCAATCAATTTATTTTTGCACAGTCTCAGGTTGTGTTTCACGCAACTCGAAAATCATTATAGCTAGGATGATGCATTGATGCTTGTTGCCATATCATAAAACTGTGTATTAGCATTTGGAATGTATGACATTGAATTAGAAGAAAATGTGTATTTTAAAAGTATTTTTTTTTACAACTAAGTTAAAGATGACGCGTAACGATAAAAACTTCAATTAAACAGAATTTTCATTTAACTTACAGAAATGCCAATTCATGCATGTGGTGCTCATTTGCCAGGACCAAAATAAAAGCAGCACTGCAAAGTTAATGGAAAGTGTATCTGCTGCCCCACTACGTGACACCAACACGCCAAGTAGCTCGATGAAACCCATATACAGTATAACCTGTGAACAAAGACCGCTTTTGGGAAGCTACAAATCTGATCTTTGTATGAAGGTGGTTTTATTCACATATATTTCTACTGTAGATGAACAGTGTACTGTGATCTTCCTGTTGGCCTTTATTCGCTTGGTGGTCTTATTGGGATGTAGTCTTTAACATACGATTGACTGTATCTACCATAGGCATTGTCAAAGTGAAGAATCAAACTCATTTACGGAAATATGGGAATTGATTTTACATCTGCACACTTGTATTGCATCAATCTAACATATTTAGGAAGAATTTTGAGCATAGCTCACAGTTGTCCAGAATATAAATACACAATTGCTTACAGGCAAGGGAAATAACTATTAAACACCTCAAACAGAGTTAAAATTATAGTGGCTTCCCCTATATAAAACACCAAACTGTAATAGCAATGTTAAAATAAATGGCTTGGAGTACTTTATCAAAATTGAAGCAGAATAATTCACGAGGGGGAGGCACATTATGTCGGTCACATTACCGGCGGGACATGCGCCAATTTCTATAAAGCACTCCAATCCATATTTGCTGTCGGTTCTTATAATTCGAGGAATTGTTAAGTTCGGATAGAAAACGTAATCTGCAATTCACCTATTTCATTTGTACCACCATTCATATATTATTCAAACTTTTTAATATCGAAAGTGTATGTAATAGGAAATACTTGTTACTAGTCTGACAAAATTTATGTTTTTTTCAATATACTATATTTCATGCACTATTTCCAGTCTATTTGATATGATTTTGCTTTGTACACTCGGGCAGTTTGAAACCGGCGCTGGATAGTAGACTGGCTCTAGAACAATACAGTGAAATAGTAATTAGTAAAAGGGATATTTCAAGGCCTGGTGACCAGGCTAGTGATAGGAGTACCTGTAACATGTAGATAATTAATTTAAATAAGTACCGATAACGTGTACACTGTTTTTAACTGGGAATCAAAGCAACAATAACTGGCGTTTTAAAATAAGGTGTTTTATTATATGTGGCACTGTTGTACTATTTAATACATTCTTGTGATGTCAACTTTTCGAAGGCAATCTGTGATACCACCTATTAGTATAGGTCATATCACCTATTAGTATAGGCGATATCAACTTTTTAAGTTTTTTAGCAGATCTTTAGTAACGAGAACATTGTTCTTATAGATAGTACAACCTATTCCAGTAAGTAATATCACCTATTCGACCTGATGATATCACCATTTCAAATTCGAATTAGTGATATTACCTATTCAAATAGGTGATATCACATATTCATAGGTGAACCATGCCATGTTTGCAACACACTTATGCTAGTGCCAGATCCTATGTTAATAAGTACGGCAAGGTATATCAGCAACCAGCAGCTAGTGACACAAACAGTGACTATACTTAAGGACGATCAGTTACATGTTCCTAAATCGTATAATTTAGACGATATATCTTCGGATGAAAAATCTGAAACCTCTAATATTATGTAGTTAATGTACGCATGTGATTGCTGTCTGACTCACGACCCGAAGTTTTGGTAACCTTAAATAGATACTGCTTATATACTTAACCTGATTTTCACAAGTAAGACAGTACCACATTTTGAAAAATCTTGCTGTACTCTTGTTTTTCTATTTAAGAATCGATTTACCCCATGAATTGTGCTTCATTTTTAACGGACCTGCAGATAACATAAAACCGGCTGTGAAACTTGCATCCTCTAGCTCCTTGCTTTGCCAGTTGGTCTGCCATTTCATTGTCATGAACACCTCAGTGTGCTGGTATCCACTTAAGGAAAACTTTCCGCTTCTTGCTGATCTTGTTAAGTTCTTTGGCAAGGCATGGCAATTTGGCATTAACAAATGTCTCCAGGATGGATAGAGCATCTGTTAGAATGACCACCAGCCCTGTTGACAAACCTCTTTTGATTATCCCAATAATTTTCGTTGCCTGCGTGATGGTTACTTTTGCTTTGTAGTTGAAACAATGCTTGCCTGTTAAAAATACCAGTACCACCATTTTGTAAAGCAGATATAGCAGAGCTGTCTGTGTACACATGGACCCATGTCTCTCACGGATAATTGTCTGAGATCGTGGCTTGTGTCATTGATTTTCTTTAAATGTTCATCTTCCGCATCCGACTGGAAGCCAGATACTGTAGTGCAGATACTGATGCTGTCAGGTTATACCGCCATGGCTCTTGCAGTTCTGTCTGCTTGTGATCCGAGATTGGCAGCGTTAACTTTTGTCAATTTCTTGGATAAATAGCCAAATCTACCTCTTTTCAGGGGATTCTTTGTTGGGACCCAAGCTTTGTTCTCATGGGATCGTCTGGTAAGAATTGGTATTTGTCTTCGCATCCCTTCTTTTCTCCGAGTGGTGGAATAGCAGTGACTTTCTCCGTTGCCTAATTGGTAATGTAAGCATTGCTGGTTCTGGACCTTATCCATCACTTGCTGATTTGTCTTTGCAGCCGTCATCCGACCTGCGGAACCATATTCTAGGTGGTGCTTCACTGTTCCCAAGTATACTTTTTTCAGTATCCTATCAGATGCTCTCCAGTTAGCTATAGGTTCAGCTAAACTCCGCTGTATCGCTAGATTTCGACGGTCCCAGTTTCAGCTTATGCTAGATGGGGCTTCCGTTCAAGTTACTTGTTGTATACCGCTAATAATGAAGGTACCATTCTTCTGCCTAGGTGACAGTGTAAAGAGTTGTGCAGGACTTTTCTTTGTTTCTCTGTACGCATCAGTTTTCTGACCATGCTGAAAATATGTTTGCAGCTTGCTGAATCCTAAAGTAGCAGTTGATGCATACTCTTCTGAACACCAAAGCGCAAGGTTGTCTGTATCTTCACAAGTCAGTCCAGACTTTGTCGAATGCTCTCAGGAGATCAATCCACGTAACAAGTGTAATTTATTCTTTTGCTACAGGTATGCATCTTCAATCTAATGGGCAAGGTATGTAGCCTGGTCTCCGTTGAACGGAATTGTCTGAAGCCAGCCTATCGGTTAGCCAGAATCTAGATGTTCTCCGAGTACCAATCCATTAGCTGAATCACATTGCTCTCCGTTGATTTTTCAAATCATAATGGTAAGACTAATTGGGCAATAGATAAAATCCTTACTTCGATCCATACTTTGTTTGCAGATGGGAATCATGGTCGTCTCTCTTCAAATTTGTGGGAGTTACCTTCTCTCCAGCTAAGTTTGTAGGTCTGAAGTAGATATTTTGGTTGAAAACGATCGTTCTAGAATAGAACATGAAAATGGATTTAGCTACTGTTGATGAGTTGTACCACCAAGCATGTAGTGTTAATTTCAGAAGAAGTACATACATACCAAATAATTTTCAGCTAGATGTGCAGGGACGAAAAGTACAGCCAAGTGGTCAACCATCAAACCAAGATGTAGATTCAGCTTTCATGATTTGGTAGATTACTTAAAAGAAAATGACGACGAACGAATTGCTGTTGCAAATCTTGTTGGCAAAGTGGTTGAAGTATACCATGTGCAACTGTGTCGAATAACGCAGATATTGGAAACAAAGTGAAACATCCATCCAGTACGCTGCGGATAACATAAATCATAATTTTCGTACTCTTGATCGGTAAAATACCTTCTATAGCATGGGCATAATCGATTGTGTAACCCCTGGCAACTTTGGTCATAATCTGTGAAACGCCAGGTTCTTTTTTCAGAGGATCGTTTTTCTACTGGCAGTATATTAATTCCATTTTACCGAGCACCAGATGGTTCAATAATACCAGAAACTCTTAAAGAGTTGAAAGACTGAGAAATATATGACAACAAAGTGAAAATATCACTCCATGCTCAGATAGCTTGGCCGCTAAGAAGATCAGGGCCAGAATGGTCAGGTCTCATGCAGATGATCAGAAAAGTGAGATGCAAAAAAAGAAAAATTCACAATATCCGACCGCAGCATTTTCGACCCATTATTTGGAAAAGGTGGAGACACTGAAAAGGGTTATTACAGCTGAGCGAACTGGATAATGGGAGTTTGGATACAAATCATTATGTGAAAGGTTGTCCTTCTTCGCAGCTGCCGGATATAACCTTTACTTGATGTCGGTGTATTCTTACTTGCAGTCTATGCAAAATCTCCACGAAGGCGGCCCAAATGTCTATAAAGCATTCCTTGATGGAAACCATGTTGTTTGACAGATGAAGTGACAGGACGAATACCAGTGATAGCAATAATACGTGAAAAAGGGACATACTAAGTAAGTAAGTAAGCAAGCAATTTATTAAACTTTGGTGACATAGTAATACAATACTATACAATATCTATAAAAGATATACAGTTTACATACACAACATAACACCCGACCCAATAAGCATAAAAGTCACCTAAAGTTAACAATCCGATTATCACATGATTATATAATAATGGTTTTGCTCAATTCACTTGCAAAAAATCGTGAACTATCTTATTGTTCATATTCAAAATCCACATTGGTTTCACTTAAGATCTGCGTCATAGAGTAAGCAATCAAAGTATATTGTAATATTATGTCACTTTCACTGTGTGTGCGATGTAACCTTTGTAAACAAAATATAGATGAAATATCATTGTTTTTACACAGCAGGAAGCGACCCTTTTTGTGTACTTTAAGTCCACATTAATATAAACTCATGTAAGTAGACTTCCACTTATTGTTTTACTGTCACATTCGTACATATGCACTTTTGTGTTTACATTTACAGGACAAAGTGATCTTGATCAGCAGCCACACCACACGCTTGAATGTAAACCTGCAAAGAAAACAAGATCTATAGTACACTTTATCAATAAACATTTTCGTGCGTTATACATTCAACGTGAAAATGTACAAAATGAATTGGTGCTTTGAAAAAACTACAAAGTCTTTAAATTCATCTGAAAAGATTTAATTTAAACAATATTCGTATGCTGAATTTACTTATTAGTTCTTATCTACGGATGCTATCTATCCATGTATTTTATTTCAGTAAAGTTCGTAAATAGAACGGAAACATGGTAGTCTGAAAGACGGCTATATCCCCCGACACATGAAGGAACCCTATGACCCTCTTAGAATGACCTTCCCCTTAAGTCAGCTCAGTAGAAACATGGGTTCTGCACAATCTCGGTGACATGAACATCTGATAAAAAGTTTCTTGTAATTTCTTCAAAGGAAATTTATTCTTATGACCTTCGACCCCCGGCTGTGACACTGACCCAGTGAGGTAGGAACATAGGTTCTGCACATCGTCTTGATGAGATGAAAATTTGAATTAAGTTTCACGACAATCTTCTTCTGAATTTACATGGCGCGGACACTTAAAAGCCGATACCCCCCCCGAGTGTGACCTTGACCTTGACCATTGGAACATGGGTTATGCACAACGTCTTGATGAGATGAACAGTTGACTTGCTTCATGTAAATCCGTCCAGGGATTAAGGAGTTATTGAGCGGCCATGGAAAACCAATGGCCATTTTAGTAACGTGAGTGTAACGACAAAATAAACACCAGAAAATAATACTAATTTATAGAATTCATGTATTTTTAAAGCAAAAATAAGCAAATAAAAGAACTTTTATTCAAGCAAAAAGTCTCTAGTTGATTAAAGATGCTGCAAATATGAAACATGCACAATTGTTAATAGAAAACATAGAATGCACACGCACCTGACACCAGTTCCCATGTTAGTAGATCCTCAGCATACGTCATATTTCGGTTAGTATACATAAATATATAGTTTATACCAACTGCAAAATACACTGATAGTATAGCACAATAGTACTAGAGTTATAATGAATTTCCTTCGGACATACAGAGAAGCCATTCCGTGACATTTCTGACGTCATGAAAGCTCAAAAACGAAAGTCAAAAGGGTGCTATCTGTGGCAAACCAAGCGCTCAAAATAAACAAGAAGACATTAGTGAAAAAGAGGAAAGTGTTGGAGCTGGCTAAGTCCAAAAGTTGTCGGTTTGGTATCAATAAACCCCTAAAACAAACTGGACTATTTCAAGCTTGAAAGGTTTGTGTAGCTGTAAGTAAAGGCAATGAAACATGTATGGCATTTTTCATACTATCGACCCAGTAGTGTTTCGAGGGAAATTCGTTCAAAATCAATGCAGTCAATCAACGTATGTTTTATTGAGTAACGATTGATGCAGGGGATGCATTCCGGGGCAGCATCCCTCGTAAGAAACCAGGAATGCGTTGTTCGTGTATGACACATTTTACAGAGCCTAGTATTACTTCTTCTGGACGACTGGTTCTGTACGCAGGATGACATTCATCATAAATTGGTTTGGCAGAGTGAAGCTTATTGAAATTTCTCAGAAACGGGAAGCCAGGGAAAACTAGTAACGGATGTAAATGAATAGTCTCTCAGTAGACGCAGATCAGTTAGCATGGCTCTTTTTATTGATAACATTACTACTTTATGTTTAATGTCAATTATTCAAGTTCTGAACTTAAACAGAACTTAGTTATGTACCTGTAAGCGAACTAGTCAGAGTTTGTATATATGTACAGTGTAAGAATCTTGCACACATGCAGAATAAGCCAGTATTTAACATCGCACGATTACACTGACCTGATAGGGCGCGGAAATGTTAACAACTTTTTTCAGACTACTGCATACAGCAGACAGAGTGTCTGACATAACCGTGCCTGTACCATTCAAACTAGGGGAAAATCTTCCTTATGAACCAAGCAATTGCAACTACTTTAATTGAAAATGCCATATTGTCGGCGACGTCGTTTTATTTTTCAATTATATCTATCTGTAAATACAATAATCACCGTTGCTAAGGTCAGTGTAATACGTTTTTTTATGGATGGCCGTTTATGCCAAAAATTGAGAAGCTGATTATTTTAAAAGTAAACCCGTGACTTTTTTCTTATATAAAATTCAAACTGTATGCAAAGTATGGCGATACTTCTAAACGATAACAAAGTGATGCGATAAAACATTATCATAATTTTGACAAGAACGGCCGCCCATAGATTTCATTAATACCAGTACATTTTCATAGCTTATGCACCTGTGCAACGCATTTACATAACAGACAAACACTTAAGCATTTGTTACCACTATGAAAATCTACATGAACTACTGTGAGCATTTTACCATTCTTTATTCTATCCTGTGAAAATATAGACAAAACCATTTTAAAAAATTGCACATAACTAGTTTTCAAATATATTTTTGAAACTGCGTAATTTACAGTGAAAACTATTATGAAAATTAATACTTTCTAAAGGCAATGAATATGTCTACCGACTCCGTAGCCAAATATACAAAGCAAATCAATTTATAAGCAGTAACAAAGACAAATCAATTTATAAGCAGTAACTATTGCTATTGCTAAAGATTCAATTTCATTTAAAATCACCGTTTTGTAACAGTTTGTACCCTGTCACATAAATCTTAGGATAAACGATACCGACCTTATGATAGCATTTTTAAAATGCGACTATATTTTGACCTGATCTATCTTACATTCACCTGTATTTAGTTCAGAAAATAGTGCATATTATAATCTTATTCAATTGACCTCACACAAAGTATGTACACTTTATCTTAACCAAACAATAGATCAACCGGGTTATCTTCACAGATTTTAAACTGGTACTTTAAATTTTTGATATTGTCTTAGCACCTGTTTTTGCCAAGGTTTTGTTTGAAAGCCAGATGTCTGACGTACAGTCACCGCCGGGATAGCGGATCTCATGAGCCAGGACAGGACCCCCGGGCTCATCCCCGAAGTCAACGACGAAATTTTCATTCAATTTCAATCCGCCTTTTACGGTATCTACGTCGATCTGCAGTAACATGGAACCTTTCCTGAAAAAGATATGTCCACTATATAGAAATAGAAATGAAATAATTTTGCATTGGGGTGCAGTGTTACAGAAAGGGAGCAGCTCCAAGGCAGGGTTTAAGACTGGTGTAACACTATCTCAAGTGGATGCATCATACACATTTAGAACAGATGCACCATTTTGTTTCCGACTATATACATGTCTATTGTCTACCTAATTATTTCTACAGTTATTTTGGGTCCTATAACCTCGCCAACATTATACAAAAAACCGCAAGCATGCATATAAGCGTATTATTTTGAGCAGACGAATAACAGCAGATTTTCACACTGAAAGGGTGCTGAGAAAAACATTATTGTGACAGGGTTTGGACTCTCAAAGTAAAAGGCAATGGGTGTACTACGTCAGCTGCTCCCAACGGACTATCATAAATCTATTAACGGCTTGACAAGTTAACTGCTTTTTTTTCATGAAAAAGTAAAACTTGCAACAAAAAACTATGTATACATTTTATGTAAGGACGAAGTTTCAAACAGGTAGCTCAATGATCCAATGGACGGAGAGGCCGTCTGTAAAACTTGTAACCTAGGCAACGAACGCTCAGACCATAATGTTTTAAATCTTGCTATTTTTTTTCTGTGTTATGTTTTAGTCGTCTAGCAGTGCTCTGCAACATTTTGAGATATTAACAGAAAGTGAGAAAACGGACATCATTATGCCGTGACAAGAGCGATACGTTAGTTTCCAAGATGTCTAACGAATGGTGTGTACACATACTTGCACATATCCGGGTAGAACTGCTGGTCCCAGTTTGAAAACAGCGAATTGGTCACATACAGGCGTTTCCCGTCTAAACTCAACTGCAACATCTGCGGCGAGCCCGAAATAGTTTTCCCTTTGATTACAGGCCGCTTTGGTTGACTCTAAAATAAACACGATTTCTATGTTACAAGTGTTCTCTAAATCTTCAGCAGGTTCCGTCCCTATCATCTACTTGTATTTTCATTGACTTTGACACGGGCATAAAAAATAAGGTTGGGAAAGCTTTACTGTGCATTATGTTTGAATTTAGAACAGAGAATTGATCTTATTCAATTCTTGTTCCAGACTCGATTTAAATGTTTAAATGTTAATGTTATAAGTATCAATGGAGTGACCCCAACAGGGGGCCTTAAAAATTAAAAGTCTAAAAGAAAAGATAAGGTTTCCTAAATGCAAGTCTTTTCACACGGCACCATTTCAAAGCTATGTGGCGGCGCTACAATGGTTTACAATAAAGATGATATATTACCTTCAGTTCCTTGTCCTCGGTGACAGTCACCCCTTCCCCTTGACAGATACTACCACCTAGCCAGACCTATTATTAAAAATATATTTTACTCGTAATATTATACATGCAGATTTTACTATGTGAAAATAATCTTTAAACTGCGGCTATATGAAACTTCTGTCTGCCCCAGATGCATAATGTTTAAAAACTTCTTCAGGTTTCGATTAAAATATAATTAGTTTTAAGCTTCTTATATTACATATACTTTACATATTTTTCTATGCCTTGGTGTTTGTAATGTGGTTCAATTTCTGCAAAAGTCATTTTTCTCTCACTACGTTGGCCGAGATTCAACTTTTTTTGTAACATTGTAATATGATTTTGTCATTGTAACAAACACTTACCTGGCCTACAAGTTTTGGATTACGCGGGTCCGTGATGTCGTACTGTCTGATATCCCCGTGTAACCAGTTACTGAAGAAGATAAACCTATCGTCCAATGACAGAATGATATCCGTAATGAGACCCGGCATTTCAGGCAGAGCCCAACCTGTCACTTTCTTTGGAGGAATTTTAATAACAGTCTCTGTGCTCCATGTTCCACTCTAGAACAAAAATATAATCAACTTAGCTCATGATACAAAGAATGGTTAAAGTCCCAGGGGCACAAGTACAAGAAGCGATGTCTTACTGGCGGAAATTAGTTTTTTTGTACCAAAATCATTCTCTACATATTGGAAATAAAGCGCAGTATTTTTGTCAATGATATTAGAAAAAAATAAGAAAATACTTTCTGGCAACTCTTTTTCGTGAAGAAATTACTTGAATACGAAGGAAAGGCATATGTCAACATTGTTTAAGAGTGAAGAGAACATGGTTCTATCATTATCCTATCAGTACATTCATTTTTCTGTATCAGTAAATTCAAAGTGATCCTGGGACTTTAAAGTAGTTGGGATGGATATTGTGCGTATTTACTTAAAATTGCATTGTATTACAATGTATGTAAATGTATGCAATATGTGGTAGCTACAGATGAACTTGGGTTAAGCAACCAAACGAGAAATGCAACTTAACACCTGACTGATTTAAACCGGAGTATTTGTCTATTTAATTTATCAACAGCAATAGTCGCGTTCTCTTGCTATTCTTATGAAGACTGTGGTTGCACTGCCCTATATCGGATACAAGCTTTATATAAAAGTTTTATGTAAAATTAATTAAATATTAAAGTTACCCCATTTTTAAAGAAATGGATAATAGTTGAGCTCAGAGCACATCCAACGAATCCAAGAGGAGCCTCCGGGTTGTGCATGAACCGGACTTCAAGCGGGATCAAACCGTCGTTGCCAAGGTCAATGGTTTGGATAAGTTTGTGGTTTTCCCAGTCCCAAAAATACAACTCATGTCCATATAAACCTGTAGATAAACAAATTGAGGTCAGACACTAATCAAATAACGTGTTCCTTATGCAAGTTTCTTACTGGATGAAATTAGACTTGACTGCGTGAAGACAATAATTTTAAGTATCGTGTCGTGCTGTTACATGGTCACAAACTATGGAGCAGTGTTAGGTATAGTACAGTCATGCTTACAATCAAAAGTCGTATGCTCATTGTCGAAAAAAAAAATATGTTGAGAAATATTTGAATAAAATAAAACCTTTGTACCCTAAAATTACCATACCTTTTGCGACATCATCCGGATTGAACCCAGGACCGAAGGTTTTCGGCGCTGCCCAGCCGGAGCTTACCATTACGTTGAAATGTGGCTGGTACCAGTAGTCATAACCGAATTCAGCGGCTGGTCCGTTTTCCCAGTTTCGTTTCAGTTCAAATGTTTCACCGTCAAGAATTACGAAACCACCTAGAAAACGGGTTGATCACTGATTAAAAAAACTCCGTATATAACGATTTCGGCTATAGCGAAATTCTGGATATAAGGAACAATTTTTTTTCTAGCCGAGTGTTTTGTCTTTCTTTATTTTATATGAAAATGTTATATGAATATAACAAACTACCGATATTGGGAACATATTTAAAAGGTCCAAAGGAGTCCCTTATAAAAGGAGTTTATTATAACTATTGATATGTTGGTATATACGGTATTTTACCGTGTGCATGCAGGATACTATATTGATTGTAGTATTGAGGGTTCCGTTTTTTATTTAATTTGATTAAAGTCAAAAGATTCACTCAACATGAAGAAAGATCTCTCTTTGAATTATGTTTTTTTTAGTGAAATACATTGCTCCCTTTACAAACGCTGTACCTAAATGCCTTGAAACTGTACAACATTGATTTGAAATTTTTAACTAATCTTGTTGTTTCTACTATACAAACCCTTGTTGTTCTTATCGGCATCACCCAGGCAACTGATCATAATTTCTCCGTTGGCTAAGCAATGTGATGTATGAGGTGTTGTCATACCAGCTTTCTGCAGTTCGCTCGGTTCCACTATCTACAGATGTTATATAATAGCATGTTTCAATCATTTCTCAAACTTACCCTTTATAACCGTATTTTAGTCTTATAAGAAATCTGTTAACAAAAGGGGTTCGAACTCCTGTCCTTTCCGTTAATTCGTCTGTTAATATCATAACATGATTATAAACTCTTGCATGTTGGAGAAATCGTACAGGTCTAGTTTTTATTTGACATTTCGTTGGTTTGTAAAAGCGGATATTGCGTATTGAGTTATCATCGGAGAATAGAAAAGATCTTTGACAGTGACACCGAAGTCCACTTAGAGACATAAACTTTACTTGTTTTTCAATTTTCAAGCACAAAGAGTGAACACATAACAATGAGTTAACATTTTTGTATACGCCCTATATCAGAGTGCGACAAAACTATTAGTAAGTAGCCTGCCTAGATTTAAATATGGCCGAAACTTGGAATTTATTTACGTGGTGTATTCTTGGTGTGTATTTGTCAGTTCCAACATCAACAACATAGACTCTGCTACTACCGAGGCATGGCATAATCAAGCGGTTACGTGACTTCGATGAATCGCCATGACAACTTGAGCAAGCGTTCCAACCGGTGTGATGAACCTCGTCCTGGATATTCGGCATATACATTCTGTGGATAATCTAAAACAAACGAAACAAATAATGTAGTTATGAATGTTTGTGATATAAAAGACAAAGCGGAACATGCTGGTATTATGCATATCTTCTATTGCATGTTAGTGCGGCTTCCTATAGCGCGAGGACATAGAGGCCTAATACATTTAAAATCATTGAGCCGAAACATGAAGATAGTATGCATATCTCATCTTGATAATGAAGCTTTTTATGGAGTTTCAATGATTTCAGGGCAGGTGTTGCTTAGAAATAGCCAGTTTTAAACTCGTCCTAGAAAAAATCACTGGAACAAACATTCGGACGAGTTTTCATGATGATTGGTTAATAAATGTGAACTAAAGAAGGTTAACTACGTTTGTCTTTGATTTGATCATGTTACCTAGTTTTTAATCTCAAGCAACCCGGGTTCCAATATGACATAGAAATCATTAAGTCAAACATTCTGACCAATTTTCATGATGATTGGTTAATGAAGGTGGCGTCTAGATTGTGAACAATGATTTCTTTGATTTGGTCATCTGGCCTAGTTTTGTTTATTCCTGGTGACCCAGATTCAAACGTGGCCTATAAATCGTTTAGGCAAACATTATGATAAATTTTCATGGAATTTGGTGAGTAAATTGGCCTGAAGATGTTAATAAGGTTTTTCTTTGATTCGATCGTGTGACAGCTTTTGACCCCAGTTGACCCAGATTCGAACTTGACCTAAAATCATTGAGACAACCATTCTGACCAATTTTCATGGCGATAATTAAATAAATGTGGCCTATAGAGGGTTGACATGGATTTTCTGTTATTTTACCATGTGACCTAGTATTTTAAATCCCAGATGACCCCGATTCGAACTTGCCTTAGAAATCATTAAGATAAACACTATGGCCATTTTTCATGATTACTACAGGTAATAAATGCTTCTTCTACGTTGTGGACACGGATTTTATTTTATTTGACCATCTGACCTAGTTTTTGATTGACCCAGATTCACATTTGGCCTAGAGACAAACATTCTTACGAAGTTTCATAATGATTTGTCAATAAATGTGACACCTAGAGTGTTAAAAAGGTTTGTCTTTGATTCGACCGTGTGACACAGTTTTTTACCTCCAGGTAATAAACATTCTAGCCAATATTCAGGAAGACGGACTGTCGAATGTGACCTCTAGAGTGTCAACAAGGCAAGTGTGAACAGACAAGCGACTGACAACGGGCGGTAACAATTTCTCACGGAGACCACTGACGGGTATAAAGAGAGAATGAACTACGAGATTTGAACTGTTTTGTAGATAATGTGCAAAAAATGATCATTTGTGTTTCATATCTGATTGCACAATAACTTCAAGCCCAAGTCAATATAATAACCCCTGTGTGGAATTTGAACATAAGTTCTGTAAAATATGTAATAGCACGCCATAAAAAGCTATATGCATTTTAAAATGAAATATGAAATGTCTACCTTTGAATAATTTGGAGATTTTGGGTCCACGTTTACTGTAACGAGGTAGTCGGGCCTGTTCCCTCTCGTTTCAGGAGGGATAATGCACGGGATGTAGACTATTTCTTCTCTCACACCATTTTTCATTGCGTCCATGGGCGAGGCATAGCCCGGTCCTTTTCCACAACAAGCTGAAAAATATCAAACTTTGTTTTGTTTTTAACAATACTTGTATTTGTTTGGAACGTACAGAGTTCTCTGTCAAGCGTCAACGGCGTTATGAATTATTTTAGTGCAGCGTCATTGCAATATACGAGAGTAGTTGGAAAAGTTTTCGGAACACACGAAGCCAAATTCTAAACAAGAGGCCCAAAAGGGCCAGTATCGCTCTACTGGTCTGTCTGACTGGATTGTTATGAGACAAGCTAACAGAGTTCACTGTGACCTTGACCCACTGACCAAAAAAAAACAAAACAGAAGGGATCATCAACTCAGTAAGACCAATCATACTATGACGTTTGAAGACTGTGGGTGACGTAGATCTAAATATATTGAGTGGAAAAGATTCAAAGTTCGGGTCACTGTGACCTTGACCTTTGACCCACTGACCCTAAAAACGATAGGATCATCTACTTAGTAAGACCAATCATCCTATGAGGCTTGAAGACTGTGGGTCAAATAGATCTCAGCGGACAAATTTGCAAAGTGACCCGTAGAATGTTATCAAGGAAAATCTAACGGAGGTCACTGTGACATTGACCTTTGACCCACTGACCCCAAAATCTATAGGGAACATCTACATATTGCAGAAAACCTTCTGAGCAAGTTTGATGAAAGTTTAATGAAAATTGTGACCTGTAAAGTGTTATCAAGGAATTGCTATCGGAGGTCACGTTGACCATGACCTTTGACTCACTGACCCCAAAAACAATAGGGAACATCTACAAATTGCATGGAATCTTATTAGCAAGTTTCATCATAGTCCAATGAATATTGCGACCTGTAGAGCGTTATCAAGGAAAAGTTTACGGACGGATGGACGGACGTCCCCACATATGGATACTTATGTGGCTACTCTATTGTTCTCTCTATTGTTCTTTTAGCCACGTAAGAGAAAAACAGCCACTTAAGAGCTTACGGAATGAATATTTACTGTTACCTATTGTTCCTATAGCCACCTAAGTATCCAAATGTAAGCACGGACAGACGGACGACGGACAAACCACTATGGCATAAGCTCCCCTGGACTTCGTCCAATAGAGCTTAAAACGGGCAATAATCCAAACAGTTCCCCATTGTCAAAATGGCTGTTGTTGTTTTTCGATTTATATACGTGTTTAAAACGTCGTTATCATGTTTACATTTTAACATCGGCCTTGTAGCATGTATAAAATACATCATTCTTAATGTCATTCTGTCTATACAAACGTTTAACATGGTATGTGGTTTTATTATAGTCGTTCTGTGTGTGTATGTTTTCATTCATTTATTGCACGTGTATTTATTTTGATTAACAAAAGTATAGGAGCAAATAAGTTCAGATAGAACAGGATCAGATGAACGTATGACCAATGTTTTGTAAAGGGGATTGGGAGATACGACGGAATAGGAAACATTTATTATATCGCATGACAAGTGTACAAAGTCAGTTAATCAAACACGGAAAGCAAATGAGCGAAAAATGAAAGAACATCTGTAACAATTAACGTTTCCATTCATTTTTTCCTGAACATACAATTTTGTTACATACATGAACTGCATACAGGAATTGTATTTTTGCTAACTACTTTATTAGTTCTGGAGCCCTAATTCTGATGTTAACCATCAAGGTATAACTCCTCGGATGTGGTTCATGGCACACCATTGGAAAATGAATAACAATTGTATAAAGTCATTTAAACACTAGAATTGTCTTTTGAAATCAAAAAACAACAATTATAACTACAAAAAACAAATCCCCCAAAGGAATCAAAAACACTGACGAAGGACTACCGCTCCAAAAAATGCAACTCTATGCTTGACCGTGCTGGGGTAAGAAACATGAAAGTGGCCCATTATCAAAATATGCACAACTACCTACTGATGTTTAAGACAGTGTTTCATGTAAATCGAGAAAAGCGTTTTGGAGATACAGAGAAGACTATCCTCTGTGAGTTTGACCACTGACCTTTTGATGAGCCCAGATTACAGTATAAACAACAGTTAATCTAGAGCTTTTGCCTCAGGTGAGCTATTCAAACTCTAAAAAGTAACAGAAATAATGACGTCACGAACGTTACGAGACCTTTTTGTCGAAAATCACAAACGAGGGTGCGTTCCATCAAAAATACTAAGACAGGTGAGATAGGACAGCTGAGATAGGACAGCTGAGATAGGACAACTGAGATAGGACAGCTGAGATAGGACAGCTGAGATAGGACAGCTGAGATAGGACAACTGAGATAGGACAGCTGAGATAGGACAGCTGAGATAGGACAGCTGAGATAGGACAGCTGAGATAGGACAACTGAGATAGGACAGCTGAGGTAGGACAGCTGAGATAGGACACCTAGTATGTGTAGTAGGAGCGAGGACAAATTCAGAGATAAAGTAATCTAATACCTTAATTAACATTTATACCTTTTTTCTTTTATTAATCACGTTTTATATCGTAATTTTTGCATAAAAATTGATTAAAAAGTAAGCAGAATACTTTCAACCGGCTCGATCTACATTTTAATCATTTTTAATCCGCACAGGGAGGAAATTCTGTCAGAAATGAGTGGGCAGGTAATCTGAAAAAAGATAAATTTATACTAGAAGATAACAAGTTGGCTGCTTAAAAAGTATCCAATGGGTGATGTCGCATGGGATACATGCATGAACATATCAAGAGAGCCCTGATGGCTCTATAAGCGCATTTGAGAAGCAAAACGTTTTTGGCATTAAAGCCATGTTTGGAGCTTGCATGCAGCTTCTTTTCTACTTTATCAATGTTGATTTGAATGGTTCCCGTGAGAAAAGTGATGCTGAGAGAATTATTCATTCTTATATAAAATGAAGATTAAAGCTGAACACTGTAATAGGACTATTGACCTTCAGTCAAACGCACAAACGGACGAACGGATGGAAGGCTTTTCTATGATTTGATCTGGTATTCAATGTGTTAACCATACAGAGCACGGTTTGGAATTTGGACTACGGTATCACGACACTTTTATTATGATTGCCTCAGACAGGCGACATACATGATAACAATAGGTCACATTGAGCACTGTATTGTCAGATGAGTTTAAACTGTGGTCTGAACATATATTTATGTGAAAATAATCTAAAATGTTAAATCATTTCATCACACATGAAAACATTTCACACAGTTGTTAGCCACAGATATTACAAATGTCAAATGGTGATGATAATAATATGTCATAAATGAAGTCTTAAGTGTTAAACATGTACATACTCTAGACGTATCAATATACAGTAAAACAAATTCATGTTTAATATAAAGGCATTATCAAACGCCTCAATCATGTCCGTGGCTGCTGACTTGAAAATCACTGTAACCTCTCATAGACGAGGTTCATGGGTTCGAACCCTGCTACCGACCATGTCTTTAAATGTGAGAAAGTTGGCAGGTTCTTACGGAGGATAGGAGTCTAGTACTGGTTCCTCCCAGGAACGATGGTTAGGTAAACTGCCCGCCTGTTAAATGACTAAAGTACGACACCAACAATCAAACTTGTTTTGAAGTCTAACAGGGAAAAAAAGAAACGATACGTGAGAAAGCGTAAATTAAAAACTCTTCATGATTCTATTAGACAACATATGATTATAAAAAATCATGCATCATATTAACGTTCACGGACAACACATGGGAAACCTTGAGATCAGTGACAGGTAAGTACTAACACACAATAACTGCATCTAAACCATTCTATGTTGGCCTTGAGGTTTTAATGAAACATTACATTAAAATTATAGCTAATAATTTAATGTTGGGTACATTTTTCGACAAAACTTAATGGTTTCAATCAATGATCTGGGTTTATAAGGTTTCAATAGTTCTATTATTCCGTGCAATCGCACTTAACAGAACAGTAAGAATAATTTTGAAATATGATAACGCTTTATCATGTGTTCCAGAAATTCAACTTGCAATGTTGTTTACTCAGACAGACTACTAAAGTATATTACAGAAATAAGTTTGCATGTTGCACAAGTTTGACTCCTCAAGGTTATCTTTACTTGATAGAGAGAGAGAGAGAGAAAAAGAGATAAAGCGTTTCCGAATTTGTATATGCATGCTTTTGTTCTACTTTACTGACTTAGGTATATATAGCGTATAGTTTCACTGAGTGGGCACAGCTACTTATTCCCTATTTGCCTTTTTTTATTTTTGCAGAAATACTCTTATTGATAGCTTGATATTAGGTTTGCTTGGCATTAAAACTGTTTAATATTGGTAATGTGAAAGAATGACGACGACATCGTGCGTGGCACCGCCGGTATTTCTTCTGTTACTTATATTCGGGTTTGAATAAGGAAAAAGTAACCCTAAAGCAACCAACTTTGTATTCATGATTTCCCTTCCTTTGTCCTTTTGTAATTTCAGACATGGTAGCTAACTGAAACTAGAATAATGGTTCTTGTGCACTGCCCTTTCTCTCTTTGTCCTTAACTACAAGAAGTATCAGTTCCTTTCCTTCAATACGTTTTGGGTTACGCTCCGAACAAGAAAAAGTAACAAAGGACAGCATCTTATAATGTAAAGAAGCTAGAATAATGTTCATGTAAACAGAACTTCCTCTCATTGTCCCTTATCAATAAATGAAGTATCAATTCATTTCCTACAAAACAAATAAGTTTATGATCCGCACAAGACTCTATATGTTACTAATGGCAGTGACTCTATAACAGATAGACCTTGAGTTATTGTGAACTGCACTTTCCCTCACTGTTCTCTATAAATACAGTAAGTTTCAATTGATACCCTTCAATACTTTTCGAGTCAGTCTAAAGCTTGAGTGTTGGTTGTTGGACAATGCACTTCATATCATGGTCGTCTATCAATATATTAAGTATAATAAATTTCGAGTTATGTTCCGCACAAGAAAAGGTGACTAAGGGCAATAATGAAAAAGTAACTAAGGTCAGTAACTCTTAAGAAAGAATGAAAAAGAGCAGAGACTCTAAAATACTAAAACAAATAAACCTAGAGATATGGTTCTTGTGCATTGCACTTCCTCTCATTGTTCTATCAATATACTAAGAATCAATACTTTGCAAGTTACGCTCTGCACAACAGAATGTAAAATGTAAAGGGTAGTAACTCTAAAACTAAAGAAGCTAGAGTTATAGTTTGTGTGCAGTACATTTTCTCCCATTGTCCTTTATCAATGTATGAAGTATTCATTTATTCCCTTTCGGTTGGGGCATAATAAAGAACCCTTTTTTTCAAAGATGTTACCAGAACAGCAATTAAGTTTTTCTTGACCTAGGTGTCTTTCTTTAACATAAACACTGGTATTTAAGGCTTAGATTGACAAAAATTGGCTGATAAGAGTATGAGCTGATAACGGTATGAAATCAACTTACCTCGCTATAAGGCTATATGAAAATATTATATTTTGATTAAAAGTAAGCACAATACTTTCAACCGGCTCGATCATCTACAGTTTTAGAAGCAAAGGAAGGGAATTACATCAGAAATGAGTGGGCAGGTAATTAGAAAAAAGGTAAATTTATGTACGGAATAAATGCCAGTGTAAGGGTAGTCCAGTGGTTAACTGAATACTAGTAGATAACAAGATAACAAATGGGTGATGCCGCCTGGGTAACATGCATGAACATATCAAGAGAGCGAACCAAAAAGAGTTTGGCATTCAAGCCATTTTTGGAGCTTGCATGCAGATTCTTTTCTATTTGATCCTGGTCCCGTGAGAAAGGTGATGCTGAGAGTATCATTCATTCTTATACGAAATGAAGATTAAAGCTGAACACTGTAACAGGACCATTGACCTTTAGTTAAAACACACAAACGGACGAACGTTATATAGGCCCGTGATGTAGATTAGAAAATGTTCCCACTATTATTGTTGTATACTTAATTTACGTACAAAAGAGTCATTTCTTATAACGTGTAGTTGCCGCAATTAATCGAAGTCCCAAGTTCTAAAAATAGATGTAGCATACAAGAAACTCGCCACTATAATGGGTGGCATAACCCGATAAACTTCATGATTGACATATTTAACTGCACACGTTCTTCTCATGAAAACTGACCATATGTTTGATGACGACATCCGAAGTATCAGAAAATATTAACATACCTGGCCAGCATATTAAAGTCGAGAAAGAATGCGATAAAACGGTTTTTGACAGGCAGACTGATGCACAAGATTGACAAACATGTAAAAAAAAATATATCAGTATTTTTGTCGTAAAGACATAGATGATATGATTGATATACCGGTACGTGATATGTAGTGCGTTTAACAAACTTCAAAATAATTATACTATGATATTATAAATTAGCCAGGGAGAATGAACATTCATAAAGAGTTCTAAACGAACCGCAAAAAATGTAAAAATTGGTACTACGCGTATTTCCCACGGAACGACGATTAGATTATGAAATCTTACATTATAATGTATTTCTTTTAGATTGCGATACAAGTTCTTACAACTTATATTAATCGCTCTTGAGACTCACTCCATTGGAATCAACTTCGCAGAGAGGGAGAGAGAGAGAGACAGACAGACAAACAGAGAGGCAATGTGGAATTATCTGTTTCTCGCCTAAGAACACTATTACTTGGCACTGGTGGGGATCGTACATCTTGTCTAAGATAGCCGGAGGACAATATAACGACAATGAACACTGAGTTGAGCATGAAAAACGGGCCTGATCTCATAACATTTTATGGTTAAAAGATAACCTGTAAACTGGAAGACTTTAACTCTTAAATCCTGTTATGTTAATGAAAAACACATGTCTGTAGAGGGATTTAGGGTTTTCTATTTCAGCATTTTATGTGTACTTTTCAGAAATGCTCAGCAAGTGCCACAGTTTATTCATTATAAAAACAGAATGATCAGAACAGAACTTAGGCTTTCCATAGTGATTGTAGAACAAATTCAATGTTGCGAGTAATGTGGAGTAAAGTAAAACAGAGTAAAGTTGAGCTGACGTAGAGATAAAAAGTGCTTATCACAGTTGGGTTACATTTTAAGTTAAGAAAGACACAGTAAGAAAAATAGCGTTATGTAGAGTCAAGTTAAGTTAAACAGAGTAAAGTGGATAACGGACGGGGCTTGGACAGGGCAGGCTATGTCCAGTGAAAAGAAGAGTAGAGGGGAGTGGAGTAAAAATAAGAAAAAAAAAGTTAAGTAAAAGCCTAAGTTTTAGGTTTAAAGGTAAAAACCTAAGTGTAAAGGTAAAAGCTTAAGTGTAAAGGTAAAAGCCTAAGTGTTGTGTAAAGGTACAAAAGTCAAGTACCATAACGTTATATGAATTGCTCAAATAAGATTAAGACAACAAAAGTAGAATGACAGTTATTGTATATCATCTTAACAGTCTGTCTGAAATACACTGGGCATTTTCTTTATTGTTTCAAAGGCAACTAACAAACAATTATTCGTCGTAATGACACGTGAAATCTGATAGACTTGTTCTTTTATAATCATTGCCGAAATCACGCATGGTCTAAACATGCATATGCAAATAAAAACAGGTCGTATCTCTATCTCCATCTCTCACGTGATCCGGCACCATACAACCAACTCGGAAGATACGATCACGCGGACAATCCAACTGTTATAATAAAGTTAACTTGTAATGCATTCACTGTGTATGTAACTTTCAAATATTAAAGGAGTAAAAATGTGCCCGAAAATCAAGAATCAAGAAATCGACATTGTCTACCGTAATAAACGAACGATTTACAGATGTCAATAACATAGTTTAAATGGGAAGTTTGCCTACGAATATGAATATCGCGACGAACGAAACGTTCAATTTATTGAATTATCGTATGGTACAGAAGCCAATTTTATTTCTGTCCTGTTATACACTCGAAACAGTTTTTTAAAAAGTATGTCGTTATATGAGATATCACCAAAAAGTATGCCTGTTAAATAGCATATCACTGAGCAACTTATCTGCCTATAAATGTTTAGACCATTGAAAATTCAGTGCAAAAACCACAGCTTCCAAACCCTCGAAAGGTCAGTCTGAATGTTTTATTGGTAGATATTCTAAATGAAAAAAGCAAATGAATTTTATACTTTTACGAAACAACAGAATTGCTATCTGTGGCTTCTAATCAAATTCTATGTATGTCTGTCCCAGCCTTGAAGCAGTCTAAAGAGCCGGTGTTGATAAAATAAATTAAGCTGTTTGCAGCCTTCCAATACAAGAGAAAAAGGTAGTGCTGCGCCGCGCCGACCAATTTTTCGTAAAGCACAAAATGAACATTAACCTGCTTAGTGTTTGAATTTATTTTTTGTAAATCAGCAGTATTCTGGAAAAAATCATGGCCGGAAGCCAAGATTATTCCACAGACTTTCCCTTTATATTGCCCCAAAACATAAAATGTTTACTGTTATATGCCCATTATACTGAATTTTCTATCCTTATAAACTCTGGAAGACCATGGTTCCAGAACACTGTATATACGTTTTATCACAATGTGAAAAACTAAAATAAAAATTCATTTAAAACAATTTTTTAATTTCTTTTTTTTCCCTTAAGCATCCCATCTGATCCCAAATACAACAAATTTTGCACTATTTACCAGGCAGTCTAACCTAATTTTATCAACATCGTAAAATTAAATTCAGAACTGAAATTAATGGAGCTGACATTTAGCAAGATTTATATTTTGATTGAATCGCTATTGCTCCCATTATGTAAATTGTCACAGTAAGCCTATATTTAGGCCTTGTAAACGAGCTATCTCATACAACGGCATACTGTTTTAAAAACATAACTGCAATGAGTGTATAACAGGACAGAAAGATTTTTAAAAAAGGCTGCACCATGCGATAAGAATTAATTCTTACATAACACTGCTGAGTCACAGGTTAAATTGTGTTATGATATGGAGAGGCATAGTGTATACTAATTTATTTTAGGTCGATTGTGAAACAAGTTATACAACTGCAACACAATATTAATCACTCTCGACACCTCATTCGGTATGAGGGTATGAGAGAAGAGAAACCAGTTTCCCTTTTAATGCTGAGAGACATAAACATATCATTGTCTAGATTACTGGTGAAGGGTAAAGCAAACACAAGCATCATACTCTACACTGTTCGCTGTTCAGTCAAGTTTCCACTAAGCATTATTTTAAACGGCCAATGATACAGTCCAAATTGAAAGATTGACAAGTCCGTTTTAGAAATTAAGTAGGCAAAGCGTTAAATCAAGTTATCGTCTGCGAAAGTCATTGTTCTAACCTGCTCTTATAATATAGGACATCGTTTCATGAACCCTTAAAAAACATGTGCTTATCAAGCAGGGTCGTGCACCGAGTTCTATGCCAGAACTGATAAAATAATAAATGAGAATTACAGACTTCGTTCTGTGGAACAAACTCAATCCTGCAGAAACTAAATAAGAAATACCCTACCCGCAAAAATAACCAGCTTTGTCAATGTCGTATCTCACGAAACTCATCATAAGAAAGATATCTACTACACACATTAAAATCAAAGCAAAAAATGACGTTGAATGATAAATGTGAAATATTGCACGCATTTTGCATGATTGAATGAGTAGTTTAAAGTTGTATGATGAATGGTTTTGTAATGACTTTATAGTCATATACTTTTATATTTCTTAAGGTTTGTTTCGTGACTTTCAAGGTCATGGAATAAGTAAACATTTTCGCATGTGCTTATACATGTACATTAACAATAAATAAATAAATAAATATTGTCATTATTCATGTTGCTGTTGTTGTGATATCATCATCATCTTCAGAAGCAGAATTATTATCAATATTTTTTTTTTATACTTGAGTTTAGTAATTCAGCGAACTAACTAAATGTATTTCATTAAGCTGAATTGATGAAATTACGGGTCCAAAACATCCTATAGATATTCCAATTTTTTAACAGAGAAAACCTCGGTAGTCATTTAAACAGATAAATTGCGTTAATATCAGACAGTAAAACACCTTAGCGTTAATATTTAAACTAAATTACTCTCTACGCATGATTTAGCATTAAATTTGTGAAAATCAAACACTAAATGTCACAAAACAACTTACCCATGTTTCTAGACTTTTATCCTCTTTAGCCGCTATCCGTTTCGTATCCTAACTGAGCCCGTTATCTCGCTTTTCTGCTTATTTAAATACAGTATGTGTCCTACAATACGTAAAGGTATCTCCGCAGTGAAGGTCGCGTCGAGTAGCGTTCTAAATCAAAGCACTAAAAGTGCTGGAAGACTATAAATATTGAATTGTTTTACCGGGTTAACATATTCTTTGTTAGATCCTTATTTAGATATGTAGGAACATTACAGGTTAACTTATGTTTTGTTAAATGTTTAAAGTATTAAATTTAAGTTTTATTATGTTTTAAACCAAATTTTGCCAGAACCAATCAACTAAAATACTATAGAAATAGAGCACATACTTACAGCAGGCGATCGATGTTTATGCAGGATTAAGAGTTTACGGAGATGAACTTTATTAATACAGTACACGGACAGGATTGACGCATTTTTTTGTGAAAATGATGTACATGTATTATCAAGACTTTATAACACCGCCGTCATCGAAGACTGGTGGAAAGGCATAAAGAGTTACTCCTGTCCGTCCGTGCAAATTTTCGTTTCCGATCAAAAGCTTTTGAAACATTGTATGGCTTCACTTTATGGTAATAAAATACAGGTCAAGTTCAATTTTGGTTACAATCCGTTAATTGTTACAGGAGTAACGGCCCCTTTTCGACTAAAACTTTAGCAAAATGGTGGTTTCCGATCAATACCTTTTGAAAGGTTGCATAGATTTGATTAAGATTTACGTGTAGGTTAATGATTATAAAATATAGGTCAGGTTTGTTTTTGACTACACTCCGTTAATCGTTTTATGGGTTGTGACCCCTTTCCGACTTAAATTTAAGCAAATTTGTGTTTACCGATCAAAACTTTTAAAAGCTCTCATGGACTTAATTTAAATTTTACATGTAGGTTTATGACCATAAAATCCAGGTCGAATTCGTTTTGGGTTACACTCCAATAGAAAATCATATTACAAGCAAACCACACACTTCTTTGTCTAATAGCACATAGCGAGGGCATCCGTGTCCTGTGACCACATTTCTAGTTCATTTATGTAAAAGTCGTCTCGCGGAAAGCTACAGCAGTTTCTCTCCAAATGGAAAACGTTTTTAAATGGCGCTTTGTTCTTGTTTCATCAGAAAATGTTTATGTGTTTAGATAATCATGATTTAGGTGATTAAAGACGATCGCTAGATTGACTTGATTTTAAGCAAATTTTAAAAAGGTCCGCCAATGGGAGCATTTATATTAACTTGTATTCTTGGATGAGACCTCGGCATGTCTCCTATAGTCCTTTTATGATAACTTGATAGCGCGTCATAGGATTAGGTTCAACTTGACAGGTAAATCAGGTATAACGGTTATCTCAGTACTTGTTATGGAGAATATTACATAAAATAGTTAACAAATCGCGGAAAATAATTACTGCCTTAATAGGTCAACTGGTTAGTACGTAGACAATTTGATCGTATAGTTTTGACGGTTCAGGTTCGAATCAAGGTGATTCTAATTTTTCATCTTTTTTTTTTCTTTTCTTCGTTCTTCTTTTTTTTCTTTTCTTCGTTCTTCTTTTAGCAAACATGAAATTAAATACACGAGAATATCATGTCTAATATGTAAACCTTTCGTCAATACAGAACTCGTTTTGCCAGATTTTGTATGTACAGTGTAACCTCCACTAACGGTCACCTCCCACTAACAGCCACCTCATCACAACAGCCAGTTTTAATTCCCCCCGTTGGGTTCTATATGTTTTACCTCCCGCCAACAGCCACCTCCAAACACTATTTTTCATCCCGAATTGACAGAAAAACTCTCAAACGGCCAAGGAACACACTTACCGCCCGTCAATATTTTGACCGGAAAAGGTTTCCATAAAGCAATTTTCGGAAACTTTCGAGTTATATTTTGGACTGAAATTCGGTCGTGGTCGGACGTGAAATTCGCCCACAGAATGGATGTACATGTATACGTACACAACAGTCACCCATTCTGGTTTCCTAGGATGCACTACGACATCCATAAATTGGTCTTTTGTGGAGTATTTACTGTTCAGACACACTACGAGGCCATAAATGGTTTACCGTTGTATACGACAGACGCCCAATATTGGATTTATGTACACCAATATCCCAAAATTGGTTCATTGTCGCAAAAGATGTTACCAGCGCCCATTTCTTGTTTCCCCGAGATATACTACGACATCCATATAATTATTGGTCTATTGTCATATATTGTTAGTTACTGCTCAAGTAAGGAAAATGTTTACGTTTTACCCAACATATTCTTAACAGAAGGACAGGTATCATGTATCAAACACAGATCTAACTATGTATGTTCATGTAAAACATACAATACAGAATCCGGGACGGGAAGCTTGTGCCGGTTTTTATATACAAAAAGTATGGACACCTGAACATGCAAACACCTGCGTCACCTTAAATTTCAAAACTAACAATTATTAAATATTTTAAAGTATGTCACGGTATTAAATGATCATTGCACCATTTGTGCACAAAACATCCGAAATTTAATACCTCAGACATTACCTGCAGATCTGCGTATCTGATTAACTTCTCATGATTAAATTTCGTTTAGAATGTGTTTGAAAAGAAAATATAAGATACTTGTAGTTTATATCCCGAAAAACTGTACGTACATGTGCTTCTAATATTTATAATACTTTTATTGCCACTTTGACATTCTGTATTAAACCCGATTAAAAACAACAAAAAAGCTGATCATATATATATGACCGCAAAATAATCCCTATGTGCAACAGCCACCTCTGGACAACAGCCAATTTCCATTCATCCGATTGATGGCTGTTGTAAGGAGGTTGCACTGTAAATATATCATACCCTATATGAATTAATTTTAATGCAATTGCTCGCATTCCTATTCAGAACTTTACGAGAACAGATGTTAATATTTCCATGAAATGTGTTAACTCTTGATAATCAAAGAATTTAAACGGGAGTTATGAAAAAAAGAAAAAATAGAAAGCCTAACATTCTGGGATTCGAACCAACGACCTTTCATAAAAAGATGCAATTTCACTGCCGTTACCACTAAGCCAATGACTAGTTTTATATTATCTTTGTGAAAAACAAATACTTATTGTATTGACAAAAAGCTGTCTTACCTGTTTTGGTGTTTTCAAAATACCAGCAAACGTAAACATCATGTGACGCAACTTTCAAGTTATCATAAAAGGACTATACCATGTCTGCCTTTACCTAACAAAATGTGAATTTTTTGAGTCCAAAAAAAGAGAGATTTACCTGACTGCAATTTCGTGTCAGTTTTAGCCAATGAGTGAATTTGATTGGTTGCCAAAAAGTAGGTCAATCACGGTGACCAATGAGATCTGTGAGTGCGATTGACTTAGTAAGACTATCGCAACAGTTTAGTTCTTGGTTAAATATCAAATAATTTTATTTTCTAATGTTGTTTAATTAAACGTGACAAACAATAACTTTTTTAAAAAATCATACAAAAGGAGTATTATAAGCAGTTAAATCACTTTAACATATTTTATACATAAACGTTTAGCAAAATTTCAGTATGATTAAGAAAATTTATTACCTCCCTTTAAAACACACAAAAATCAGTATTTAACAAAGGTTGACTTTTTCACCGTGTTAAATACTTTCAGAAGGATAAATTTTTGTTACATATTATTTAGTTTGTAC
Organism: Saxidomus purpurata; assembly: GCA_022818135.1. Taxonomy (NCBI): domain Eukaryota; kingdom Metazoa; phylum Mollusca; class Bivalvia; order Venerida; family Veneridae; genus Saxidomus; species Saxidomus purpurata. Next base: position 39,053,063 of record JAFMSR010000015.1, read on the forward strand.
TAATTTATTTTAGCTTATTTGTGAAGAAAGCTAGCTTGTAGCTTATCGAGTCAGTTTCGAGTCCGCTTCCTGGAAAAACCAGTGCTGGTGTGATTTGAGGAGGTACGGTCGTGACCCAAGTGGGGCTCGAACCCGCAATCACCGGGATGAGTAGCAGACACCTTAACCTCTACACAACCACTCCCCTTCGTACATATTCAATTTGACTCGTTAAACATTTACTGAGCTATCTGTTTTACGTCAGTGGCAGTAGCTGGCAGTTGCAGTAGCAAAAACGTGAAATTGGCAGTAGCAATAGCAAAACCGTGAAGATGGCAATAGCAGTAGCTGGCAGAAGCAGTAGCAAAGACGTTAAGTTGGTTGTAGCAGTAGCAAAAACTTGAAGTTGGCAGAAGCAGTAGCTGGCAGTAGCAGCAGCAAAAACGTGATGTAGCTGGCAATAGCATTATCAAAATCGTGAAGTTGGCAGTAGCGGTAGCTGGCAGTAGCAGTAGCAAAATAATAAAGTTGGCAGTAGCAGTACCTGGTAGGCGCAGTAGCAAAATCGTAAGGTTGGCAGTAGCAGTAGCTGGAAGTAGCAGTAGCAAAAGCGTGAAGTTGACAGTAGCCTTAGCTGGAAGTAGCAGTAGCAAAATAGTGAAGCTGGCAGAAGCAGTAGCTGGCAGTAGCATTAGCAAAATTGGGAAGTTGGCAGTAGCAGTAGCTGGCAGTAGCAGTAACAAAAACGTGAAGATGGCAGTAGCAGTGCAAAACGAGTTCTTCCTCCAAAAGACATCCCTACTATTTCCGTTACTACTACTGCTACTGGAAACTTCACGTTTTTCTACTTCTATTGCCAGTTACTGCTACTGCTAACTTCACGATTTTGCTACTGCTACTGCCAGCTTCTGCTACTGCTGACTTCACGATTTTGCTACTGCTAATGCCAGCTTCTGCTACTGCTAACTTCACGTTTTTAATACAGCTTCTGTCAGCTACTGCTACAGCCAACTTTACTATTTTGCTAATGTTACTGCCAACTTCACGTTCAATCATGCAAAATCCGAACATCGTCATTCAAAATTATTTCACATTTATCTTCAACCAATAATGTAACAACGTCATTTTTTTACTTTGATTTTAAAGTGTGTTGTAGATATTATTTATTATGGTGATATTCGAGGGATACGATATTTGCAAAGCTGGCTATTTTTGCGGGTATTTCATTATTTAGTTAATGCTTAAAATAAATGTACTATAAAACTCATGGGATCGAATTTAAAAAGTTTTTTTTTTCGACAGAACGAAGTCTGTAATTCTAATTTTTGTTTAATCAGTTGTGACCTTAGAACTCGGTGCATGTTCCTGCGTGATTAGCACGTGTGTTTTAAGGGCACTGTGGTTCATGAAACATATCCTCAGTGCAGGTTAGAATGGCGATGCTTCATTTCTATAACGGACTTATCAATCTTTTAATTTGGACAATATCATTGACTGTTTAAAATAAAGTTTAGTGGAAATTGACCATGCCGTCCGTGACCTGGAGACCATTTCAGTAGTTTTACCAGCAGTGCATTCTGGCAGTGCATGAAGTTACTTTCAGTACTTTCCGGCAGTGAATTGATGTTATACTATATTTAGCAATGCCCTACTTGTTTTCACTGCTATGCCAGCGATGCATTCTGGTAGTACATTCTTTTCTTTTTACAAAATGAAATCTCCAGTACTTAAGTCACTGTTCACTACTATCTTCTCACCTGTGACTGGTTTGCAGTTCGAAACGCAAACTGCGAACCGATTTGCTTTTTTTCACTCGGGCCAAAGCGTTGACCTATTTATCGTTTTCACTTTGACAGGGTATTTGACTGGGTATGTGCCTTGGACAGATGACATCTAAAAATGGTTTCCTTGTAGAAATGTCCGAGTAGTTGTGCATATAAGAGATATGTTTGGACAAAACGTTGATAAGAAAGGAAAAAAAAGATCAAATGAAAAATAAATGTTACAAAACAGTTCAAAATTCATGTTGTGCACCTTGTAAAGGGTAGATACTGAGATAAAATAGCTGCATTGACATGAATACCTAGGAACCAAAACATGCTTAAGGTGATCAGACACATTTATATTATACACCTATTTGTGATTATCCGTACTGTTCTCTAGAAGTTAGAACCCGTCGGTGGCAGCTATTATAATGGAATTCTTAACGAAGGTAAAAACATACTAAGTTAGATGGAAAATGAGGCTTTCCAATAAACGGAATTTTATGATTAAAAAAATATTTCTTCTAATAAGCTTTGCATGGCTGTAACTCACTACCGTGTGTGTTGCAAAACACACAGAAGGGGATGTCATAACGCAGAGTAAATCAGACTTTTTGTACATGCCGATTTCATTATCCAAACAAGTTACTGTACTACAATATACGGATCATTTCGCGGAGTTATATCAGCTTCCAAACTGTTATGAATAGGAACGCAGTACTAATTTAGACATTGACAGAATTACAATGCAAGTTTACTATGGATGAAGATTGAATTCACTCAGTATACCAGAAATTTTGATAAAACTCAAAATCAAAGGAAATAAACATCAAGGTATAACGTATATACTTAGCCGGACAGAAAAGGCAATATCGAGACCATGGGTCCAAATTTTTCTAACGTTAACTAACATGAAGTAAACTATCGCAAATTACAATCTAAGCTACCTTAATTTAAACAAAACAAAACCTTAACCTACATTTAAATGCACCCTTATAGTAATGGGAAACGTATTAAAAGAAAAAATGTTTTAAACGAAACCATAGATAAAATGGCTCGGGTTTTTATTTTGCTGGCATTTTACTTTTCTACTGTAAGCAGTAAGTACATTTGTTATAATGTGGCTTTTGTTCCCATTTTAAGTACTTGTTTCAAAAACTGGTATTAAAATTATGTTCTTTACTGGACATTGCACATGTCAATCCAAATATCCACTGAAGTGACTTCAAGCAACAGTTTTACTTAATGTTCATAAATCACAACTAACTTGTTAATGTATAGGGTAACAAACTTAATTTGTAAAATATCGTTGTTCAGCCCGTTGTCAGCATAATTTTGAGACATATTTACGGAACCTGAAACAAACTTAATTACATGTCATACTTTTAATGAATATTTTAATAGACAGAATCCGAAATAAAGCCATATTTGAAGTTAAAATTACTCATCAACTCGTTTTATTCTCGCTTCACGGTGGTATAACAATCATAAAGTACTTCAACAGTTGCAATTAAAATCTTTGAACTTCTTCCCTGTTTTTAAAGAAAAATCATATCCTATGGTTCTTCAAAACCAGCAAATGTTATATTCTAGGTCAAGGTTTAGACCCATGTTCGTCATACACACTGGTACAACAGCCAAGACGAAATGTAAGCTACACTAAAACTGTGGACTTGTGTGATCGTTTGATCTCTACAGGCTGGTACCGATTCAAGGATGCGGAAATGCCGTTTGGCAAGTGTGTTTCGCAATACCATTGTGGTACCCATATACCGCTTTGGATCCAAGGAACATACCCGTCTGTAAGTTATAAAATTAACTACTATTATAATCAAAGCGCTGTAAGCGCTGAAGGCCTGGGGGCTGAAAAACAACTTTTGACCTACGTGTTTTGCGCTGAACCTTACCTAAAGCGCGGGTCGAAATGTGCAGAGGACGAAATTCAATGTATGACACAAAATGAATGCTTCACAAATATATGGGTGGCAGGGAAGTGTGTTTTATTATAAAACGTACGTTAAATGAAATATAATCACATAGTCAACATTATAAATTGTTTAAACCAATAAAAATAATTCGATCTGCGCTTTGTACAACTTTAAGCGTTTTGATCTGATGACGTGGATCGAATATTATTGTGTACCAAGGACAAGACCTTGAAACAGACATAAACAAAGCAACACCAGCAGAAATATAAATACAGCACTGTACAATGTGTATAACAGAGATAACCAAAAATGATTCTGGGTTACCTTGTAGTTGTAATCGGTGAAACCGTTCACTGGGCCTTGACATGCAGCGTCCTCGATAAATGGCGGTTAATTTTGATCACGTGAGTTCCTTCTCGGGAATATACGTAAATTATATCTTTTTTTAGAGAAATTTATTTTTAGGTAAATATATATGTAATCGTTCGTAAATAACAAAGTTGTCAATGAAAAAAAATCAGATATTTGGGGATCATGCGTTTTAGTGCTTAGGGACTTACCTCTTTCAAAACTAAACTTCACAAACAAAAACAAAAATGCCAGAAAAATAGTTACAAATGTACAAACAGGTACGTTTTGTAAAATATATAAAAACTTTGTGAACGAAGCAGCTGATTTGGTTTCCAGGTCACAGATGGCATGGTCATCCGCAAAGCATGTGGTGACATGACTCCCAACAATAACAACTGCTGCGAGTACGAGATAGAAGTTGCGGTGAAAAACTGCCAGTCTTACTTTGTATACTACCTTCAACCTGTACAAGGCTGTTCGATGGCATATTGCACAGGTAAATGTTGTTCTTTGTAATTCATAAGCATGCTTCATCTACATAAAGAAAACTGCTTTTCAGCACATTTAATTTGCATTTTGGTACGCGGCTGCACGCAGCCGAAAACAATGTTAAAATTTTTTCTCTTCTAATGGAGATAATAGTGCACTTGTTTATTAGATAACTTTCGTGTCATGGCTAAATATTTTGACTATTGGCTTGTTCGCATGTTTACCTGTACGATGAGTTGAATGTCTGCTGATAAAAAAATGTCAAGAATTTGTAATTTCTTGATTTATTTCAGAAAATCCGCCAAAGTGTACTGAGGCAGAATATTCAAAGACTGGTTTTCCACCGTGCACATGTTAGTATAAATTTTTGTTGAATTAATTGTAGTCCCACTTTGCATGATATTTGACGATGTATTGGTAAGTGCCACTGTTGGTCGAAGGACAAGATACTATTTGAACGAGTACTTGTTTAGATACATATAACGCAATTTAGAGGACTTCCTGCATTGTGTTATTGTACCTACCGGATTGCGTCTGTCACGCGGGTAACAGAGTATCTTTTGTATAACCAAGTGCCGAGCTAGATTATTCTTAAATTAACACGAAATGGATCTTGCTAAGCTCTAAACCATAAATTGCGTTTCTTGTCCATATCTTTCATAACTTTTTGCTTTTTTCTCGTAGCTGCTTACCCGATTTTGACACAAGCACCGACACTCAGTAATCCAATAGTAACTCAAACGGACTACACGTTTAGTTGTCACATACCTTATCCACCAAATAGGCATGACGCCATCTTTGATGTCACGTGGTTAATCAATGGCCGCACGAGTATTCATACTGAATCATTGGCTGGTGGTCAAAGGGATGCCACTCTATCCGGTGCAGCTTTGGAGGGATATTTAAACTCGGTACTATCGTGTTCAGTTGTGACAAGTTTTGTGGACAATCATACTGGAGGACAAAAATCTCCACCAGCAAAAAGTAACAGCTACTGGGCCGGAGTTAAGGTAAGCTATGCGTTTATAATTCACGTGGTTACATACCTTGTAAATACTACTTCAACTTTGCAGAGTGTTGGAACTTGCATAACAATTATTCACAGGTACTGTCCGGACAGGCACTGGCACCAGAGTACTAGACTGCCCTGTAATTTTAACAAAAAATACCCAAATATATACCTAAATAACACTCTATCATCAAAAAAAGAAACGGTAAAAAGTCATTTTCTGACAAACCCCCGTATACACTGTTCTGTAAATTTTTAGATTTTTTGGAAACCCCGTCCCTGTTCTATATAGAACAGTGGGTGGGAGTGGGGGTTTCGAAAATGACCTTTTTACCATTATTTGTGGGGGTGAGGGGGGGGTTATGATAAGGTGTTATTTAGGTATATTTTTGGGTATTTTTTTGTTAAAATTACAGGGCAGTCTAGTACTCTGGTGCCAGTGCGGACAGGTGGGCAACGCCAACCTATAGGCCATTACCTTCCTCGGGGAAGAAGGATTGTCCTTGACGCTCCTCTGAAGCCAAAATAAAATTTCATATATCTACACAGATAACTCGTGCAGGAAGGGACTTGCATTATCAGGAGAGTATATACCGCCATAAAGTAAATAATTTGCTTTATATGGTTTTAATTCCTCGTTTTGTCGAACCCTCAGTAATAAGTTTTGTATGAATGCGCTGGCAGATTTAAACCATGCGTGAAATTAAAAGTTCTGAAAAGAAATATGTATACCACAACAGAAATTATTTTACGACATTATTCAAAGAAGTTATTGATCTGTTCACGCTGACAAGGTGAATTTCAGACACAACTTGTAAAGTAAAAATACTTGCGTGCGATAGTGCAATTAATTTACCGAATTTTTAAACTTGGGTCATATAAAGTTACAGTGGTTTTAAACCGTAACGACGTAATATGCTACGCTTCTCTTTGTCTATTTATGTTATATTAGGAGTTTTAATCAATCACTCAATTCGGTATCGTTTTTATGTGGTAACGTAAAATTTCGAAAGCGATTCGGAAGTTACGATAAAGATATACAAAGTTACGATAGTTACGCGCGAAATTACAATGGAAAATGATAGATAAATGCGTACCGCCATCAAAATGCGCATATTTTCAACGCAATTTCGCATTTGTGCATTTTACCATGGTTACTTTGCGCACCGCCGTTGAAATTTCGCATCGTCGTCAAATTTGCTATAACCCGTTCACAACTTGATGAACAGAAGCACAGGTGACCTTTATCCAAGGATACACCTCAAGCTACCTGACGGATCCTTTGGGTTACTAGGCAAACGGTGTAACCTCGGTGTAACGAGTTGTCAAATCGTTGACCTTTTGGCCTTGATCATAATTATAACGTTGACGTATAGTCTCGTGAAAATATTGTTTTATACATCTCAGAAGTACGAAGTTCTATATTGTATAGTGTATACCAGATTTAATGCAGTTAATTTGCCAGTATTCAGATACTGTTAACAGTTCAAATTATGAATACTTATTATCACTTTCTAAAGAGTGTCTGCCTGCATAACACGTTTTGCACGTACATTCAGTTGTTGACATGTCGGATACTGTGGAATGTTGACATTTGACAACGAAGTTTATCCCGGAGGTTGCGGATTTGAGCCCAACTGGGGTCACGAACGTACCTCCTTATATCACACCTGTGCTAGTTTTTCCAGGAAGCGGACTCGGGAGTGACTCGATAAGCTACAAGCTTTTTTCACAATCGAGCTAAAATAAATTAGTATAATCTAAGCTAATCACTATAACAAACTCGCAAAACACTTAGTACCGGAAGTCAGGGTATATGTTCCCATGTTACTTCCGTGTTACTGCATTCCTACAGTCGTGGCAAAGGGAAGTTTAAGCTTAAACTGCATGTTATTTTTCAGTACAGTTCTTCCGTTGTAACATTGACCCAGACGTCCCCTAACCATAAGGTCTCACTGACCTCTACTATACCAATCGTGTGTAGGAGTTCAGCACAGAAAGACTGTTCCTTAACTTTCCAGCTCAACACCGACAACGGTCAGTTCCTTTTGATATATCAAAAGTACGAAACTCATACATAACTTTTTCTTGTTGTTTTCATTTTAGTGATATTTTTCTCTAATGTCATAATTAACATTACACAAATTCACAGACTGAACAAAACCGTAGCCTGCAATTCACATTTAAAACTTTTTTGCAAAGACAAGCTAGACAATAAGAGAGGTAGTCTTTGTTCATTCATGTGAGGAAATTCGTCGGATATGGTTTTTTTTATCCTGTCGAATTTTCAATTCAGAGAACATTTCTCCAAGTACATGCCTCGTGACGCTAAAACGGACCGATTGGAACCCTGTCACAAGTACAGCGACAACGTCATTTCAAATAAACACGAAGCCAAGTATACCATTGACGCCATCGTCACATTCTACCATACACATTGCCGTCGCCACCAATCCTGGAAGAGAATGGAATAATTACCAACTACCGTACATTTGGGTAAATTTTATCGTAGACTTTGAAAGTGATTCATGTACATAAAGACGTTCGGACTTAAAATTTGTATGTCAATTGTAGGAAAAAGAAAATATTTGTTTAAGTCTAAGTAGACTTTCTTAATAAATGAAAAATCCATGACGACTGTCGATATTTTTTATCATACTACAAGGTCACATATAAAATCTTGTTTTCTATGTAGTTAACCTCGTGTCAGTAGTAGTTATGACGTAACGATTTCACGAATCCGCCATTTTGTTTTGAGGTCCTTCCTTGTCATTGTCTTCCAAAGTATGGTCAGTTTCCGCTAGTTACATGGTGTAACTACTATTTTATCCCCGACCGTCCAGCCGCTATGTGATAGCTGAAAATTGTCACTCTAACCCTAATCCTTATGCTAACTCAAATGTGAAATAATTTCACGTTTGTGACCATTTTCAACTTGTGAGATTACTGCTATAACACGTGGCCCAATCGTTTTGTTTGTGTAAATGTTATTAGTGTACTTGTGCATAGAACAATAACATAATATTAAACTACATGTTACAACAATGAAGATCGAGATATACGGTGGTACTTTGGCCTTTTGATGTGTACTCTAGCTATAGTGTCATTACATTTTGAATCTTGTTCAAATGAACGATTATGCATTCTTTGATGTTTCCTTGTAATACTTTGCTTCCCGAAAAAATCATCCTATTGCAGTCCGGCTCAGGGATTGGCTGAAAAAAGTACAGGGAAAACCGTAAGATTAAATGAGACATTACCTGATTGGTAGAAAAGGTTGTGTTTACAAATGCAAAAAACTCATTTGAAAAATAAAATGCAATGTCTTCTGCACGCGAATGAATATTTTAGGTTTTGGTTATCATAATAAATAACACTGAAATCGCCATATGAATTGAAGGTGTACACAGCGGTTTAGACCCCTAAACTCACCTGACTGAGTGGGGTGGTTGTCTCCCTTGCCAAATTGAAAAAAACTGGGTTGGTCAACCCCTATAAAACAGCATTTTCTGGTGCCTGAGAGACTAATCGTTCGAAAAATGTAATTTCATTGGTCAACACCCTATAGGTGGGTATGATACAGGGTCCCCTTTTGACTAGAGTTATAATGTAAGTCAATGGGGAAAACAATAGGAGTATCTGACCGAAACCGTATGTATATGACTCATATGAAACGTTATTTAGAACAGAGCTACGTACATTAACTAGACCAAATTCAAACTGCTAGCTTTTTTAGAAAGCTCAAACTTGGGAATGGTAAAATGTGACGAGTTGTTATTGTCCCATCACATAATACATTTACTGTTAAATGTCTTTGATTTTCTCTGTTATCTAGTCAACGTAAAATGGTTTCTTAAACATTTTGTTTTTGTACGGGTACAAATGAATGTATTGTTTTACTTCTAGGTCCATGTCTCAGCCAACAAACCAGGAGCCCATTGTTCATCAGTCGGCGATCCCCACTATAGAACATTCGACAACAATCAAAAGTAAAACAATGTCGTCTTTCTTTTATTTTATAAGATTTCTTAGTGACTTGCTGTAATTTCTCTTTTATCCTATTATTTCTTTATCCACTTTATATCTGCATATGCTATCTTTCTCTGTTTCTTTACTGTCTGCATGTTGTGTATGTCCTGATTGTCCCTTCCATGGAAGGGACACTTAGAATTGTACAGACACACTTGACAACAAGAGCAAGTAAGCCGTTTTTCGGTTGTGATATTGAAAATTGGATGGAACCAACTAACAACCAATAGCCGTTCTTTTCCGTACACGCTACATGTTTACGTTACTGTGGTTATTTCCCTTTATGTGGTAACTTCACTAGGTAAGCTATAGTCTTACTATTTGCACTTCGAAGGCAAACCGATTTTACAGGTTGACATTTAATAGCTGTCCGCCTTCTACAAATGGTGTGACAGTTATAAAATATCAGATCTGTGAAAGGGGTCACACTGACTGAAACGCCAAATTGATTAGGCTAGGTAAGCTATTGCACACATATACAAAATAAGCTATTGCATGCACGTTGGACTTGCAGAAATCGCCCGACAATGCGTTTGCTTTTGCATTATGAGTTTGACAAATAGCTGAAAGAATGTTAATTTACATATCGTTTGCATAGCGTAGAAATATGTTAATATTGTGGCTGGAAGTATTGTCGCGAACTTACCATGTGACCATATAAAAGCAGATCTAGCGTGACGTAGTAACAGGTGTGTGGAGTATTAAATATTGTAGATACCAATGCCTAAATTTGCTTAGACTGTTGTAGTTTGTACTTCAATAAATGTATAGACAGATGTGCCCTAGAAGGAACTTTTGGAATGCTATAACTTGTTTAATTCTTAGCATCGACAATCCGACACTAAAGCACCATTACATACAAATGTATTTTGGAAAACTTATACTCGACAATGCGTGTATTCGGCTGGGAAATTTCAATTAGGCATTGCCCCACCTGCTAATTCTAAACGCCCGGAGATTATGGGATCACGCGCGGCGTGCGGCGTACGGGCGGCGTCCATATTTTGTCCGCACTCTGAGTCAAACAGTTTTCATCTGATCTTCATTAAACTTGCTGAAAATTTGTGGGCATAATATCTATGCCCAGTACGATAACCAGCCAAATCGACTTAGGCAGTTTTGGATTATGGCCCTTGAATTATGCAAAATTGCCCAAATTAGCCTCATCCGCTGTCTAAATCAAGCAGTTTTCATCCGATCTGCACCAAACTTGGTGTAAATATTTGTGGGCATAATGTCTAGACCCAGTACGTATTGACATTTGTCAGAATATTTGTCTTGATAAATTCTAGGTCAGGTTTTAAACTGGGTCACGTGGGATCAACAACTTGTTCACCAGGTCAAAAAATGGAAAAGTCTTGTGAACAATATAGAATGTATAGTTTGTACCCAATCAGTATGAAAATTAGTAAGAAAGTTTAACTTGATAAGTGAATTATAGGTTCATCTTAAAAGTGTTTGATTTCATGAACTTTAGGTCCAGTTAGAAACTGGGTCTCGTGGGGACAAACACTAAGACATCAGATCAAATCATAACAAAAACCTTTGTGAACAGTAGAGGCCACATTTGGCAAGCTAGTTATATTGAAAATTGTTCAGAATGTTTTTTCTTGATGAACTCTAGATCAAGACCGAAACTGTGTAACGCGGGGTCACATATCATCAGGTGGGTTAATCTTGACCTACTTCTTTTTGAAGATACAGTAATGAAATGTGGACTGTGTGTACAGTTCAAGCATTTTTCAAAATGTTTTCTGCTGACCTTGATCATGACCTTCTGACTAACTTCCCATTCTTTTGGATCCATGGAACTCGATAGGTGAGCGATTAAGTGTCATCATGGCCCTCTTGTAAACATTATATCAGTCTCTTCATGTAGATGTTTTATATAAACATGTCATATTTTTTATTTTTTTTACTAAAACAGAATATTCAACAACTTTAATGTTGGACAATACACTTTGGTGAGACAAAAGCGAGGCACTTTTAAGGTAACATAAATCAATTTCAATTAGTATTTATTATTTTAGTAAGTATACAAGAAGTGCATCGATGGTTGTGTAGTAATTAAAAGGCAACCTTGGCGTTGGTCACCATGGAAGGGCACTTTCGTTTCGTTTTTTCATTCATATTAATTGTAAAACTTCTTTTGAACCAATTTATCTTAAGGAACGCAAATGTTGCAACATACATGAACATATGTTGCAACATACATGAACATATGTTGCATTTGAACTTTCACGTTTTGTTTGATAATTAAACATGTTCGACAAACACCATATAGATAAGATGCAGAAAATGTTTGTGCTGATCATTGAACCTCATATTCTTCAGGTCCCATATTTCTATTGTAACCCGAACCTGTTATTCTTTAGGTCCGATGTTTGTATCGGTCCTCGAACCTCTAATTATTCAGGTCCCATGTTAGTAATGGTCCTCGAACGTCTTATTCTTCAGGTCCTATGTTTGTAATGGTACTCGAACGTCTTATTTTTTAGGTTCCATGTTTTTAATGGTACTCGATCCTCTTATTCTTGAGGTCCTATTACTGTATTGGTCCTCGAACCTCTTATTCTTTAGGTCTGATGTTTATATTAGTCCTAGAACGTCTTTTACTTCAGGTCCAATGTGTGTTTTGGTACTCGAACCCATTATTCTTTAGGTCCGATGTTTGTAATAGTCCTCGAACCTCTTATTCTTCAGATCCCATGTTTGTGTTGGTCCCAAAAATTCTTATTCTTCCGGGCCCATGGTTTATAGCTTTTATTTTAAGGTTTTAATTATTTGACACACAATTAAAGGACTGTGTTCAAGTTACATTCACTAAAAATATACTGTTTCTCGGATTTTGACCACATTTGACATTAACTCAGAATGCTGTGTCAAAACGTTAGTGAGACCGTAAATCCGTTATAAATGTTGTTTGCCAAATGTGATATATGGGTATAAGATGGCCATTTCAGGTTGAAACTCGAACATGGAGTCATCCGGGCGGTAAGGCATCATTTAACTGTGGCGTCGTTGCAAGAGAAGGCAATGACGTCATAGAAGTGGACATGTGCCATGGACGATGGGGACAAACCTATCCGAAATTGGAAATCAAGAACCCGTCCATGTTTGAAAATAAGACAGAGATAGTCAAAGATCATAGTGGAAATCATCTTGTCGTAAGTCGAAAAACTGTTGAAACGGGCGTAAAATCCCGACGAACAAATACTATTATAGCATACACATTCTTACACACCAAATAAGAAGAAAAAAACATAGATCTAAATAATCAAAAAATGATTTGTACTTACAGATTGTAGGAACTCAGCTGAAAATTGGTTTCTTTATCAGATATGACAAAATAGAAGTCAATTATTCCTATATTTTCGTCTGTGCAGCAATGCATCAATTGTTGTTGCCGTTTTATCATTAGGTCGTCAGAACTTATCAGAAATGAGACATAAGTCACTGAATTTGACGTTTCACTTCGAACACTACTCACGTTCCATTTGTTTTCAAGACTCCTTTTGCAATAAACAAATCACACTACAAATGCATTTTGGACGAAAAAAGTACCCATTTTCTTTTGACCAATTTTCATTTATTTTTCCAGTTAAAATTCCAGTCGGGAGCGGTGGTGAAAGTGAACAAGGGAAGACTGTCATTTTTAAATGTGTTTGTTTATGTTCCTGGAACATTCATGCAGTATGTATATGTTCTACTTGAGGTCAAATGTGAACTTACACGTAGGTTGTTTTGTAAAACATCAAATTCCACCTGTAAAATGGCAATCAAATGTTATGTTGACGCAAAGAAACATGATCAACGTTGAAAGTTTACATGTAGTATGGTGTCGCATATGACTGCCTCTGAGTAATAACTAAGACGTCTTAAGATCAACATATAGTTCACACTTATGTTTCTGAAAATATCATGTAGGACCATTTTGTAAAGAACAAAACATCATGTGGTTGCAATTGATAAACAAATAAAATCTTTACTTTCATTGGCATCATCATCACCCTCATCATTATCATCATCGGCATCATCATCATCATCATCATCATCATCATCATCATCATAATCATCATCATCGTCATCATCATCATCATTCAACTATTCTCAAGGAGAGCTTTATATAGCCACTTTGACAACCAGAAAGAATCCACGTACTCATAGTACAACCTTCCACATAGAGCAGTAAAGTCTGTTTATAAATTGTCACCACGTTTCACCTGTATTGCAGATTAAAATTGTGTGCATATGGCCGGTTTTTGACAATAAAATGAAATCTTAATTACATGTTTAGTAATTCAAATTCAACTAATTACCTAGCTTCTGGTCCCACAAATTGTTTCAATTATTTTCATTAAGGAACACTGAAGGTTTGTGTGGAACGTTTGACGGAAATTCGGGCAATGATTACACCCGCAGTTCGGGACACATAGATTCTTTTCATCTATTTCCGTACTCTTTTATCGAATCATGGAGGTGAGTGAGAAATCTAATTTATTGTCAATATCATATCATTAAATTTTGTTAAGATAAATAGCGACAGTTCCTTTTCCGTACCTTTCTTCCCCTTCATGACTGAAAAAGTAATTTCATAAAATAAATTGTCAAATGTTGAAAAGATTACGCTTGGAAAGATGTCGTTTTCTTTGACATACAGGTTTTGTTTCTGATTAACATACTCACACACAAGTTCTCTGATTTAAACATTCAGAATTCCACATGGTACAAGTTTGTTTGAAAAAGCCGAACCACTTCCGGCTACGACGACAAAGCAGAATTATTGCGCGTGCACCTCGCAGACGACAAATCAACAGTGTAATCATACATCTACGCAACCATCAATTACGGTAATGTTAGTTCAGTTATTTCACCATATTGATAGATGCTATATATCAGAATAAAAGTAGTTTTTTTCAAAGCTACATTAAAGGTACAATAAAAGACTAATCTACTGAAAGCTTTCAGAACAGAGACTTGTGTCGCCATTTGGTAATGGCCAACTTAACTATAAAGTTTGTAGCTCATAAGCCAAATTTATGGCAAGTTATCATTGCAAACCATTAAACTGTCTAAGTAAGCGTGACCTTGACCTTCGACCTACTGATCCCAAAACCAATACCAGTCATTTGCTCCAAGTATAAGCGTTGATAAACTCTTTGGTCAGATTGAAGATCCTAGATCGGAAAAGTAACAGTTCATGGTCACCATGACACTGACCTCTGACCTTCTGACCGCAAAATCAATAGGGGCCAGTTTGTAGTCATTACCGAGATCCCTTGAAGAATCCTAGGCTTAACTTATGTTGATGCAATGGTTGTACCCGCTTTGAACTCGATATCTGGAACACTGACCCAAACGTTTTAAGTTGTCATATACTACACATTGACCAAAGCTTTGATTGCAATACAAGTGCCTGAAAATGTCTGTGACTTATTAGGTGGAAGACGACCGACGACAACGAAACTAGACAAAGCATGTATCCCATGTGATGCAGGCAGTGAATTAGACATATTATATTAGAATCAGTATAATGTAATGATAATGTAAGTTTTACAATATGGTATTTGATATAATTAGAGATTGTATATGCCAAGCTGTGTCTTCTTAGCTGTCGTCAAACGAACTAGTTACCATTAACCGTATTTCGGTCATTTTACAGGCGCGAAGTGTACCTATCCATCGTTCCTGGGAATAAACAGTACTATATCCCTGTTCTCCGTAAGACTCTTCCAACTTACTCATATTAAGAGACATGGTCGGTAGCAGGTCTCGAACCCTTTGAGGCAGCCATTCTTTATTGACATCATCTATCATGATAAGCATCTGTACCAAATGTCAACCCTTTCACACTGATCTTATTTTGAGAAACCGAACAGTCTAAATTTTCTGAATGAAAACAAAATCAGAATCCATTATGCATAAGAGAACCTTTGTCTCCTAAATCTTGGGACAGTCTGTGTTTGAGTGTTTTTATGAATTATCTCCATAGAAATTGTCTTTTGTACAAACACAGGTAAAAAGGATACGGTCAGTATTAAATGATAAAGGTTTGTAAATACTTAAGGGTAAGTTACCTTAGTAATTTAGAAATATATGTACTGAGAACTTATGAGCTTTATAAAACAGACTTTACATTTCCATTTAAAATGTTTTCAGAACTTGTGCACAGCGTGTAATCCCGTTTTTCCTATCCCTGGATCTCTACAGTCGCCAACGACAACCCCAGGTTCAACCTCGTCACAAGCTCCCCCTATCGTCAGCCATAAAACGTACAACTTCCCACCACGTAAGTTAAGATATAAACAGTTTCTGCGCGCCTTTTGTCACTAAATGATATTCATATGGTGAATAATTTATGGACATGTTTCCGTGATTATTGTGAATTAATTCGAAATAATTCAGTCTAAGAAGTCACAGAGTGAAATCATTGTGTTACTAACGTTTGATGCTACAACGATGACTTCAGGTGCTGTTACACATGGATTTCTAGTCATGAGCCATTTGTTTACTTTCAGTCTTAGAATAAACGATTAAATCCGAGGAGTACGTGTACGTGTGAGACAACTGCCAGATCCAATGCTCGAAAACTATGCCATGATAATTTTGTCAATTTACATAAAACCTTTTCTGAAATTAAAGTCTTATTTTGCTATTCTTCATCCAGCAACGCAGCCACCACAAGTAGTGCCGTTTATTTCACGACCGGATGCCACAAGATACTGCACGGATCTGCTAGACAAGTATCCTTCCGCAAAGAAGTGCATCCATAACATGTTCCAGTTAGAATTCACTGAAATTATCACCATGTGCACCACTGACATAGAGGTAATTTCATATTAGAAAAATAGAGCCCTGCTGTGCAGCTGTAGAGCGTCGAGGTAGCTTACCAGAATCTTTCTGCACAATCCCACTTTGATTTTATCAGCGATTTTAATACTATAGCAAGACGCCATATTGAACTCTTTTTAGATGAATTCTTTGTCGCTACATAAGTCAACTATCATCGCACACAATTATCACGTGATCAGTACACATATCGTTATTGTTTAAATGATAACTAGAATAACCTTTTTCAGATATAGTGAGAATTTAAAGCATCCGAACACTATAACTATGTCTTCCCTTTGTTTCCCCCTCCGTATGTCCCTCCGTCCGTCTGTCCATCCGTCTGGCCACTTTACCTTGCTTAGACTCATTATTGGATTTTTATCAAACTTGTTGGGAAGCTTCCGTATGAAGTTTAGTTTTGCATATTGCAATTTGAGTTCATATACTAAAAGGTCATGGTCAAAGGGGCCTGAAACTAGAAAATATTGTCCGCGTTTCATTTCCAAAACACTTTTTGAATTTTCATCGAACTTGATTGGAAGCATCAGTATGAATTCTTGTTGTGCATACAATGTATTGTGATATGGTGAAAGGTCAAAAGGGACTTGTAGACAGATTATCTTGTCTACTCTTTATCTTTAAAATTTGGATTTTCATCAAACATTGTCTGAGGCATCAGTAGGAAGTGTATATTATAATTACCGGTCACTTTTTGGGTGACTTTAAAGCCATTGAATTTCTTCTTCCGGAAGGGATGTTGGAGGGGGACATATGTTGTTTTTTTTCAAAAAACAATTCTGTTTTCTAATTAGATCTATAAGTTGTAAAAAGAGAAGTTTTTAGCAGAATGTATAAAATATGTAACTGATTTTTTATGACCCGGGTCTGCGTGGTGGCTCTCTTGAAGTTTCATTTCGTCAAAATTATCATGATTATGTTGTACTCTTACATAGCTGACTGGAGACAAAGATATGGGGTTGTCAGCGTTGTCAACTTTGATGGATGGATGTGGCTTCAAAGCACTAACTGATCCAAAGAATATTGTAAACGGTATATTCGTCATGCCAACAGATGCAAAGGTATGCCCTGGCGCGTGCACCGGAAATGGAGATTGTCAGAACGGGATTTGCGTGTGTGATCCTGGCTTCGAGGGTTCTGACTGTTCCATTAATGCCACACAGCCACCGCTACTAAGGCAAATTGCTGGGTACGTTAACCATACTTTTTTAAATAAACAGAAACCGAATGTCCTTAGATATTTATCTTTTTTATAGTACATTTTGTATATAGTAAGTATGCCCATCTATGCTATATAGTGCATTGTATTCTATAAGTGCATAAGGTTTTCGATAAAAGATAGAGCAGAGTTTTAGGCAATTAACCAGTAAAGTACGCGCAGAGTCGGCTCTAGGGATTCCTATGGTGGCCGTTTATGCCATGTTTTTTACATGTTCGCTAACAACACGTAACAATCACAAATAAGTTTTTGTCGTTAAATAACGACAGCACGAAACAACGACAACATGACATTGCAAGAGTGAAACAACGACAAAGAAAGGGTGCCAGTACGACAAACAATAATGTCGTGATGTCGCGTATCGACCTTTCGTTGTTTGGCCCTTTTCTTTTCTTTGTTTTGGTGGGCTTAATAATGAAAAAACATTACTCTGTCGTGCTGTTTTTGTTTCGTACTGGTTGTTTCATATTGACAATACAAGAGTTAACAAGCGAAAATACGAAGTTGCAGATCCTCGTGTTGTTATCTTGTGTAGGCAGGGATGTCATCACGAAACATCACAACAAAGTCGTATTTTGTCGTTTCTCCATGTTATATAGTTATATAGTTATTTTGCGCAGTTTGCCGGTGCGTCAACACGAAACAACGACAAGAAAAAGACGAAACAACGAAGGTCACCGACCAACAGCATGTCAGCACGACATTACTATTTGTTGTGCTTCCGCTCTGTAGTTTTCGTAATGGCGCATTTTTTTCGTTTTCCTTTTTTCGTGTTGACGATACAAACTTAAATGATTTGACGATGTGTCGTGTTACTGATCCCGCCAGCACGACAACGCACTATGGCACAAATCCGCAACCATAGTATAGCCCGCGATGAATGCCCTGTGTTATATTACAAAGCTATTATCTAAACAATAAAACGAACCGGGCCAGACAAATTGTTTTGCACTAACATCTTTCAATACATCTGCAAACTTTTAAATGAAGTGAGCCCGATTGTGCAAAAACCAAATCAAAGCATGCCGTGTGACCAGTACGAATCAAGATTAGCCTGCTCCTCCTCTATGTCTTAACTAAATCGAAAGTGTTCTCTTAAAAATCCGTCACAGACAACCGTCTGTAACATAACAACAGTGCTAATTAAAAGCTGCATTCAACGATTATTTGTTTTCAAAATAACTTCGAAAAGAAAAAAAACATTGGTTTCCGTACTGTGGGGCACAACTTGTGAGTGATATGTTTCATATTGTTTTTTGATCGCGGTCTAAATAATTCAGACTTCAATTAAAGGACGTGATGTTTGGAAGTGTTAAATATCGAACACAATGACATACTTCCAAATACAGACAGACCTGTGAACAAAGACCACTGATGTTCCCTTTGTAAAACAATGGTCTGTAATTACAGGTGTTTTATAACAGTTTAATATTACGATGCCTACCCCTTGCATGCCTTTATTGGTAGGATGGTTTCTATTCGGAGGTAGACGTTGCCACAGGCTTCACTGTTATTGAAATACTTTGTAAACATTATTTATCTAGTAAACATTTACCATTCGTATGTATCAGATGTGACTCTTTTCAGTGGGAGTGCCTGTGATTTACTGTCACATGACTGCTACCGACCCGTCATGCTGGGAGAAAACATGAAAGAAAATGCCATAAAGTGTAACATTAGACATATACATGTAAGTTCTATATTGTGTGATATATTTCAACTGTTAATTGAATACGTTTTGCTGAATAGAAATCCGGCCGACAGTTTTTTATATGTACTTACAAAGACTTTTCGTAATTTAGAAGAAACGTTTGTAATCCAAATATGACTTTCTATGCTAAGCCTTGATAACGTGTTTATGCAATGAAATTAAGTACAATGTACTGCTATTTTCAATCAAACATGCCGTTCGGGGGCATATGTCACTTAATAGTGGTAGGTCTTGTTAATCTGACGTTAGCATTACCACGTTTATGGTTGGCCATCGCCACCAAAAATAATTAATTAAGCCGCGGTAAAAATATTTTAGCTCCGGCATAAATATGATTTTAGCCGCGGAATTGAATTGAATTGAATTGAATTGTTATCCGATCCGCAGCGTAAGTGTGTAACTAACTTAAATTGCGATCAACACGGTCATTTAACTTCACCCGATTAATGACACTGTACAAAGAAAGTGTGTCCAATGTTTTCAGCCCTTTTCCGTTCCTTTTCAGTGTTTTACAAACCAGCTCAAATTTGTCTGATTTCTTGTTCCACCTCTATCAAAAGTTTTGTTCTTTCAGTACTCTGAGTTTGGTTCAAGTACCATGGACCAAACAGTCACACAAGTCAGCGCCGTGTTTATGTCTACATATCACGTGACCTGTCCATTACCAAAGGGCGGCCAGAATTATGGTAATTTATGACAGTTCTAGTGAATCGAGAGATAAAATTCATCATCTTGTTGTCAGTGAATGTACTTATTAGATCTATATACTCTATAACTTGCTGCATTGGATTAAGTGTTGACACTTCAGCTGTTCACATCATCACGTATATCATCGCCCTCGTGAATTCAAATGATTCCCTCTGTGGAATGCTTCAA
The DNA here is from genome assembly GCA_022818135.1 of Saxidomus purpurata. NCBI lineage: Eukaryota > Metazoa > Mollusca > Bivalvia > Venerida > Veneridae > Saxidomus > Saxidomus purpurata. Next base: position 39,073,266 of record JAFMSR010000015.1, read on the forward strand.
TTTCACACCATGCCATAGATTACCGGTATTTATGTCTATGATTTAGTGTTGTCATTCAGTCAGTCACAAAGTTTAATTGTCCGCGCAACTCCTCCGACACGCCTTGATTGATTTTACTGAAACTGTCTGTGCTTCTTCACTAAAACCCCTTGCTGGAAGTTCATAAAACTTTGCCAGAACAATCAGTATGAAGTCTAGTTGTGCATATTATAATTTGGGATCACTAGCACAAACGTCAATGCTATAGGGGTGGGAGGCATACTTTTTTCGTGAAAAAAACCATAAATGATCCGATTTAGTACTTTGATATTAAACATATAACCTTTTGTCTTAAATTCTTTTTGCTATCGGGATGGGAGACATATGTTTTTTCGTGAAAAGGAATCTTAAATGATTCCATTTAGTACTGTGATATTAAACATACAACCTTTTGTCTTAAATTCTTTTTGCTATAGGGATGGGAGACATATGTTTTTTCGTGAAAAAAAAACCTTAAATGATTCCATTTAGTACTGTAATATTAAACATACAACCTTTTGTCTTAAATTTCTCGTTTTCTTTTTCATTTACATAGACAACAACTATGCTTTACACGGTTATATGGTGAGCCTGACAAGTAATGGAGGCGCCAGTAACAGTAACGAGTACATGTATTCAGTCTACAATTCTAAATGCATGAACTGTGACGACCAGGGGTCCTGTACAGTGAAGGTATAGTCATAGTGTTATACTTAAAATGTTCAACCATTTAAAAAAGAGTTAACAGAGTCTAGCGAACTAAGTCTTAATTCTTTAAAGTCATAGCTCGTACTCTGTCACTGCCTCCGTGGTCGAGTGGTTAGAGTCACTGACTTGAGATCACTGTTACCCCCCATTAGATTGAGGACCATGGGTTCGCGCATTGCTACCGACCATGACCCTTTATGTGAGAAAGTTGGCAGTGGAGAACTGGTTCTACCCGGGAACGATTGTTAGGTAGACTGCTTGCCTGTTAAAATGACCAAGGTTTGAACGGGCGTTAAACTCATACAACAGCAATAACAACAACAACAACACCTGAGACTGAGCATGTATTTATTTATATGACTTGCTATGTGTTGTTTTGCAGCATGACGCATGTATGATAGAAAACAAGTGTTACGGGTCCGGTGATCGAGATGCTAGGGATAACCAGGGCTTGTGTGTTCCGACAGTCAGCAACACTAAGTGGAACAAGCAGGCACCGCCTCCAACCGTTGCACCGACTACCGCTGCACCGATTACTTTACCATCATCAACTATACCGACACAGGGTAAACATTGCTTCTAATTTGTAAGCACATGTTCTGAAATTTCCGTGAAGTTAGGTCAACAAACGACATAGACACTCAACATCAAAATTTCAATATCATACAATAATCATACGTGACATTCGACATTCAAAATTTGAATGTCGTGCCAGCACGACATACGACACTCTACATTCAAAATTTGAATGTCGTGCCAGCACAACATACGACATTCGACATTCAAAATCTACAAAACAGCTAAAGTTTGAATGTCGTGCTAGCGCGACATACGACATTCGACATTCAGAATTTGAATGTCGTGCAAGCGCGACATACGACATTCGACATTCAAAATCTACAAAACTGCTCAAGTTTGAATGTCGTGCCAGCACGACATACGACATACGACATTCGACATTCAGGATTTGAATGTCGTGCCAGCACGACATACTACATTCGACATTCAAAATTTGAATGTCGTGCCAACGCGACATACGACATTCGACATTCAAAATCTACGAAGCTGCTCAAGTTTGAATGTAATGCTAGCGCGACATACGACATTCGACATTCATAATTTCAATGTCGTGCCAGCGCGCACATACAACATTCAAAACCTACAAAATTGCTTAAGTTTGAATGTCCTGCTAGCACGACATACGACATTTGACATTCAAAATCTACAAAACAGCTTAAGTTTGAATGTCGTGCTAGCGCGATATACGACATTCGACATTCAGAATTTGAATGTTGTGCCAGCACGACATACGACATTTGACATTCAAAATCTACAAAACTGCTTAAGTTTGAATGTCGTGCCAGCACGACATACGACATTCGACATTCAAAATCTACAAAACTGCTCAAGTTTGAATGTCGTGCCAGCACGACAAACGACATTCGACATTCAGAATTTGAATGTCGTGCCATCGCGACATACGACATTCGACATTCATAATTTGAATGTCGTGCCAGCGCGACATACGACATTCGACATTTAAAATCTACAAATCTGCTCAAGTTTGAATGTTGTGCCAGCACAACATACGACATTCGACATTCAAAGTTTGAATGTCCTGCCATCGCGACATACGACATTCGACATTCATAATTTTAGCAGTTTTGTAGATTTTGAATGTCGAATGTCATATGTCGCGCTGGCACGACATTCAAACTTAAGCTGTTTTGAAGATTTTGGATGTCGAATGTCCTATGACATTCAAACTTGATCAGATTTGTAGATTTTGAATGTCGAATGTCGTATGTCGCGCTGGCACGACATTCAAACTTAAGCTGTTTTGAAGATTTTGGATGTCGAATGTCATATGTCGTTCTGGCACGACATTCAAACTTGATCAGATTTGTAGATTTTGAATGTCGAATGTCGTATGTCGCGCTGGCACGACATTCAAACTTAAGCTGTTTTGAAGATTTTGGATGTCGAATGTCCTATGTCGTGCTGGCATGACATTCAAACTTGATCAGATTTGTAGATTTTGAATGTCGAATGTCGTATGTCGCGCTGGCACGACATTCAAATTTTGAATGTCGAATGTCGTATGTGGTTTGTTGAGCTAACTTCACGGTTATTGTTCTGAACTGGGTCGCCTACATCGCTGAAAAGACACTGCAACAAAAATATCAATAACATACAATAATCATCGTTGATACTGACGGTTTACCAAATCAGCTACAGTAGAAATTCCGGCCTGACTCGCAATGATGTCGTGAAGATTCAATTAGAGCTATTTGAAGCTAATTAGTGGCAGTGCTAAAATAAAAAAGCCGTAACTAAACCCACGAAAACTATAACCAGATAAGCTTAATTCAGTCGGAAGCACGTGACCAGTGAATATACGATAAAAGAGTTATAACTGCAACACGTTATTTATAAGACTCCTCGTAGCAGTTACTCCCCTTTGATGCTGATTTTAAATATATACATTGTAGTTATCAAAGACAAAAATATGTTGGCATGTTCATGCAGCCTGATAATGAATGACCTGCACTATTTGTTATTCACTCTAATTAATAGTACTGTCCGTATCCAGTGGACAGGTCCCATTGCGAGAATTCAGCAGTAAAGGTGTTGAAAAAATATTGTGGGAAACAAAAGTTAAAGATATGACCGCACCTAATGGACTCTTCGGCAAAATTCATTCCATATAAAGACCCCGCCCCAAGGGCGGCGCTAACAATTGCTTCATCGTATTTCAGGTACAGCAAACAATCACTATACGGCTGTAGGAACAGGATGTGGATGCTATTTTGAGCCTTCAAGATCAGATTGCGCGTGCTGCAAGAATTACGGTTGCCCGTGCGATGCATCTAACATGCACGTATGTTATGACTGCATGAACCCGGCTATGTGCAACAGCAGGCCTTGATTAAATTGTCATCTTTCATGTGCATTACATACAAATATATACTAGCAATGAATCAAATTTTTTCGTTTTGTTCTTTATTAAGACTATGTATATCTATACAGTCTGCATCACTTCCCGTTTTAAACTCAACTTCGTGTATTTAATTTCAATCTAGGCTTATATTTTAACTTTGATTGAGCTTAACATTTTAGTACGAAGTCCTCAATTCTCATAGAACCGGTTGATGTCTCCAATTCTTTTTAGGAAACCTGCAACAGTTCTTTAAATGTAATATTTATTAGCTAAGTTTCAAGTTCAATTAATCCCGATGTTAGGTAAATAAGACTCGGGTAAAGTTCTTTAAAATACTTTACTTATCGTGATGCAGTCGTTACTTTGGCCTGTTCATGGTATTTGTTGCAAATGTTTTAGTCTTTTCTTCGTAATATCTACATCCGGTTCCGGTTTATAGAGCTGCGTTGCTGTCTTGTTTAAATCTTTCATTTTGTCTTTGATTTCTTGCAAAGCTTGTTGTCTAGTAAGTAAATCTTGCTGCTCTCGCAAGTTCTGTTGAAGGAGCGCTTTGATAGTTATCTCCTCTTGTTTTAGGATAGAAATAGATTTTTGCGTTGATGACGACTCCATATCAAACGTCTTTTGAAGATCTCGTAGACTCTCGGGCACCTGCTCAATGAGCGAGCCATTGTCGGCAGTCTTAATATGCCTTGTAAATTCGTTGCTTCTGGCCGGGGTGTATTCATGTTGTCTTCTTTGGTTTTCCGATCGAGTTTGACGTCTGCCGCCGTGCTTTTCGTTAACGTCGTGTCGATACGGTTGCTCTTTCGAAAAATGTGGAATATAAGGGTACTCAGAATCAGCCAAATAAACCGGTTTATATTTGAAGTGCTCACTTTGTATTTTAGTTTCATACATTTGGTTAAGAATGTCACGGACGGCTATGGCATGACCGATGCTTGGAGTTATTCCGCCAATATTTATAATCGAGTCCAGAATGTCGTCTGCTAGCCAGCCATGAAAAGTAATTCGCAAAACATTGAGAAACCCCTGAAACGCCGGAAGACCCCTTGTTCTTAAGCATACGAACAGAAGCGTCATTTGTTTTTCTACATCTGTCCTGTTCGCCTGGAAAGGAAATTTATTTCAAATACGACCTGATGCTTAACAAAATGTCATATAAGCAAGAAGCGATGTGTACACTCCTCAGTACTTAGCGCATTTTAGATAAACACGTATAAGTAATATCTCAATTTTACTGGGTCCAGTCTTCTCCACATCAAAGTTATTTTTGAAATTTTTAAACTTTAAAAGTTGAAAAAACTGTGTTTTCTGTATTATTTTAAGATATCCTTCATATATGCAATTGTGCAATCACATAAGCGGTTGCATTCATTCTGTGATAAACCTGTCTGAGCAATCACCACACGTCTGAACACTTACACTCCTGGTGGTAAGTGATCCTGCATTTGCATCCACTGCAGATCATGATCAGCCTGCACATTAATGCAGTTTGTTAACGATATACATTGGTTACAATTCAGACGTTGGTCTGTCAGTTAGTTTCCCTATAAACGATTAAAGACACTTTCTTGCTTTGAGAGGGGGGGGGGGGTTTTTGGAGTGTGGAAACGACTTCTCCTCTGAAACCACTGGGCCGGGCGTGAAGCTGGGTTCAAGGCAAAAAAATTATAATTTTTAATATTATTTTTTTTTTATTGTTAAAAATTATTAATTTTGTATGTATTTGGGGGTTTTTTGCACTTTTTTTTAAAATTTTTAATCCTGGTTCAAATTTAAACTTTCAGGGTTTGAGGGTTAGGGGGTGTCACTTGATTTCGCATAGGCAATTATATAGTGGACCTTTAAGAATTATGTTAAAGTCATGACCCCTTGTATTATTTGCAATTGATATACAGTACAGGTGAGCGATATAGGGCCATTTTGGTCCTCTTGTTTTGTTTTACAATTGAAAAAATGCTGCGCTTTATTTCTAGCATGTACTTTTCGAATTAAAAGGCAAAGTTAGGGATGATTAGAGCTAATTGTAATTGTGCTCCTGGGACTTTAATAGAAATGCAAAAGTAAGTAAGTCATGTTGTATTATCTTTTGAATACACTCAACCGGTTTAAAAACGCAAAAGTGGCAAAATATTTATTTTAACAGTGTTATCGTGTTTCAAATTTTATTCAAATTTCATACACAACAAAAACAATATAAAATTGAATTCTTGTAAAAGTTTCAATAATTCATCGCAAAAAATGACTACAATGAAATAAAAACAATAGCGTCATTCAAATAAAAATGTTCAACAGGGGAAATCTTTGCGTTTTTAAATCGGTTAAGTGTAGAAGATGTACTCTGCATAACTACAGCCTAGCTGATCGTATCAAGTTATATTGAAAGATTTTAAATTTGATATGAAACTATTGAATTCTTATGTCGCTTTAAATTGAACATACCATCATTTGATCTCTTGTAAATTTCCCAATTACATCCATCTGCCTCAGTTTGTCTATCACTGACGTGGACAACACTAGATGGCGCCTCAGAAAGTCTCCTTTTTTACTGAGAATAGTCGTTATGACGTCAAAGTCCATCTTGATGTGCGTTTTAAGTTATGACAGTATTATTCGGTTTAAATGTGTATACGAAATTTGAACAAAAATGATCTTCAAATAACGTTCAAAACACTGTAACCGTGCATTCCTTTTACATGTACGTTATCATGTTGCCAGGCTTACATCCAAAGTCAGTCTATAAGTCGTTTGTGCATGGACTTCTGCTGTGGACTAGCGAATAACTATTCCATGTAACAATGGACTTTCGGAAGTTCCGGTTTGAAGAAAACTGGTCAATTTAAAATTTGTAATGCAATGTATAAGGAAAAACAAACAAACGTTATGTACACTTTATTAAATGTACAAATTTGTACTATTTACATCAAAACACAAAACAAACTGTGATATAAATAAACATTTAAACATGTATAGAAAAGTGGAGTAGTTTTGTGTGTACAACAAAGGAAGGCACTGTATGCAGAAAAAAAAAGTCTGTGGTTTCTTAAAATTGTTCTCATTCCAAAGATCCAAAGCAAAACAGTCATATCTCCTTCTTTATTTTGTATGAGTTTGTTTACAACAGCTAACCGCTGAACTGTCGATATATGGAACTGTCCAGTAATCGACTTTCAATTTTGATCAGTTTGAACATTCACAACATTGTCACTGAAACGATTCACAGAATATAGTTCAGGACAGTATTTATTTCAAGTCATTTGAATAATGTACTTGTATCATTTTCTTTTTTTTGTTTTGGCATGAAAGTTCCAATTTATACAAAAGATATTTTGACATTCGATGTCGCATTAATGATAATGCTGTATCAAATATATATAGACAGCCAATGACATTTTCTGAATGTTTTTGACTGGTAATTATTGTTGATTGTGACACCGTTTTAATAGTTAAACATTCTTGTATCTTCAGTGTAGATGTCTGAAGATCAAATCATACACGATAAACAGAAGGAATGGAGATTCTCTATTTTCCTTTGGTTGGCCTATAGTTAAAATGTTGGAAAATGCAACTTAAAGTTCTTTTATAAACCTGTTTAGAAAAAACACAGACTCAAAACCATTTATTAAAACATATTTTACACTGTTGCAGTGTTGAGTTGTAATAACTTTTATTTGTTCATTCATAAAGAATGATATAATTTTGAATGATTTGCCGGTGAACATAACTTTCTTGCTTTACCTACTGACTACCATTCTGCAAAATCAAGGAATATTTAACTAGTTTGAGTAAAATCAAACTATATGTGTTAGCCAACCAAGTCCTGTACATATTGCATACCTTCTTTCATAAGAAAATAACAATATTTTGTTTAGAATTTAACAACCTTTATACTTATGTACCGTAGTTAAATGAACAAAGTATTCAACATCATTTATATGATGTTAGTTTCTTGTACCACTACGTTCACGTTTCAGCTACATTATGTACATTTCGTCGTTCACAAATATCATAAACCATTGATATACAATGAATATTTTACTGCAACCATACTGATAAAGAGTGTCCCTTATACGTATATGATTTAGCACTAGTTCGTGATACACTATAGATATAAGGTGTTGTCGTTTACTCGTGTATAGAGTTTTAAAAACATGTTCTGTTGTAGCCATACATTATACGACATCTGTAGCTATTTAACTTTCAAAGGGCGACAACCCCAGATCACGTATGTTCAAACAACCATACAGTTGTCTCCCTTATATATATATCATAAGGCACCCTTCTACGTGCATAGTCAAATAATCTCGGAAAAAAATATCACACCCGTACACATTTCTTCATTTGTCTCAGTTTATCACCCTGTGTAACCGGATTTCTGTGGCCGCGGGATACTGCGAAATTCAAACGATACTGCAAAACACGGAGTATTACCGGCATCGATGGACTCGAACCATTTCTGAACACGTTTTGCACTTAACATAACAGCACCAGTAGTATTTACACTCACATCGTCTCACAATCTGTACGTCACTCGAGTCATAGCCGCGCCCACAACACATAGTATCACAACCCCCAGGTCCATCGCTCTCCGGGTCACATGACCTAAAACAAAATAAAAGAATAACGAAGTGCTTAAAAAACTGTGCACGTTGCAAAAAGTAAATGGGACAGTATAGATATGAGTGGAATAAAATATGTGACTATCATAGAAAAAAATACATATACGGTACAAATTTGTCTTAAATCTATATAAAACTGACAAAATTTAATATTTGTTCATTTCGAGTTGCCACAAAATTGTCTTACAGTAGGGAGGGGGTTAGGTCATATACACGTACTTAGTTCAGGTAAATTGTATTCCTCAGGTTGAAGTATACATTGTTACAGACACATTGATGGTGTTTCGCGTACAGCATCAGTTATCTGTTACGACTGTATGATACCAAGATTTATTATGATATAAAAGATCCAAATCTTGAATCTCTTTAAAAAGTTGATTTTGTTATGTCTCTGATACAAACAACCTTTTTTCAACGGAATCATGATAAACAGGTGATTACATCATGCAGCAGACGACAAGTTTAACGCCATGCTATCTGGACATTTTTTATTTTTAATACGTTCTATAATTCATGTAGCTCTTTCACTTACCTCCCTTGAGTTCCTATGGAACCCATTTTCCTATCCGGCGAGCAATAATCCGGGGATTTTTGGATATATACTAACTCCTCTGTAGGAATTGCATCTACTTTCTTATTTATAGGAACAAATGTGTTCTTCCCTTTCTTTCTTTTCCGTTTAACTTCAATTGCCATTCCGTATTTATTTTTGAGAGTTTCGGCAATTTTGCCAAAGTCTGACAATGAACGCCAGCATGTTTTTATAGAACAGGAACCGGAAACTCCGTGACATTTACACGCCGTTGTTAAACTATCTACAACAACCTGAAAGAAGAGAAAAGTTACTGATGATTATATTCTGTAAAACCTTATAAGTGTTGTCAACAAAGTCTGAAGGAAAAGGTACACATAAATCGTTACGATCGTTGCTTCAAAATGACTTTAAGCACAGGAATATTTGCTACTCAAAGATTAAAACAGACAAAATGGAATGTAAAGTATTAGAAAACAAATAACAAATAGCAAAAAATCTTAGCCAATCTGTATCCCTTTAAACATATTCTCTGAGTTTCTGTGAATTAATTCATCGTGCAAAAATGTTTTCTTGAGTTGCAAGGAAAAAAAGGGTAAAACAGGCGGAATTCTGTGTACGCCCTCATGTTAACGTCAAAAGAAATCAAAAGCAAGAGGAAGGCCGTATTGCGATTCATATAAATTATTACACAGTGCAAAAAACTAAAACAATAACTGAAACCTTCTTACGGGCGCTCCAGCAAGGAAACATTTTCTTGCGAGATGAAACGAAAAGAAAAGAAAGCCCACAAGGATAACGATATCGTTGACATGAGAGGGAAAACACTGAACAAGACAATCCTAGTTTAATTACTATAAAAACAAATGCCACACATCATCAGCGGCGTATACCTCGCAAAACACGTGCTACTTGTGTGTGTCATGTTTGAATGTTCTCGTGCTTTCACATTTAATAACCACCATACGCCATTCAAACTTCTGTTTTCCACTGTTTTATGGCGTTTCCCTTGCTTTAAACTTCTTAAAGATGAATTGTTTTAATTGTAAGGCATGTAATTGCGGATAGTTATTGCAACCGTAAAACACTAATTAGAACCGCGCTTGGAAACTGTTCAAAGAAATGCTAAGAGGATACAGTCGAAGAGATACAGAGTCAGAAAAGGTGAACTTCTAGAATGTCGGCTGCAAGCGTTCTGCTACTTTATATAACGTTAAAAATACCTTTATGCACGTTATACATGAAATGTGCATTTTTGCTGAAGTTTGACATGAAAATTATGGTAGATAAAGAGCAAGAAAAATGCACCTTAGGAATTCAATATTCACTGCAAGAGTATCAATTCACTGTTTAACATAACGGAATACTTGTCAAGTTAGAAGATTGTAAATAAACAAGGAAAAAAGGCATAAGGTAATCAAGGGTCAACGATATCGTGCATGAAGTCGGGTAAATGTATTCATACTCCAAAATAAGGGATGAAGATCTAGTCAATCGTTAACGTAAAGGTACACGTGACGGAAGTAGGTAAAAAAATGACGCGAATATTTTGTCCATTTCTCATTTTCAAAATTGCATTTACAATGAAATAGATTCATAGTCAAGAGACTAAGCGCATAACTGCATCTAGCGTTATTATTCCAGGTCACACCTTGTGTTTCTATATTTCCCTCGTATGCGAATTATCTGTATCTAGATACACGTACGTCATCGTGAAAACGTTAGGAGCACGCAGACAAACAATTAGACTGACACAAATTCAACAATATTTAGCATTGCTTAGATATCTCTCGTCTTTCATGATGCAAAAACAAAATTGACATAACTCGTCTGTCAACATTTGATGATATTTTTTGCTGCAAATTTTTTTTATGTTTGAAACGTACCCAAGAATGTATTTTCTCAATGGGTACAAGTTTTATGAGTGCATTTCGTCTGTTTTTTTCCGATAGTTTAGTTGACAAACTTATTCAAGCCCGACAGCGACAAATTAAACAAGCCTGTTTGGCAAATCTAGTGTCGGCTTCCCGGAGGAAAACAGTACAGGGGTCGTTAGGTTGGCGTGGCGCTAGCGGGGGTCGAATCCGTCGTTTAGTGTACATTTGTATAAAGTAACATAACTATTGCACAGTGTAAAAGTGACCAATGCATGCTTGAAATTTATGACATATTAACATATCAGATCTGAAACATATGAATTGTATCGGTTAGCACGACTGAATAAGGGACAAAAGTTGCACTGCCTTCTTTTTCCTACAATGTGTATACGTATTTGACAACTTCCATAGTTGAATATAGTAAATGAACTTCTTTCTCTCAAATACTCTTCCAAACAATTTAGAAAATTACTCATACAATAATCAAAATCATGCATGATTTTGGCTGCCATATCTTCTCAGTTCGGTTATGATTATAAAAAATCAGCATTAAAATGTGTTAACTTGTTACTGTTCTCCGACATAGATTGGTTGCCAAAGCGGAAGTCAAGGGACATAACTCTTGATAAAACCGGAACGTTACTCTGACCTAAAACGAGGATTGAATCCATTACTAACAGGTGTTATTATTTAACAGTTAATTTCTCAGCAACAGTATAGAATTCACAGAGAAGTATTTTAAGTATCAATTTTTTCCCTAATTAAACAGAGGCGGTTTTGGGTCAAAACAGTTGGCAAGATCATCACAGCAGTATCTTATTCGTTGTATTAAATAGAAGTTTATTTTCAACTTTTAATTTCAACTCGATTTTTTTGCTAAATATGAAAACATTTTCTCCACTTTTACAATGTACATTGAAGTTGTGTTTTAATCCGGCACACGTCCAATCATTTTATTGCTGATATGATTATGAAAGAGTTAGTTATATTATATATGAAAAGAAATTTACAATAAAAACTGTAGAAAAAGATAGTGTGTCTGGTTGAATGATGAAAAGACAGTAAATATCTACTTTTAACCAAAAAGTTGTCATGATTTAATGAAATTTTATATTCAAGGTAAAATACTTCTAAATAACCCTACCTTTTAGTACTGCCAATTTCCACACTTTTTAAAACCTTAGTTTTATTTAAGGACAAGGAAAAAGGCTTTCATTCACACAAAAATTGTATGAAAGAAAAAATGAGAAACCCATGGCTTACCTGGTTACCTGCCCCTATATTATGTGAGTTCATCATCGTTTTCTTTCTTTTTGAATTTTTTAAAGTATAGAAGGAGGTAAATTGTTCACTGAATCGTAGTCCATAATCCACGTCATCCCCACAACCGCCCCATTTATATTCTCCTGTCGGGGCCTCGTTTGGTAACGCCCCGCACGAGCACTTTGTTGTTACGCCAACGCTGCATGCACGTGCTATAGAATGCATTAGTGATGCAGAAGAGACTGCATACACAAAGGCTTGCTCCCGTGTCCCTAAAACAAAAAAACAGAGATAACATTGAGCATAAAGTATATTTAAAGATCAAGATGTCAAAACCAACCTCTTAGATACCTTTCTGCTCTTGTCATACTTTTGATCAGATAGCATCCAAGGGTAATAACTCAAGTTAATATTTGTCCTTTGTTATCGAGTGTGTCCCCTGGTAACCCTCGTAGGTCTGGCTTGTCACTGCCTTTATAGAAACTTACAAGACCTTGCAGGTAGGGCTGGGGGGGGGGGGGGGGGGGGGGGGCCCCAATTTGGCTAGTAACGGCAATGGGGCCGCGAATATTTGATACCGATTTTCACAGTAATTCAAACACATTAGTGATTTAACACAATAATCATCAACATTTTAACCGAAAAAGGTTTAGAAAAAAACATGAAAAAAAACCTGAACTCACTGGAAATCGAGTCTTCAAGCTTAAAATGAAAAAAACCTCGACGAGAGGGGACACCCCCGAGCCCACCCCTTCCGCGGCCCCAATGTCAATTTCCGTCCTACGCGCCTGCCTTGTGGTGTGTTCAAACGAAAAATTTTGATCATGTGAAAACAATTCGTTTTGCGAGTTTTCGATATGAATATTATCAATGTTAATAAGATGCATTTATTTCTCTCAAGCCTGTTTCATACTTGAACGCGTCCATTCCTTTAAATGCACGTTTTTATAGAATCTTTTATTAAAAACCCCACTTAAAGTGTTGATAACCCTCCGTTTTTATCTCCTTCTTTCAAAAAGATAATAATCGGCTTAGCTTACATAACAAACTAAATAAAACTATAAAACATATCTAAACTTCTGAATTATTGAATAGTAAGTCATATAATATAGAATTACAGCATGATTTTGCAGAATATAGCAATTCCGTGCACTGTAGGAAATCTGAATGTAAGGATCTTACTAAATGAAGCTTGCAGGTCATATAATTATCTTTTGATTTATGTTAAATTGGATGAAATTAAAGCACTTAAGTTATATGGCTAAATCGTAATTGAGTACGGCTGTAAGTACGGGTGGTCGACGGATAGTTTTGATAATGAAGATGATGATGATAAAATCAGAATATTGTAGCTATTAACGAATTTAAAGAGTAAAACATGTTGCGGGCAGCGGTCAAAGGAGAGAAGGTGATATGTTTTGTATTAACGAAGCTGTATGAATTCTGACTGACAGATAGACTGAGTAATTGTTTGAATAACTAAATACCTTACTAATGGCTTAACAGTGGCTTACTGAATTTTTTGATTAACTTACTGATTTATCGATCGATCCATTGATAGATCATGACTGATTGACTGTGATTGATTCATTGATTCGTATAGCACGAACACCAAGATGCATATATGTATGTGGAAAAATCAGCATATTTTTGAGATATGAATTTACTACAGACCTTAATCTCAAAACAAAATCCACCGTATTAAAAGTAAGGTCATGGGGCTAAGCGCATTAACGTTACCACCTTTAAAACAGCAAACTGATAACCCGACAGTCAAAACCACACTACACAGTACACCGAATATTTAATAAATTATTTAAAACTCAACAGCGTTTTGCATATAAATCATAAAAAATCAAAACATCAAAGCCCATTTAAAACTTCTACCATGATTAATGAAAGAGCACCCAGGCTTTATCCTGGTAATAAAATTATCTAAATTGGTAATCTGGAAACAAAGTTGAAATAGAAGACGTCGTTGCCCCGCAGATCCCCGCCGGAAATCTGCGAGAAAGCCATTTTGTTCAGCAAGAATCTTTTAAAATAAGCCTGTTACAAGATTCTGCACTCAGATACATTAATAAAGACTCCATTGAAAACTTAAAACTTTTTGTATATTGTAATTATTCCAAATTGTTTCTCCGCAGGTATTCTCTGCCTATCTTCCTCGTTACAAAGTCACTTAAAGCAAATTGTCATTACATCAATGAGTTAAGTTAATCGACGCAAGAGATGATAAGTTAATCAAACCATTTAACGTATCAAAAGACAGAAAGGCTGAAGAATTCCTGTGTTGTTTTCAGTCGTTAATGGCAGCTGTCAATACAGAAATAGCAACAGTAGCGTTATCATAACAAGTAGTTATAAAAGTCGTTACGTTGTCAACAGGAATAAGCATCAATCTTGTCGCTTATATACTAACGGCTGAAACAGTTAGATCTTGAGCAAAAACACAAACGTCAAGGCTTATTTCATCTAGAGCAGTAAGAACAAGCCTGATAGCACCAAAAACGACAACGCTGAGTTCACTATCAGTAATAACGTCAACGCTGTTAACACCGTAAACAATAACGGCTACGCTGATAACATAATTAACAATAAAGAAAAACGCTGACAACATTATCAACGATAACGAAAACGCTAAAAACGCAACCAACAATTACACCGATGCTAACTACAACATCAGCAATAAATTTAACTGTGACAACACCATAATCAATAATGGAAACACTGACAACGCTGATAGCACTATCAGCAATAACGACAACGCTGATAACATCACGAGCAATGACTCAGCAATGACATAAACACTGATAACAAGAAAAGCACATGTCAACAATACAAAATTTAAACATAATGAGTGACAATGTCTACAACACTGCGCAGCAACCGTTAGTTTCAGAGAAAACAACAACTAAATGTACTTGGTAAATTAACTTAGAATAAGCACTTTGAATAGCAACATAATCAGTGTAAAAGATAATAAAGCGAAAGCAACTGTCGGACAGCAAGGGCAGCAATAACATAATTATTGCTGAAAAAGGTAAGGCCAATACAGCTGTTCTCGCATTAACTGTCAGACAAGGGAGGCGGTAGCGAAGAACAACATAATGAACACGAACTAAATTGTGGTATTAAAAGGAAAATTGTCTTGTCTCATGCAATGAAACACAAACACCTAAAAGTGTGTGTCCTTTATTGTAGCAACAGGCTCAGTTGCCGTCGGAACGGTTAGGTACGGTTTTTAACATGACCTTCACAAAACAAAAATGCTGTACATTACCTCGCTTTAAATCTTTTGTTAATTTGGGTGCTGAAGTTATTGACGAACAATTCCAGCGTCTGTCGTCAAATTGTTTCTGGCACGCGTCGATTCCTTGATATGATGCAAGTGACACGGTGCTCATGAGGTCCAAATGTTGCTGACAAATTTTAAGCTGGTCGGACGACAATCCATACGACTTCTTGCAGTCTTTAGAATTCGTCCATGATTTTTGGCGGTTTTTATACAGCGCTCTGAAAAACAAACAACAAAAATTGATTTTATGTAAAAAAAAATAACAAATTATAAGAAGTAAATATAGAAGACGCGTTACAAGCACAGTTACTTCCCCTTTTTGTTTTAAGCCATTTGCTTGAGAAGTCAATACAACTATTTCTAACGGCAGAAATGATTTTAGCTGCACTATACATAACAGAGCTGCACATATACCTGCGAATAAAAATAGCAATCAGTTTGACATTATATATAATTAGCAAACACGAAGAGGAATGCAATCTTAAGTGTGCGTAATCGAAGGCGCTGATTTTAATAGCGATTTAGGTAAACCAATTTGTTTAATGTAGACACAATAGCTACTTTAGATGAATATGATAGCAAAGATAAAAGTTTATGACATTAAAAACAGCTTTCTACAAGTAGATACAGTAATTACCAGAGATGAATACCCTCACAAAGATGTCATATATGTTGGGAGGTAATAAAAGTTTGATTTTATCTACATGTTTATATTTTATCGATTAAGTTGAAAAAAAGATACGTACCTTATTTATTTATTTATTTATTTGTTTATTTTATCGATTACGTTGAGAAAAAAATGAGACCGCATTTTTTCATCTAGTGAGTGGGGTTTATGTAGTGCATTTTTAAAGTTATTTTTTTAATTGCAAAAATAGTGGATCAAGAGATAACTTGGGAATACATGGCAACACTTTAAGATTTAATTATATCGATGTTTGTCTGGAAAATCAAGAAAGGGACATAGTTTACACATAAAATTTCCCAGAAACCTCATAAATCTCTGTAATAGAGACGAATAGCGTTTATGATGTTTTATAAAAGCCATGATATCTACACGCCATGATAACAACACTCTCCGCCACGTTCTTCTACCTGAAGGAACCGCACTTCCTATAAAACTTTCATTTAACCCTTTTCTTTCAGATTCCGTCAATCATTAATTGGTATGATAGAAAGAATAAAGTTTGTATTTGTTAGAAATATCACCAGATTTTGTTTTATTAAATATGACACATTCGTAGAGAAATGTTGAAGGAATACAGGTTGGTCATTGAATTGAAAACAGACCTAAAATTGTTTCAAAATCAGACACTCTGGATAACACATAATGTACGATGGTTTTGCATTGATAATTGAAGGAAGGCTGCTAAACAACAGGATGAAAGGGAAAATAGAAGAAACATAAAGATTTCAAGCCCTGCAATATCATATCAACCGAAAGCTATAGTTTATCAGTACTTATCAGTGCGTGGTGTTTGGTTTGCAGAAATAAAACACCTTGGACCGTGCTCTCTGTAAAATGGTCAGATAACTGCATTAGTGTGCAATAAAAATGCTATCTTTTGTGATAAAAGGCATGTAATAAAAAATTTAAGATGCAAAACCGCAGGTGCATCAATCTACTATGGAGCCTCGGTTGTTGTTTATGATTTCTTTGATCAAGTGAGAGTTGGTGTTGATTATTGAAGGCACAAAATGATAAATGTGATGATTCGAAAACAAGAAATGCCGGATAATGACTGTGAAAGCTATGACGACGATATTGTTATGGTTCATTATGAGTACACTAAACAATAAATCACAATGTACAAATGCGGTTACAGTGGCGTTCCATAGTTTATGAGATGTATTTGCATCTATATTAATTAAGAGACTCAAGTCAAAATGATCAGGTAAACACTTCATTTCAAGCTTTTGTGACTAGAAACAGACAACATAGCACTTTATAACAAATGGAAAGCAGTGTATTCCTAGATCCTACACTAAGTAAGATAGTGCATGTTTTACAGGTGAGGTTAGCAAATATTGAAATGATTAGTTTGATAGATTTAATTTTAATAACAAAGTCAAAGGAGACGGTGTAATCTGACGATCTTTATAAACAAGCTCTTAACAAGATCAGAGCCGGGATCCAATCCTGTTCAGTGTATGTTATAATGATGTAAAAACTGCATTGATATGTTTTTGATGCACATTGATGTTAAAATAACATTAACGCATAATACACTAGGAGAAAAAAGAAATTTGCTATTATAACGTCTGATGCCATTTTCGAATTAACCGGCCTGTTCTCGCTTGATTGCTAATGCATACCTTTCAATTTCAATTGGATAGTGCCCAGGGCCTTTTTGAAAGTTTACTGATTGAACAACTAACAGTACAGATCATCGTCTGACTGCACCGATACACACGCTGATCATGATCTACACTTGTTACAAAGACAAAATCACTAAACACAAGGACAAGAGTAAGGCAGTATTTTTAACAAGTCTGTGGCATACTTTGGCCCGAGATTTCTTTCTTAGTCCACACATATATCAACGTTACTGCTTCAAGTAATATGAAATCGTAGAGAAACGTCAAAGAAGGAAGGTTTTATGGGCCTAATCGGCTTTTCAAGAGATTCAGTTTGACAACAACAGAATGAATATTACGTAAACAAAACGAAATTATTAAAACATATATAGGTAGTAAATGTTTTCTACGAAACCCTGAATCTATATTCCATGTTGGGAATTCGTTAGTGATCACGGTTGCCACATGTAAACTAGAGCCAAAACCAGAACCTCTCCAAAATCACAATCACAAAAACTGTTTATGAAAAGAAATTTACATGTTGTACCGAACAGAAACGTGTCAGTACGATGTGCTACGTTTAATAAATTAGTTTTACCCGAGGAAGACAAATTGTATTTGGCAAAGGCATCGGCAAAAGATGCACTTCATTATGTTAACAAAATTGTAAAGATTGGAGCCAATTTCAAAAAAAGTATTTACGGAATTATTATGTGTGAATTTGTTGAAAATTGGTTGATGATCTAAAATGTCTAACTTTTAATTACATATGTGTTTAATAATTAAAAGTGAGCATGATTTACTACATATTACAAAGGAATGTTGCACGTTCCTTTGTTCTGCAAAAGGTGTAGTGTCATAATAGTCGAATGTTAACATGAATTAATTTCGGGACATGGGTTCGAGCCCTGCTATACCGACCATGTCTCATTATGTGAGAAGGTTGAGGGTTTCCTTCGGATGGTAGGGTCCTAGTACTGGTTCTTCCCAGGAACGAGTGTACGGTAAACTGCACGCTTGGGGAAATACGACTGGAACAGGCATCAAACTCATACAACAACAACAACAACGTTTAAAAGTGAATTAAAAACACTGCACTGTAGGAAACAAGAGGACCAATATGCTCCTACAGTGCTCAACTGAGTCAACAGAGAACATATGCAGCACATTTCAGACCTGCACGACGAAATCGTATTCTTGAAATAACATGAATCAGTTTGGGTATATTCACCATATACGATGCGGCCCCCAGAATGTTCGCAAAGAGTTTTTTATAAATTACAACAGTGACTTTGTTTATACCCCGTCTGACCTAGTTTTAAACATTCTGATAAATTTCCATGATAACTGAGCGCAGAACGTGGCCTGTAGATTGTTCAAAACGAAATTTCTATTGTATGATCTGATGACCTCACTTGACCTAGTTTCATGACCTCCATTTGTCCGCATGTTACTTAGTAGCAACTCCAATGACAGTTGGCCATGATAATAATAGTTGGTTATAAATATGGAAGGTGAAGTGTGCACAATGTCCCTGTGATTTGACGCCTAGACCTAGTTTTTAACTTGGCTTATGTTTTCTTTGACCTGATAACCTTGTTTGTTTTGTCCCAGGATGACCAAGTTTAAACTTGACCAAGAGGTTATCAAGACCTGCTGAACTTTCATGATTGTGACCTCAAGTGGGCTCACGTAAAAAAGATAGACGTTAATCAACAGTCACATACTGCACGAGTGTCACGTACTGCACCGAAGTCACATACCGGGTATTGCGTTGCTACTAAGTATGTGCATCAAAAAGTCACGAAATTATTCAAAACATGAGCGAAACTGTACAAGTGTAATTTTACATTTTGACACCTTTTTTAAAAAGAAACTATCTCTAAACTTTAGCTGGTACGTATTATTTACATTTTGTTTCTAATTAAATAAAAGTTGTGGGAATTTCAATTTGTATTGTATCCACTGCAAGGTGGCATTTTGTTCACTTTTGTAATTTTTCTAAACCTTGCTCCAATATCAAACATTAGATTTACAATGTTTCATTTAAGGGTACTTCAATTGCACGATGATATACTGCACGGGTAGACATCAAAAGCATACCGACATTTAGAAGTGGATTGGTGTCCTTATATGCGATGTATACAAATAAAGCTGAGAGGTTTTCAATTTCAGCGAAGACTTCTCAAACGGTGTGTCTGTAACGAGAAACTGTGTGCGAGGGGTGAATTCAACACCTACTTGGTATTATATCGAGCATTCGTACTATGTTCGAATTAGATAAAATGAAAAAAAAGAGATCGTCTGAAATCTCTAAACACGAAGGTTAACTAATTCTGTACATGCCAACATAAAGCACCGCGAAAGAGAGAAAATATAATAAGGGGGTTTATAACAAACTGCAGATTTTGATTTAGCTTACGTGATGAGACATAGACATTTTTTATTAACTTGGTTATTACCCATCTGTTCGCTCTACTGTCAAAACCGTAAGTCCCTCCGGCATGGCAGTAATTCGAACAAGATTACGCGTAACGCATACAATTGCCTGAATTCTTCCCACTTTTATATTGTTTGATATGCCACCTTACCAACCTTTTCTCATCTTATACCTAAGAAGTTCCCTTCAATCGAACACCCCTTTCCCTCTCGGTGCCATAATTGATTGATTATACTGTTGAATATAAGGGAAGTAACTACTGCTGGTTTAATGAAAAATAGACACCTTATTTTGCAATGTTTTCAGGTCAACTGGTGCAACAGAAAGCAACGCTATGTTTGTGTGCATGTATCTGTCAGACAATGCAGGCGTCCTATTTCCGGTCTGACAGATTCTAAAAATAAGTTGTCGTCCTTTTATGAACGCTCACAATCTTTCTTCAAGCATACTAAGTCAAGTTTATAACTATATGGGAATTTCAAATGTCAGTCAAACATATACTACCGGTATTTGCCTTTTCACCAGTTGCTCGGTTCAATTCAGTTCCTTCCTCGCAGACATGAGAATATCTTACGGACCTATCCTACAATCGTCTCTACAAACAATCCTTGCAACAATGAATCTTAAAAATCAAACAGACACACTCTTTCATTCAACTCAAGTGCCTTATGATGCCCCATCTGGACCCTCAGCGTTCTATGATTGTCGTCTGCATTGAATGCATGCAATAAAGTGTAGAGGCAAGATTTAAGAGTGATTCAAACACCGAAAATTCTGACATAGTAATAAATCTTCATGTCGCACCATTTGCTATGAGAGTTTTTCAGAAAGTTCATAAGAGAGCATAAATACATAAATCAGAAGATCTTCATTCTTGGTAAATGTTCTGTGAAATAGAGGCCCGCCTTAGGTTGTTTATGTCTTATTTCTTAGTACTAAATCGGCACGGATGTGAAATGTATTAAGACAGAAGCCAAAATAGTGTGTACATGTTCAACGCCAAAAACACACTGCACTGGCTGGTTCGATTCTTTGCCGAGTTTATTATAAATGTGGAGTGGAACGTTGATAATGTATAATATACACGTCTGGTAATGTATCTATGAGATAGTGATTATTTATATATCAGGAAGTTAATGAACCAAATAAATTGTAAGGCATGATTTAGAAGTCATAGAAAGCAGTAAAAAAGGAATGAATGTCGGGAAGGGAGTAACTGTCCAGATTCCGAACACCAAAGTTTAATCCCTCTCATATTTTTTAAACAATACGGGTAAATGAAAGCCTTCATTTCTTAAATTACGTCTTTCATGACAATACGTATAAGTGAGACATTTAACATCAAAACATACATTAACGTAGAAAATGAAAGTGCCTTGAATACTCACGAAATCAGAGTTACCACCATGCTTTACCCCAAGAACCTCAGAAAAATGGAAAGTCTGCAAGATCGATTAAGGCTATCTCTTTGCTGCAAAGTCTATAGTTTAGATTAATACCTCTTGATATTTATATAATATCTCAGTTCCCCTAATACCGACATGTGGAAAAGCGATTACAGAGAGCTGATCATTGAAATATCTCAAAAACCGAGTAAATCGCTACATGCTTCCCTTTGTAGTTTAAAGTGAAGGTTTTACTCATGGAATTGAATCAAAACAAGGCATTTAAGCTATGAACGTACCGATTCTAGACTGCTTTTGTCTGACTATGTACGGTCTTTCATGTACGCGAGGCTGGCATGTACTCCCTGTGACCACGTGCATAATAAGCTCGGCCTGCTCTATTTGATACTTTTTGGCCTAGTAACCCAAGGATATACATACATAAAAAGATAGGTTATTATAAGAATTTTGCGGAAAACAATCTTGTATGTATATACAATGTATTCTATCACATGAAAGAAATATGTATTATACTTAAAAAAGTAGTCTGGAAAAGGTTACATCACTTAAGTAATAAATTGTGAGTTCGATTCCCGCTTAGAGAACGTCGAAAGAAAAATAAACTGCAGACAACAGACTGGTTCAGCTAGCACGATTACGTAAAGCATTATTTTATAGAGCTTAAAATTTAAACAACATTTTTCAATTTGCTTTATAAACATTAAAGAGCGAGTAAAGAGCTTGCAATGCAAAAAGGCTGTCATTGGTCTAAGTAGTAATCTTAAAATATACTAAACAAACTACGAACTGAAATATGTTTTCTCCAGCTGAAACAATCAACGGAAGGTAAATTATCCCCCAACTCTTAGACATAACACTTCCAAACGTCAGCGTCCGTGTTTTATTACGATGTTTAAGCATTTTCAGGAATCTTTAAAATATACAAAACTACTATAAATTAGTTTGCATTCGCCCAATACTTGTTGGTTATTAGCATAGTTTTTTCTTCGAAAGCACGTGCTAAGTTTCTTGTTATAACCATAGCTATCAGCGCAGATGACGACGCCCTCCAAAATGCCCTTGGACTCACAGAATTGGAAGGAACACAACGGGGCGGAACAGGGCAGAACAGAGTCCCAACCACAAGAAAAACAGAAGCAGGTAGATCTATATAAAGCCTACAAATCGTTTAATATATAATATATTTATATGATTTTTGAACTAGTGAATCAAGCAATACCCATTGGATAAGCTGATTCGTACATGACAACTGTAAAAGAGAATTCCAATAGAACATAACTACCTTTTACAACTTTAGCAACCAGGGGAATATCGGCTGACCCACGAATCAAAATAAAAAATTGTCATTTTATATTCCTAAATTTTATGAGCAAATAAAATGTTTTCAAAATATTTCATACAATTTCCATTTCTATTACGGACTTTTATATATTTGCATTGTAAATGTCCACAAAAACATTTTGTTTGATCTTTGTATTATTTTATGTTTAATTACGGTTCATTCCGTCAAGTTGTGTGTGTTTGACCTAGGTCAAACCCGAGGGGTTAGGATTAAATGCCCCCTTAAACACGTTAAAAAGACATAAAACATTCGGACATTGCTATCATGCACGTCATTAAATCTAAATAACAGGTTTCCCCTCAATCTGTCCAGTTTTATTGCTGTAATCAATTGTTTGGCTTTTCACTCGATGGACTACGCATGCGCAGTGAAACATTTAGTAATGAGAGGTGATGTATTCCTACTGCCGCCGGACATTTAGAATAATTGCTTGCTTGTGGTTGTGATACTAAAACTATGCAATTTACTGTGTCCATCTGTCCAATATTCGCAAACAGTACAATACGAACATATTTCTTTGACATTTATTGCTATTTTCACAACTGAAAAGGGTGCAATCATTTTTGAAAAACTACAGCGTTGTTTCGTATTTTTAAATTTAACAATTGTCGGTTATTATACATTACAACCGTATGCCAGTTGTAGCTTTACGTGATGATCCGCGTTTTATACTGACATACTAAATTGCTGAATTAAGACATTTTTGTTCGTTTTGATAACAAGATTTACATACATTGATATATCAACACCGTTCTAACAAGGTGCTAATTTCAGCAAACGCTTTCCCCAATTATCTAGGAAAGTCTTAAATGTCTTCTCCTCATGACTCGCGTCTGATAATTGTTCAAAATTCTTAGCAGCAGTTGTAATGCCTCATTCCACTGTTTTCAGACTGACACCCGAACTGCCAAATGATAAATCTGTGAACCAGTCAGATAAATCGGAAGAGGCAAAGGTAGATAAAATGAACCGAATGGTCGTAAAACGAAGCAAATGATCATGGATAAGCCATCGTTGCAAGTGATGTATGGGAAATTTAGCCGGCATACAGCTGCTCAATACAAAAAGCCAAACAGGTTCATCATCTACGCTTTCAAGTCTAGCAAAATTCCTTGAGAAACAGAACAATTTCGCCATAGGAATGTCTTCCCAGTCCAAGATAGCGTGCAATGCTCCAGTTTTGCCCGAAGTTTAGCAACTTTGGTGTTTCGTTGATTCTGCTTTTTAGTTAAACGCTTATAAATAAGCAGCACTTGCGTTTCATTATCATATTTACTATTTTCAAATTTAAGGGCAACGTGGAACTGGCAAATAATGTTGTAGTTTTGGTTCTGTGATGTATTGATATCACGTGACGCTGTGGGCTAAATTATTCCGAATGGAAGTAAAAACAGTGTTATGCTGTATCTTTTTGTTAAACATGATGACGACACAGACATGAAAATTGTCATGATAAGAGAGTTTCCCTGTCAATGTTCTGACATTCAATGAATGCAATGAATGTTTAGATTTTGCAAGAATGGAAATTTTTCACATTCTATAAAAGAAATGTAAATAGAAGTATCAGATCCGACCGAACGTAACGAGATCTCATGCTGACAGGCGTTTTGGTTTTACATGTGTCAGAAACAACGTACTTATCACAGAAATAAAGATAAGACAACTCTCATTAAATTTTACACGGTATGAAATGTGAGATACACATCAAATGTTGTAAAACAAAAGTTTTGGCAAACAGTCGCTTATGTTGTTGTTTTTATGAAGCAGTTTTAGTGCGGAAATAGTTAATATTACGTGATTGGAATTCTGTAGAGCTGTAGGAATGAGAAAGGTTATGTGGATGATTTCACAATGGGACTTACTAAACAGGTGAAAATTTATGTCGACACCGGACAGTGACCGACACAATACGGCAGCGATTTTTAAAAAAGTATGAACTCAACAAGTGGCTAGTGATAATGTATCTTTGATGTGTATAAAATCAAACCTTTGCCAATGAAATAAGATTTGAAAGCCATAAAATCGCTTTTCTAATAAAACGTTACTCTAGATGCGTGGCATACGCTCCAAAGAATGCCACATTCCTGCAACAAAAATAAGCCAGTTAACAACTAACCATGATGCTTTTGCGGGTCTTCTGTTTCGAAAACGGATGATCAATAATCGAACAAGCGTAAAGACAATTTTATCACTTTTTTGTGTGAAATACGAATGTGCGCACATAATTATGGTGAAATGCCTAGCTCTGAAAACAATTAAAGAATTCGTCGTTTTCTGTAGCTGACAATGGCTTGTTTTTACAGCTCATTTGTCGCTGTGCCTATTGCAACGTGTAATTAGTACACCATTTTACTTAAAACAGTACATATAAGTAAAACAGCCAATGGTATGTACAATATTGCCCATATCAGATCATCTCTATATCAATATTGATATTGAATAATCATTACAATGAAAGACTTAGTTTTTGGAGAAGCGTATATTAAAGATGTTTAAAGAAAACATGTTTACCAGCAAACTTGCTTAATACGACCAGTAAAATGCATGTCTGCATATTTAAGTTTAATTAATAACTTAATAGACAAAAATTGAATTACTTATTTAAAACAAGTGCTCGTGGTTATGCTAATCTCATTTCCGGGTAAACGGTAAATAAAAATACTTGACAATGCCGGTATTTGTTATTAAACAGTTGCGTACCCTTAAATTTTAGAAATTTGACTTGTAATGAACCATATGCAGGAAAAAATATTGTTAATCCGCAACGTGCGAAACGGTCCAAGTTTTTGCAAATGCACGCCAGCAGCTTTCTCATTTTTTTCAATTAAGAACACGCACCAAACAAATCATTATTTTTATAAATGCGTTAGGTTGTTGATTTCTGGGTACGAACTCATTTACCAGAGATAGGTCTGAATGGCATACTTTATGTCTGACTTAAATTAAGAAAAAACAACCTAGTTTCGCGTCTGGTTTACAAAAGGTTGGCACCTTGTTTGTTTACCAGTTCTGTTCGCATCAGCTATAACACTAGTGCTTAAGGCCTGAAATTTCTTGATGTCATTCTGATAAACGCCTATACAAGTTAGTTTTATGACTGTAACACGTCGTGGTTCCGTTTCGTAAAATGGTCAGGTGTTCAAAGCGGATTTTATTTTTAAAATAAAGAGTAACACCTAATCATTGGATAATAATAGGTGCTTTTAGTTTGATAGACTTACATCAGTCCTTAGAGCCCATACCACGTGTCTTTTCTGGACATTTTACAAAATATTTATAGTTTCTCCTTCCTTTGACTCTCACGTGTTCAGATGAGCTTTGATTGGGACATATTTTTGATAGAGATATTTTTCTAAGGGAAAAAGGACTTCAATAGAAAAACTGCTTCTCTCAATCACAACATATTTTATAAGTCTAAGTCTTGGATAACATCAATTGATTTCGAAAGGTTGTATTCCAGAAAAGAAAAGGTGATAAGCTAAAAGAAATCGTCACTCGTTAACAGGAAATGTTTCACATCAAAATAAGAACGATTATTCCAGTACCACAATAAGTCGGCCTAACCCTGCAATAAACTGTGGAGATATACGTGACGGAGATGACATGTAATTTTCAGTAGCAATGTTTTATTGCGTGCGATCACTGGGTAGATAGCTCTCTTGATGGATATATAAATTGACAAGCTGTTGAAAAGGTAAACAAATTAAGGAAACGGATTAGCAATGCGATACTTCAGTAGTAACAAGATAAAACGAGATAGGACTGTGAATATGATGAACTCGCTAAAAATTATCAGATATTTCAGATTATTAGATTGTTCAAAAGGTAAATATAGTCGGTGGTGGGTGTGACGTTGATTTGTACCCGGCTCATTGGGAGGGTGGCCATCGTGTGACGTAAGTAACTGACAGTACTCGTGTATTATTCCAATGCCTGGTAGAAGTTTTACAACTGCAACCGGCAAAAAACTGTTCTGAGTAAAACAAAGAACGGCACTTTAATTTATGTTCATGCGAACAATTTATGTGTAAAGTAATATCCTGAAATATGAAATGTTAAAATAAAAATAATATTGAAATTACAATTTCCCCCGAGAGGATGCTATAACAAAACAATGCACTTCTTCACAGCTAGAAACATTTTGTTCAAAAGACCCAAAGAAACCATCGGAAATTGTAAAAAAAATGTTACATCAAAATAACATCAGCGACTACGAATTCTTTTGTGTCTAATAAAAACTGAGAACAATAATTGCTTAAACAGGCACTCGCTTCGGTAAATATTTACATAAATCAACACTGTGCATTTGCAGACGAACAGATTTTAAGGTTTTCTTGGAGAGATTTCATTTTCTTCAAGTTTTATACAATACAACAACGTTTTATCCGAAAGGAATCTCACAAATACTTGAGGATTTTTTTTTTGTTAATAATGTCCAGATTTCAATTTTCAGAAAAAAAGTATTATAATCAAACTGTCTCTAACGTTGAATGTAAATGCAACACTGTACCGAAAACCCCTGTTTTATATACAATGTATTCTCTTGATAAGAAAAATAGCCTCTTTTGATTTAAAATGACGTTGATGACGACGACGACGACGACGACGACGATGACGATGACGATGACGATGATGGTGGTGGTGGTGGTGGTGGTGGGGATGGATATAATTGATAATGATAACAATAATGGGTGCTGTTTTTGCTTTTCCGTTGCAATTTCAGATTTTGTTATACCTTTATTGTTGTTGTTTTAATTAATCACATTATTGTTACGTTCTTTCTATTTTGTGCAATTTAGTTGAGATTAGCGAGACTACTAGTACAAACAGAACATAACAGAACAGAACAGTACGAACGCACTACTGAACTGAACTGAACTGAACTGAACTGAACTGAACTGAACATAGCATTTTCTTTCATTTGACCTGGGTATCAGCATTATACACTGTACGGGGCTGTTATAAAGTACATTATTACAGAAATGGAAATGTGATATTTTATCCATAACCACTAAGTTGTATAAAAGGCAGAATAATAATGTTCATAACGTTCGACTTTAAGTATACCTTTTAAACATTATCTCTTTAGACACTCTCAGTTTAAAATGTTCAAGGTAAGATCATATATTTTGTGCATAATTAATACTCTGCCTTGGTATTTAACCGTGATCTCCATGCAAGACATGCGTACGTCAGATTGAAATATGCGATCCTAATTTACTGAGAGCCCATAAAATTCCCAGCACCTCTATTTAATTTGATTTTCGTTTAATCGTTTAAATTTTCGTTTAATAAATGCATATGGCTGACTTCCGTAATTTACGATCATTATTGGGACTGTCGTGCTGCGTATTTGACAAATTTACGAACATGTCTATAATTAAAGAATGCGGCGATTTTTAAAACCTGAAATTACCTGAAATCTAACCTCTTAGAGGAAAAGTTTGTATGCACGGCAGGTGCAGACGAATGAGTACTGAATACATTTTTCAAAAAAAATCGCGCACCGGTTTCGTCTGCCAAAACATTTTCGTTTAGTTTGATAATCTCCAAATTATCATGTTGTCTTGTCTTATTTTACAAATGAAGCAAAATTGATGCTAATATTTCGTGCAGTATGCAAACAAATTAATTAGAATCAAAAAGCATGCTTATCTACTTCACAAAACATCGCAGTGTAGTCGCAGTAGACGAGATTTCTGAATAATTGAGCTTGTTGCGTCTACGTTTACATCGTTTTCAGAATGGTAGATTATTAGAAAATCTCGCAGAATCTATTTTTGAACAGAAATAAATAAGTGAAATTGTAGAGCGATTGAATGATTAATAAAATCACGGTCATCCTTACGGTCATTGGCTTGCAATACCGGGCTCCTCTTAAAGGTTTGAAGCTTTGAAAAAATCATTTGGACAGACAGATAGACAGACTAGTAGTATAAATTGGCAGTTGTGTGGCTATTCTTTTGTTCCCTCTATTGTTATTTATAGCCATAAAATAGCCACATAATCTAAACGGAATGAATGACATTAAAGAGAATTTTCTGTTACATGTTATTACCATAGATACTTGAACCCAATTTATTTTGGGCGCAGTCAGACAGAGAGACGGACGGACAGGCGGACAGAGGTAAGTCTAGCATGAGGATCTCTCATAATTAATAATTATCATCCTCTGAAAATATGCTATGTGTTTGAATGCAAATATAAAACTGTGTTTATTTTGAGAGGATTTAAAATTGAAATCCTGGTGCTGGTGATATAGCTGTTCTATTTTGTTCCATTCAACAGGAAGAGACGGGGAAACTTGTTAAACAGGTGTTTATCCTCAGGATACGAAAATACATCAGTTATGTAATGCATTTATTTCTAATTATCAGTATACCAAGCACTGCATACTTCCACAAGGTTCCAGGATTTTCAATCTTCAATCTTGTTTACGACATATTATTTTGTCTCAACTTACTTAAACGAATGATGGTAAAATAAAGGAATAAAGGAGCCTTTACAAAATTTAACGCAGAAAAGCACCCGAAGCAAGCCTGAATATGTCAATGCATTCAATACCTCATTGGTTTCGTTATAAACGTCTTCGTTTTACGCGGTGTAACAGACACTTGCTGATTTCGTTGTAGACAAGATTAGTGCTGTGCGAAAAGTTATAAAATTGTTTCTACTTTTTTTCGAACGATTGTAGATACCGTCAATCTAACAGTGGAAATAAAATAGTTTAAAATGTGTTCAGATATTTCAACAGAAATGCCTGTCGTACAGTACGAGGCTGTCACATTCGAGGATAAATTACATTCAATTGCGTCTAAAGCGACGGACACTGTATACAATTTTCTTAATTTTGTTTTCATAAAACATGCAAATTTTCTTCACAACCACTTAGCTAACAAAAATTTCACATAAAACCTTGAGGCGGAATTATCATGATGAAGATTTACAATGTGAAAAATACACGATTCCACGTATAATTCCTATTTAATGAAATTCTAGTAAATCCAAGCTCGAGTCCCTATATTATTAGGGTGGACGTGATGACAGGAGTAAATGATCGTCCCTTCTTTTGTATCTGGTATTTTGTTGAAAAACGATACATAATGAAAAACTTGAAGAGCCCCGTTACGTATCAGATAAAGTATTAATACAATTTGCATACAACAGTTAACATTAAGTAAAGACTTGATTTAGATTGTAACTCACGCTCAGTTTCAAGTTGATATCAATGTCCGAATATTATAACTTACTTAAACAAAAGTCTACCTGTTTGTTTTCTAATATTTTAGGAATCCTGTTCAGTATCAGATTATAGCTTCAATGGAGATATTATCCAGATTCAAACTGTCTTTTTAATACAAAATTTCAACGTAAAGCAAAACAATATGAAAAGTTTTTTTGTTTTTTTTTTCAAACAATTTTACATATTACCGTTTGTTTCTAACAAATTTGAAGGTAATATTCAGGCCGAAGTATAACTGAAAATGTTGAGGAACAAAAAGGCTTAACTCTGAACAGAGGAAAATTAATTATCCCTGTCTTTATTCTCCGAAACTTTCTGCAAACAGACATACAGACAGGAAGTCATTTGCCACGCCCACTCTGCACCCCACTCAGAACCACCGTAAAAATCCCAGATGTGGAGAAACGTCTCTTTGTGTGTAAAAGTACAGTGTCTAGCTACTGTCTATGTACTGTAGACTCGAACCGACAGTAATATTTTCATAAATTTGTACTAAACCTTTATAAACCAAGTGGAAAATTATGAAATTTGTTCTGCAAAGATGTTGAATGATGCAATGAACATTACAAACGTAATTTTACAGCTTTTCTAAAATATACTTAAAATTTGATGGCAGGTTTTGAATATTTTTTTTAAAGCTCTAAACTAACCTCGTAAATTAAACAACACTTAAAATTGGTTGAATATGATAATAAATTCCAAGATAGCAATAAAATTTATAACTTTTAAAATAGACTGCACGCGATGATAGGAGAAAGAGATATAAAACTGACAACAGTAATTGTCGATGTAATCGTTTAATATTCACCTTTTTTGTTCTGTTTCGATTGTATGAGCCGTTGATCATTGTTTTGCAATCGTTTATGTTCGGCAATCTCCGGTAAATTTTAGATTTTTTTCCGTAAAAAGTCACCGACGTGATCCCAATATAGATAGCGGGAATAGAAAACGTAGTCACGTGCATTTTACGCTTTAACAACCTGACTAAATGACGGATTTGCCAATAAACAAGATAATAATTATGGGAAAATGCAATCTTCCTACGTAATCCTAACATAAATTGGAAAATATTATTGGAATCAGAACTTCAAATTGATCATTAGATCAAGATAAAAGAAAACCAGAACTGCAGAGAATAGTAGCTAACCCAACAAGAGCTCCTGTTGTCTTCTACTTCTTTTATCTTTTCCTCAAGTTTACGTATAAGAAACATTGAGAAAAAAATGTTGGAAAGTAATAAGCTGTAAAGAGAGAGGCAGAAGTACTTTGGATTGATGACACTTTTATGTGAAATAAATGTTTTACCAAATCGTAGTGATCAACCATTGGCTTATGCAATATCTCTCATTAAGTACATTCATTTGCAAAAAGATTTAGGCGTGTAAAAACAATGTCAGTCTTCCGCCGTTCCTCGGTCGGTAGAACCAGAACTCTTTTTGCGCGATTGTGACTAGTAATATTACATTCTCCTGTTCAGTGATTTAGTTTTATTTGTATCATCTTTAAGAATAATTTTAGATTCCATATAAGAAATAGAAGTAAATTTCAGTTCTTGGAATTATGAAACGACACCTAGTGGACAAGTGAACGATACATCTAATTATACAAACCCCGTGTCCTGTATACCTTAACGACTAAATAAAACATTGTCATTTGTATTGTTACATTTATGAATAAATATGAAGAAATAAATACGTGATGAAGTGCATGAGTGCAATCTTTTTGGAATTTTATTTATATATTTTATTCTTTCTTTATCGGAATGTCATAACAGTTTAAGTTACAATACAGCCTACATCCCGTAGCAAGCTATTTCGGAAAAAAATATTTAGGAAAAATTAGTAGAAATGAATATACATGATATTAAAAAATATCGACTCTCGCTTTTATGTTATGACGAAAAATAAGAAAAAAAGGTAAAAAGTGAAACAGTATACTTACAACCACTTGATACCCGTGCAGAAATCCATCCATAGAAGCAATGTGAGCATACAGTGTACGACAAACTTGGCAGCAGGCAGCTTCATTGTTATGTGCTTTTTTTGTACAATTTATTTAAGTTCCAAAACTCTTGAATTTCCTTTCACACTACTGGAATATGCGTACAGAATCCAACAAAATCACTTTAAAATTTCGAATTCAACTTTCATTTAACAACTGTTTCAACATTTTTACACACTCTGTCATAAGTTACATCTACATTACAACTAAAATTATTTGTTCAATATTATTAAAACTATCGTAAACACCAGTTTGATCAGGGAAGCGTACACTTTACCTATTATATATAAAATACATTGAATTAATGCTTAATTAAAATCGCGTGCACCTCCTTTCAATATGTATGTGCTAATCAAATATTTCCACCTCGAAGTGTGAACGCGAAAATTTTTGGCGTTTTCTGTGGACACTGGCTTCGGAATGACAGATGTGCAATACTTCGTAACACCTCTAACCAAACGGCCCCATTTTTACCACAGATGTGTTCTAATAAGAAAATTGAATTTTATACGTGTTTCACACAATTTGTACACAAATAAGATTATATTATGATAAAACTCACTTCCTCATAATGATCACTGGGCAGCCTGTTTTTGAAATTCCAGATATTTTCTGTAACGATTTAATCTAACATCAAAAACCCTTATCAAAACAGACTTTAACACTTGCATATTTTTTATTATTCCAGATTTTAGTTTTTGTGTGTCCCGTGCAATGATCTATTACCTCCCAGCGCTCGCGTAATTTGCATTTTTTCTGGTTCACCTAATTATCACTTAACATTAATCCCGGCTGTTTCCTTCCCGTTGTTGTTGTCGCTTCTTCCTGGCTTTAAATTAAAAATTATTATCTCATTCATTCACTCAGCCTCAGCAGTCAAAAAATCTTCTAAATTCAAGCCCTAATTCAACAATTGTTTTCACATCTCGTAAAAAAACCACAATAATTATTATATATCCCGGTTCTGACTACTATTATTCTATATATCTTGATTCAATATGGGCTCTTTCAGTTAAAGCAATAACAGTAAATTTAATTTTTCACTGCATAGCAACTCCACAAAATCCATCAAAAAATCCCATTACGATTGTGGATAAGTACCACTGAGTATCTGTTAAACTGTTTTCTCCGGTTTTCAATTTTCACCATCCCGTTAATAGAACGATCTTGAAATAAAACGTCGAGTTATTTGAACACTCTAAATATCTTTCTGTTTATCTCCTGAATTGACTTTATGATAAATACTAATATATCCTCATGTTAAAACATCTGAAGTGAAAATTAAAGATGATTTGTTTTGATATGTTTCCGTGTCGAGAACTTGATTAAGACAAAACTTAGTTCATATTTCATTCCGCTGATAATTTGTGATTTTAATGATTAATTGTTCTTACACTGCACCGATGGGGAAAAAATAGATCTGAAAGAGAAATAAAAATGTATTTTACAAAATCTTTTCATCAGATTTCCTCCTGTCATTTAGCAATCAGATGTTTACAATTTTGTTAGTTTTCAAAATGAAAACATTCGCTTCAGCTGAAAAAAATTCAAGTTTAAAGTGATTGACAAATTGCCCGTGGCTGATTGCGCCTGTTATCAACGATCACCGGCAAGTTACATTAGTGTATATAATAATCCATTTACTTAGTCAAACAATTTTAATATCATTTTAAAGATGATCCAACCGCAGCTGGTTCGGTTTCAACTTATCACATTCTCTCGTTGTTGATCATTTAAAAAACATTTACTTTCCATCCGTCTTTGCAAGTACGAAATGAGGATACGGGGTAGACTTTTCATCTACAATCCAAAGCCGTGTGTCTCTTCTGTCCACATGTCCTATGCAAGTTGTAAACTGGTTTTCTGCAAATAAAGATAATATAGATTTAAAGAATTGCAGAGGTAATAAAGTTTTACGGCCCTTCGTCCAATGGTACAAAACTAACCGCAGGCGAATGATAAAAATCGCTACATACAACAATGAATGCTCTGTTCGATTTATGAATGATAAATTTGTCGCAGGTATTGTCTCGTAAAAACCGCCCAAAATGGTATGGGTTCGTAAAATTTTATAACATTCAAAATAGTGCGATGGACGAAATAAAAGTCAAGAATCTGGTATTGAAGTTAACGAGTTTCGATATTTACATATCTTTATAGTTGTTTTAAAAATCCAGGTGGTATAAACGTATGGTTTTACAAATTTGAAACAAATGCATATAGGAAAACATAAACAAACATTGAAGAAATCACTGGTAGTCACTTAGTATGTTATCATAGTAAACTTTTTACTGTCATACTTTTCACGCATGGCAAAAAACAAATCAATTTCCGCTATTCAAGCATCTTCAGTCAAATAAATTGAACGAATAACATATAAAATTCCGAAATTAAGTAGCAAAATGAAACATACAATGTATTCCACAGAATATCTGAGAATTGCTCGAAACCGTCATTTACATAGCGGCGCTTGGTAATAAACAATCCATGACTCCTCCCTTTCACTTGCATGCGTCTATTCACTGAGATCAACAAAAATCGCTTGGTTGCAGACGACAGTTGAGAATTTCGCGCAAATATTCTCTTATTGAAACATTTAGACGATAACAATAAAATTGATGAAACCATTAATTTGACCCTTTAGACTAAACCTTCGCCGTCGGACGTGTTGATCCGTAATAAGTTAAAAAGATATCTCAGGTGTAATTGTTAAAGGCCGCAGAAATAAAATACCCCCTTTTCTATCTTGGACACATATTTTTGTAGATTTCCTACTTTAAACTTTGGATTGATGATAAAAAGACATGTTAAAAGTGTCAAAAGTATTTACCTAATTCTTTTGAGAAGGTCTGCCAACTAAGATATAAAGTATTTCATTTAATGTTGAAGAAGTCTGTAGCGTGAAAAAACACTATGTACATAACCAATTAAGGAATGTTCTTTCAGCTAAGTTTCTGATAAAACGACAATTTAGCACGTCGCATGTCTAAATAGCTAGTCAATCTGTCCGTTTAAAAAATTTAATTGCTATTTCTTTGATTTTAATTGTCGAGTATACATTGTGTTTAAAAAGGTATCAACACCTTTGATCCTTTGAAAAGGTGCGAATTAGTTGTACAAGTAACACGTGTGTGTTTCTTTAACAATATAAAGACTGGTGTGTTTATACCTATGTTGTTGTTGTTACAATGGCTATTTTAAATATGTTGGCATTAACTGAATAATTAATTGACCAGTTTTTGGCAGCAGGTTGTTTCTTAAGCATGATTAGTGCTTTATAATGTGAAAAAAGAGAAAAAGGTGATATTCAGCTTTTTTGGCTTCCACCCTTATGTTTGATTGTGTTCACCTCGAATTTATTTTTATAATCAGCTAAAATAAGAATTGCCTGTATGCGGCAAGTGATACTGCCTTTACGACCATTCTATATCATAAACTGCCACGCAGTCGGATCATGATCTGAAAGTGTTAGCTACACCGTCGGTAACTTTTGAGTAAACCTTCGGTTGAGCAATGAAAGGTACTGTCCAAATATAGGTGAACGGACTAGTTTATTTAAGATACTTTGCAAAGTTCAAGCTGAAATAATGAGTATTGTATAGTATCATAGAATGAACATTAAATCTAACGTCATATAGACCCTAACTCAGAACTAATAATTAAAACAAGTAAAACTGAACAAAAAACCAACGTCATTTCATGTACATATCGCACTAATTTTTTTTTTCATTTGTTTTGCTCTTCTATAACACGAACAACGTTTACTTCCCCTGCCGGACACTTGCCCATTGGTAAGGGGAGACAATCATAGAAAGTCGGGTTCGTAAAAAGTATAGCCTTGGACAGTTTGGCGGATTGGTTCTAATCATGCTCACTTGGCCATTCCGGAATCATCAATGTATTGATGGAACATTCGCCAGTCTTTGAATTCAGAACTTAAAAATTAGAGCCTACTGCTTACAGTTGATTCGCATCTAGAAGCAGCTGATTCGCATCTAGAAGCAGTTGATTCGCATCTAGAAGAATGGGCCGCTTGACACGTGTTAAAGGTAAATATTTTCTGACATACACATAAATAAAGTATACCAAATCAACTTTGTTTATATATAAATGTTTTCCTTATCATTTAATACCGTTTTTAAAAGTTTTTTGTTAAAAATCTATAAATATCAGACACTGCGATAACCGACGATTTTACATTTTGATTACAACCCGCGTTTGATACTAAAAATGTCACGTGCGTATTTAAGCCGGTGAGTTATGCACCCAATCAAATCGCAGCAATAGATTCTAATCAAATCGCGAATAGGTTAGTCGAAAATTTATAGTTCCAGAGCCAAAAGTTTATTAAAGATGGCAAGATATAGCAGAATAAAATTATCGTAAATTCTTTGTGTGAGGAAATATTAAAATCAATCGTACAATAATCGAGAAAACTATACATCTTTACTTTTCACCTACTAATAATAAATCTTTCAAGTTTGATTCTAATTTTACCGGTTTCAACAATTTTGGGATATAATGTACTCAAATTATTTCATGGCGAAGAAGTAAAGAAAATATTGAGCTGTAGGGAAATATATTTTTTCAAGTTACATACGATAATGTAAGGTGTGGAGATGTAAGTGTGAAGGGGTCGGGGGGAGGGGCGCCACCATATGCAAGCTTAGT
Source organism: Saxidomus purpurata (assembly GCA_022818135.1). Taxonomy (NCBI): domain Eukaryota; kingdom Metazoa; phylum Mollusca; class Bivalvia; order Venerida; family Veneridae; genus Saxidomus; species Saxidomus purpurata. The sequence goes on from JAFMSR010000015.1 coordinate 39,109,926, forward strand.
GTCCTTTTGGACAATGAACTGCCAAATGAGAGCATTTTTAATATAACACATACAAATTTTAATTTGAAAACATAACTTTTAATCCTATAAATTCATCGGCAGCGACCGTTTCATAAGATTAGAGACTAAGCTCCGCCATCTGCAAGCGTCGTTTTAGTCGATGGTCTACCGAATGAGTGCTTTTTTAAAGTAACACATAAAACATTTCTTTAAAACACTGACTTTTCATTATATAAATTCATTACCAGCGACCGTTTCATAAGATAGAGACGGAACAGAAAACGGACCAAAATCTTACGCTCCTAAGCTTAAACCTGGATCCGCCCCTGTTAGCCGCTGTTAATCAGTTTTAATTAAAGATGAAACATTCTTGTGCAGACCTATGGCAACATATGTTGTGTAAATTTGTATTTTACGTCACTGCTGAACAAACTAATGCCAATTTCCAGCCAATAGAAAATGCCAAACAGTTTCGTGTCAACTAACAAAGCCATGTCAGAATTCGTTTATCCTTCTCAACTGGAAAAACAAGAAAACTACCGAGGTTTTCACCTATATCATTAATATCAACGAAGAATCCCAGTCATGTCATGGGGTGTGAACAAAGGTAGAAAGTCATTCCTTTGCAAACCTAGCTCTCCATTTTATCGTAGGTGACATATTATACATTTCAAATAAATACTCGGCCTAGTTCTTTGTATTGCGCGTATCATCTCAATAGAAACAAGGCCAGATCTAGACAGAAGTAAGTATGGCAAAGAGAAACTGGTGGAGTAGACCCTAAAATGATGTTTGTTTCCTGGCGACGAATGCAACAACAAAAACAACAACAAGTTTATTGCATAATACAGACCAGAAGAACACAGCTTCACTACGCGACATTTATGGCAAACGTTTATTAAAAGATATTTTATTTATTTCCCTTAACTTTCCCTCTTTTTTTTCTATACTCAAGTTGGAGGGGGTATCTACATACTGTCTCTTAATCACGTTTATTGTAAGGACCTAACTTCTGGTTGTATATTCGAGTGTTTAAATTTTACATTTAGTCGCACCCATTAAGTATATAAATCTACCAAAAATATAGATACAATTGTATATGACAAACTTGCAATGCTACACTAAGGAGACCGTTTCATCCTTGCCTTGATGAATTTCTGAAACAGTTTGTTCCATCGTTCACTCTATTATATATACGTTTCTCGGTGAAAAAATATGTATTGAAAAGCAAACAGTGCAGATCATGATCAGACTGCACTGAGGTGGGCTACAGTTGCTCCAATTAAGGTAACAGTTCAGGCATGCGACTCATGTCTGGATAAGACAGCACTTGTTTGCCTTGTGGTTACTGTACAGGTAATAACCAAGACAAAATTTATTATATATTTGCTTAATTAAGATTTAGGGGTACTTCTTTGTGAACAAATATTTAAGTATTTCGGAAACAGTTTATTTTCTCCGAGATCAAAGTAAAACCAGATGATTTACAGCAATAGAAATGACCACTTTGGAAGTTTTGAGGCATGGCGTGTTGCAAATATGTGACACAGGGATTATGAGTACAAGTTGTCTTTTATATATACATTTTGGTTAGCCTAACCCCTAGCCCTTAAGAGCTACTACAGGCTGTGCTTAATTGAATGTTTTGGTCATATATTTACCCAGTTTCCTTAAGTTATTTTCCTTGCCAGACCAGTCATAATGTCCTTAACAGGTACCCCCAGTATTAAAATGGACTTGTCCGTCTTTATAGCTGGACGGTACCATTAATTGTTCGAAGGAGTGCCCACTGAAAATTTGCCTGGTGAATGGTGAACATTGCAGATCATGATCAGACTACCAGGGGGGCACAGGAGGTTGGTCATGATCTGCTCTAGTCACAACAGTATAACCACTTGCCGTCAACAATCAAAGGTTAAAGAACAATTCTCATTACCCATGGCAAATACCAATACAGTGATCAAGAGTATAAACAAATAAATGATTTAAGGCATCTAATAGTGTATGTTCCACTTTATTTAAAATTGCAAAATTCTTATTTAATCTTAAGATCTAGTTTACATTTTATCTCGATGAATATCTCTTTGGGCACGTGCGTCCTTCACAAAAAACCTTCAGTAATCTTAAACAATTAAGTACGGTCAGCTGGTTTTTGACAAAAAAACCTTTGCAATATCTTGTCATTTTAAAATCATCCTTTTATGCTTTATGGTGTTCGTCAAAATACTTTCATTGTTTAAACGTGTATTTGTTTTTGGATAACCTTACACAGTCGCACTTGAACCTTTAATTAGTAAAAATATAGTCATTAATAAGTCAGGGTTAAATTACAGACTTTTCGGTGTCCACGCCCTTTGAAATTTAAGTAATTATACGAAGAAAATCATTCAGCAGGAAGAAAAAGTGTTTGCAAATAGGTGAATGAAATTAGAGATTTTAGTGGTCATTTACCGAGCGTGAAAACTAACATGCGTGGAAACCTCTTAAACAATTTTATATTCATTTCTGTAGTCAATTTGCTGGTAAAGCAGGCGTTATTAATTTGATAATTAATCGTTTGAGAATCTGCCTAGACAGATAATATTGTGCAAATATTTTACGTGATAAGATTTAAAGCATTTGACGTTATGCAATGTCACTACGGACAGTCATATTAACCCGAGACAAGGTTATACTACATTAGTACGACATGGACCCCGGTAAACTCGTTCGAATAAAAACGAATATAAAAATGATTTTATTTTTCCTCCTTTTTAAGGCACAGTGCTTTGAAAGGCACAAACACACAGAAGAATGGGCAACCCTCATTCAAAACAAATCTTGTCCTGACTTTTAGAAAAGAAACGACTTAGCCAATCCGTAGAACTGTAGTGGTTTATAATGTGCGGAACTGCTCCCATTTACCATTGTTTGTCTCTGCCACAGTTAGCAGTTCCTGCTAAGTTGTTGATGCTAGCGTGACACTCTCTCAGATTCGTAACAAAAGTCACACAATTAACAATAATTCTCTCTGTAAACAATATCAGTAGTCACGCTCGTTATAATCACTCCCATAGCATGCACCATCAGTAGTCACGCTCCTTACAATCACTCCCATAGCATGCGTCATTAGTAGTCACGCTCCTTACAATCACTCCTACATGCACATCATATCACGCTCTTTACAATCACTCCCATAACATGCAGCATCAGTAGTCACGCTCCATACGATCACTCCCATAGCATGTATCATCAGTATTCACGCTCCTTACAATCACTCCTATAGCATGCATCATCAGTAGTCACGTTCCTTACAATCACTCCCATAACATGCAGCATCAGTAGTCACGCTCCATACGATCACTCCCATAGCATGTATCATCAATATTCACGCTCCTTACAATCACTCCTATAGCATGCATCATCAGTAGTCACGCTCCTTACAATCACTCACATATGATGCAGCATCAGTAGCCACGCTCTTTACAATCACCTGATAGCATGCATCATCAGTATTCACGCTCCTTACAATCACCATAATGCATCATCAGTATACGCCCTTACAAGCATACGCAGCATGCAGCATAGTACCACGCTCTTTACAATCACTCTGATAGCATGCATCATCAGTATTCACGCTCCTTACAATCACTCCTATACCATGCGTCATCAGTAGTCACGCTCCTTACAACCACCCCCATAGCATGCGTCATCAGTAGCCACGCTCTTTACAATCACTCATAGCATGCATCATCAGTATTCACGCTCCTTACAATCACTCCTATACCATGCGTCATCAGTAGTCACGCTCCTTACAACCACCCCCATAGCATGCGTCATCAGTAGCCACGCTCTTTACAATCACTCTGATAGCATGCATCATCAGTATTCACGCTCCTTACAATCACTCCTATACCATGCGTCATCAGTAGTCACGCTCCTTACAACCACCCCCATAGCATGCGTCATCAGTAGTCACGCTCCTTACAACCACCCCATAGCATGCATCATCAGTATTCACGCTCCTTACAATCACTCCAATAGCATGCATAATCAGTAGTCACGCTCCTTACAATCACTCCTATACCATGCGTCATCAGTAGTCACGCTCCTTACAACCACCCCCATAGCATGCGTCATCAGTAGTCACGCTCCTTACAACCACCCCATAGCATGCATCATCAGTAGTCACGCTCCTTACAATCACTCCAATAGCATGCATAATCAGTAGTCACGCTCCTTACAATCACTCCGATAGCATGCAGCATCAGTAGTCACGCTCCTTTCAATCACTCCCATAGCATGCACCATCAGTAGTCACGCTCCTTTCTATCACTCCTATATCATGCATCATCAGTATTAACGCTCCTGACAATCACTCCTATATCATGCATCATCAGTAATCACGCTCCTTACAATCACTCCTATAGTATGCATCATCAGTATTCACGCTCCTCACAATCACTCCTATAGCATGCATCATCAGTAGTCACGCTCCTTACTATCATTTTAAAGCATTCGACATCAGTATTCACGTTCCCTATAATCACTCCCATATCAATTCACACAATCAATAATAGTTTTCTCTGTAAACAAATATTAGTAGTCACGCTCCTTGCAATCACTTACGTAGCATACAGCATCAGTAGTCACGCTCGTTAAAATCACTCCTATAGCATGCATAATCAGTACTACCCTTACAAGACTCCCATACCATGCAGTATCAGTAGTCACGCTCATTACAATTACTCCCATAGAATGCAGCATCAGTAGACACGCTCATTACAATCACTCCCGAGCATGCAGCATCAGTATTCACACTCCATTAGTTATCGTGTCTTTACTGCAGATCGTATTACGACTCCTATAGCAAGCAGCATGTAGACACGTAATTTCAATATCTACATGCAGCATCGATTCATCATTACAATGGCTCCCTGGTTTCAGTTTACACGCCATTTGAGTAGCATGCAGCATCAGTATCAGCACTATGTTCTTACGCAAGGTCAGTAGTCACGCTAATTACAATCACTGCTATAGCATGCAGCATCAGAAGACAAGCTCATTACAATGACTCCCGTAGCATGCAGCATCAGTAGTCACGCACTCCCATAGCATGCAGAGTCATTTGTCACGCTCCTTACAATCACTCCTAAAGCATGCAGCATTTTCTCTTTCAGCATGCAGCTGTCAGTAGTTATGTTCTACAATTACTCTTTCTGCATGCAACGTCAGTAGTTTGTTCTTTACAATTACTATTTCGGCAGCAACGTCAGTAGTTAGTCTTAATTTACTCTTTCAGCATGCAATATCAATAGTAGTTATGTTCTTTATATTTACTCATTCAGCATGCAGCGTCAGTAGATATGTTCTTTACAATTACCCTTTCGGCATGCAACGTCAGCAGTTATGTTCTTTATATTTACTCTTTCCGCATGCAGCGTCAGTAGTTATGTTCTTTACAACCTTTCGGCATGCAACGTCAGTAGTTATGTTCTTTAAAATGACTCTTTTTGCATGCAACGTCAGTTGTCATGTTCTTTACAATAACTCGTGCTTGCATGCAACGTCAGTTTTCATGTTCTTTACAGTTTCTCTTTCTGCATGCATCGTCAGTTGTCACGAGCTTCACATTTACTCTTTCTGCATGGAATATCAATAGTAATGTTCTTTACAATTAATCTTTCAGCATGTACTATCAGTTGCCATTTTCTTTATATTTACTCTATCAGCATGCAGGGTCAGCAGTTATCTTCTTTATATTTACTCTTTTAGCATGCAGCGTCAGTAGTTATGTTCTTTACAATTACTCTTTCGGCATGCAACGTATGAAGTTATATTCTTTATATTTACTCTTTCAGTATGCAGCGTCAGTTTTCATGTTCTTTACAATTACTCTTTCATTTTGCAACGTCAGAAGTTTTGTCAAAATCAAAATCGTCGCTTGGGGACTTAGTGTAGATGCCACTTAAGTTTGTACGTCAAATCAAAGCACTGAAAGGTCGGGTATTTGTTGAGAATGAGGCCTGCTTGCATAAATATGTTTACCTATATATAGACAAACATCTGTGTTAAACCTTAACTCTAAACATGTTTACATGCATATATTGTACCTGCACTTGCAAATTGACATCATATGTACATACTTTACATTGTATATCCATGAGGCATTAACGTTAATGTATCTATAATATTGAAACGCAAAAATAAGTTTGGGCGACATTGACACGTGGCCCATTTTCATAATTATACGGTACATTATTCTGTAACATATCTTCAATGCCTGAAAAACATAACTGATCAAAATTGTGTTGCAAAACTGCCCCATAAATGTCGTAAAAACTTGCTGGTGCTCAAATTAAAATGACAAAAAATTAAAATCAAAATGACAAATCTGCCATAACGCATTACATATCTAGTTGTTTTAGACTTCAAAATTAATTATAGTTTGTTCATATTCCAGTTCGCTACAGTAAATCATGAAAGTTTTAGCTTTCTTTCAGATACTGTCTTTGAGCAGCTAATGTTTTTCATGTTTATTTTTTAACTTTTCAACATGCGAAAATGATGGCTGCATTCACGTCCGCAATAAACTTTGCAATTAAATCACTACATTCAATCTGAAAGCGTTAGATAGTCGCCTGATTTGGCAGTCAACACGTACATGTGTAACAATTTATTTTCTCTATTTCAATGTTATTACTTCCCTTGATCATTATAACACCGAGTACAAATAAGTTGTCTCCTCTTGTTGTGGGTGTTTAACACCTATTCCAATCGTGTTTTTGGTCATGTTAACAGGCGGACAGTTTACCTAACAATCGTTCCTTGGAAGAACCAGAACTCGAACCCATGACCCTCTGTAAGAAACTGCCAACTTCCTCACTTAGAGAGACATGGTCAGTAGCAGGCCTCGAACCCATGACTCTCAATCTATGAGTGGTTACAGTGATTTGATTTTGATGAGAATTTTATCAAGGTCCGTCCAAAAGAGCACTTATGTTAGCTTGATATTTGGATGAGACCCCTAGTGGTTACAGGCAAGTCAGCGACCTTAACCACTCGACCACGGAGGCGGGCCTTTTCTCCCCTTGCTACACGACTCACCTGTTTTATCGGACATGATACGGTATTTGTAAATAAAGATATATATTTTCATTAATAATTTGTAAATGTGTTTGATATCACATCATTTTTGTAGATGAAACCTTGCATATTGCCTAATCATTTCGTGTTTTACAGAGACCAGATGCAACAACATAAAAGCTGAAAACACGCAAACCCTCGAAAAAGTATACTTCATATGAGCTCATCAGCGTATTTAACTTTAATTTTACTGGAAAGGCATGGTATACATGAAAAAAACACAACCACAACAAAAAACGACACTGCTAATGCAGAAAGAAAATGGAACTCTAAGAGTATCTAAACACGACAGCATAACAAATACTTGAATGATAAAATGAGTATAAAAACATTAATGTTTGAGATGACTGCTGCTTAGCTTTAAACACCAAATCTGTTTTGTTAACGTAGAATATGCAATGAAATAATATTGCAAAATGATATAAAAAGTTTTGTGCAGGCAACGGTTTGTGTGTATAAACACTACATACCTAGAAAATCAAACAGTTTCTATGAAAACGATTGTTTTTGCTGTCGACGGGTCTGACACAGGCTGATGCAAAATATATGTTTGCTTTGATTTTTCTGTAATGAAATAAATAGAGAAAGATGACGTCACGTTTCAATTAATAATTCAGATTCAAGGCCTGATTATGAGTATCTTTTATCACAAATGACTTTTCAAAATTTCAATGTAACAAGTTTATAAATCAGTTTTGATTGATACATTTATATCGTAAAATCTCGAGAATTCACGCGAGATCCACTCACCTACAGCAAACACATTTAAACGTTCTATAAATTAAGTCTTTTCTGGTTATCCAGTCGGAACAAATTTTCAGATAATAAAATGATTCACACCAATAAGAGACCTACTAAATTTTGTGTTTTCATATCATAAAGCAAAATTTACGAGCAATATCACGCCAATTATTTGTCATTTTCTTATAATGTATCATGTCTTCTTAAACTATGACATGACTAGGCAAGTGTTTATGGAAAACAGAGCGAACTGTCATTTTCAAATTGAAAAACATGCGTCCGGTAAGAGTTTCTAACTTAAAGTTTTGCTTTTCGAGGCTGTTGTTTGCACTTGGTGTCAGAATTCCTGTGCAAAAGTAGTCTGCAAATTTTTAGCAGTTTCAGAGTTTCCTGTCTCCCTTTTGCATCGTTTTCGTGTGTTTTAAATCTTACTTTATGTATTGAAGCAAGGGGAGACCACTTATTTCTTCTCGTTAGTGCAATGATCAAGGGAAGTAATACCATTGAAATACAGAACTTGTTACACATGTCCGTGCTGAATGCCACATTTGTTGACTGACTAACGCTTTCAGATTTTATTTAGTGATTTAATTGCAAAGTTTATTGCAAACGTGTGTGCAGACATCATTTTCGCATGATGAAAAGTGAAAAATTTAACATGAAAAAAAACTCATAAAACTTTTCCTACTCAAAGACATCTGAACGAAAGCTGACACTTTCATGATTTACTGAAGGGAACTGGAATACGAAAACACAGTAATAAATTTTGAAGCGTTAAACAACTAGATCTGCAATGGGGTGTGGCAGATTTGCCATTTTAATTCGAGCACTAGGAAGTTTTTACGGCATTTATGGGGCAGTTTTTCGCCACAATTTAGATGAAGTTAATTGTTTTACCTGTGTTTTGCAACATGTTCAAGAATTGAAGATACCAAACAGAACAATGAAAATGAGCCACGTGTCAACGTAGTTTAAAAGCTTCTTTTGCGTTTTAAAGTATAAAATACAAGGTTTAGATACAATATCGTCAATGCCTTAGTTATTTTCATTGATCCTCCGCTTTGATGTCACTTGACTGACTTCAGTCACAGAAAAGACTGGCTTTTCCACGGTCATTAGAGACAAAATAGCTCGTTTATGGACTAATAAATACATCTACGAACTATAAGAGTAAGTACATGCATGCAACGGAATAGCGACACAGTTGGAGTAATAATACACTAACATCATAGATACCTACACTAGAGATGGTACACAAAAGCCTTATTTCTCTCTCCCTTTTTTAAATTCCGCTGGTTAGGCATACATCTCCAGTGACATTTAAATACAAGCTGGTTCTTGTAAATGTTCAAAATACAATCGTTAGCTAGAAAGACTTTTCAATGGCCTTTTCTAGAAGTATCGACATATATAACTGATTCCTTAGATGTAACAAATTGTGTGAAAGAAGAAATGTGTACGTCAAAACACTTGGCTTCAGGTGAAACAGATATAACGGAACTGTCCTTTATGACTAAGGTCAGGGAAAAAAGAGGGTGAGAGAAAAGAATAAAAAAAAAGAAAAAAAAGACTCTTAACAATTGTTACTTGTATGACTCAGATGTGTTTTCTGTTGTAAAGTGAACATTTTATGGTTACTGTTTGGTTGTTGTATACCATCGGTCTAGACAGTGGGAGGTTTTTTACACGATGATAGTTGTGTCTGTCTCAAATACTACAGACATGGTAGCTGAACTCTCTTATAGGTCTATTCATACTGCGTAGGCTAAAAGCCAAGTCGGCATGTAACAGTATATTTAGTTCTTAATATGTCTAACAATGCTTTTTGAAACGTATTCCTTGAAAATATCATTTTCTATTTACGAATGAGTAACTATAACCCCGTACGACATTTGTTCTCACCCTCGAGCAACTCTAGACTCGGTTTTCGACAATATCAAGATATTAGACTGGCCAATGAAAACATGCTGATTTTCCAATATAAAGCGGTTTATCAATTTGAAACACACTAAGCTTTCCGACTTTAAATCTGCGACCTTTTGAAGCGTTTCTATGGAATTGTAGATCTATGTTGTTTGTTTAGCCATGCTATAGGTTTACTAAATGAAATGACAATAAGAAGTTTTCACGAAATCGAAAACTAAATCGAACGATAGACCTGCAATTACTTTCGGGTACAAGTATGTGAAATAAGTGGGACTCAGAATCTGGATATATTTTGTCTACACTATATATTTTGAATGCTGATTGGCTAAACAAAGAAGAAAATGAATTATTGTAAAATCTGCAATCAACATTTTGACGCATGAGTCGTCATGGCGAAATAGATGACGTCACATTTTGCGTTATAAAATACTTTAAAAAAAAGTCCGCGTAAAATATAGCCTGTTGCATTTAGAAACTATATCTTTTTTGTGATATTTAGTTATGTTGGAATCGAAATGATAGTCTTTGAATGTTGTTAATTGTCTTATATTCAACCCTTTGTAGTTCAGCCTACGGCCCTCGTGGTTCATGAAAAACCACTGCGTATCGTTGTTTATTAGACGATGTACAACGCTAAAACGCACATAAGTTTGTAAAAATTGGCCTGTCTAGTCAATAGGAGCTCGATGTCGGGATTATGCTTTTTCTGGCTTTGTTCTGTCCTTTTACATTTATCTAAGAATTATTTTTTCAGTCGGGTACTTCAGTGGTAAAATATGAAAGTTAAGATCCGGGGAAACTAAGATCATATTTTGTTAGCTTGGTTCTTAGATAAATGTAAAAGACAGAACAAAGGCGGAAAAAGTATAATCCTATGAACTAGACGAAGGTACTAGTAATCCTATTTTAAAATATGGTCAACTGACACAAAAACACTACCAGTTTTAGTTATGGAAGCCTGAACTATGACCTGTCAAATGATGTCTACTACACTGTTACAGGCGTCATCACTGTGTAGAATGTGTGGTTGCGTCATCACTGTATAGTATGTGTGGTTCACCTTTTGTGCCTAACGCAACTAAGCATGCTAAGGTGTGATGGGTTGTCAAATGTAAGTCAAAGTGGGTTCCCTCTGATCCTACGCGTCATTACATAGATATTTGTCTTATTACTTCGTGGAGGAGTAGATCTACAAGAGGGTCTGCATTTTCTGTTTCATTTCAAATGGTAGGTTGGGAAATATGTGTTATCTACAATTTTAACGTTTTTAATAAAATTTTATCTCAATAACCAACCTAAAATGTCATAATTTGCATTTTTAAAATGTTTTTTGATAAACCAGGTATATTCAAATTAAGTGTTGTATCTTATTGAATATTTCCTTTAATTATACGAAGTTACAAACACACACACATACTAAAAAACTATTGCACCACATAACCTGTCGTAATTGAATTAAGTAGATATAAAACAAACATTCGTATAAGACAGTGTCAAGTGCATATTGTACAAGTTAAGTGATGTTTTTCAAGGGACTGAGTCAATTTCAATCTGATTCATTAGTTGAAAAATGTAATGGGAAGGGTGAGGTAATTAACAACTTGAAACAAGATTGTATCTCGGCTTTAATTTAAAAATGTTGTGAAACAAGTTGATTTCTTCCGTCGCTAGGCTGATGTAGATTTAAACTCACCTTATATATGCGTCACAATGTCTTAGTACATAGTTATAAAATTTCGACAAACTGTTTTGTATGTAAGGACATGCATTCAGCAGGGTGACTGTATATCGTCTATGTCCAATCATGTCTGTCACATTGCAGTTTTGCAGACACCGTCTCAAATATATAATAATCATCATAATAATTCGTAGGTATGTCTGAGTTTCAAAAGTTTAGAAAGTCTCTTGTTTGCAATGACCTTGACGTTTGACTCAATGACCTCAAAATGAATAACATTCGTCTACTGGCAAAACTAATATTAATTCCAAGTATGAGAGATCTATCTCAAAGCCTTCTTAAGTCACTGAGCGGAAATCGTTTTCAAATACAATGTCACTATGACCTTGACCTTTGACTAGGGTTCATCTACTGTCCATGACCAATGTCTCAGCCAAATTTAACACCTCTAGGGCAAAGCCATATGAAAGCATTAAGCTGTAACCGTTCCTAATGCAATGTTAGTGTGACCTTGACATTTGACCCAGTGACCTCAAAATAAAAACTGTTCATCTACTGTCCATGACCAATATCCCTACACAGTGTGAGAGCTGTAGGTCAAAACTTTCTCAGGTTATTGTGCTGAAACTGTTTTCAAGTGCGAGGTCACTGTGCACTAGACCTTTGATTCAGTGACCTCAAAACAAATAAAATTCATTCACTATTCATGACCAAAGTCCCTATTAAGTTTGAGACAAAGTTTTCTAAAGTTATTGAGCGGAAACTAAAGATCTACACCGACCGACCAAGCAACCGATCAATATACTGTACCCCACTTCTTCGAAAGGTGGTCATAAAAATAGTTAGCTAAATAATTTAAACGAGATGTTGTCATGCATTAACCTTTCCAAGTAGGTAGCTTATTCAGGGGGAATGAATAGTATAATATTTGGAGCCAAGAAGGTTAAGTTCATCTCACTGTATCTAAAACTAGAAAACAATTGGCATGATATATTCTGAGAAATCTTTTTTTGAACTGTAAAAACTACAATTGAGAATTTTTCTCATTGTTTGTAGGCAATGATTCAAAATGTCTCTTAACTTGTTCTGTAGCATTATTGTATTTTAGAAATTGAATTCAGGAAATTGTTCAGGTTTATCAGAAAGGGATCACAGTTGCTAGAAATGGATAAACCTTTAAACGACCTCCTGTCATGTGCTGACACACAGAATGTCACCAGATTTGCTCTATAGCATTTTGTAGTGCTCATTTCCGTAAAAGCAATAACAGAAAACAACAACCACAGAATATCATTCCAATCCACTGCAAAGGGGGCCCTTTATGCTAGACATAGAACTAGTTCAATACCAAGTGTTTTTCTCATGAACAAAGAGCCAGCCCGGTTAGCTCAATCGGTAAAGCACGATATTTCTAATCTCGAGGTAACGGGTTCGATTCACGTGGCTGACCAACTGAAATTATTAACAGTCTTTCGGATGAAACTTAAACCGAGGTCCAAAGTATGGGTGCTATACACCTGGCATGTTTAAGAACCAGGGGAGTCTGTGGAATTGGGACGCTTTCTGTATCTTGCATTATCCTTCGAAACCTAAAATAACTAGCCTCTTATGGGGGCGTTGGCCATGTGGGAAACCGGTACCAACGGTTAAACCCTAATATACGATACGATCATGAACAAATTACTTAAATGTCATCAAGCTGTTCTGAGTTCCACTTATTTCCCATACTTGTACCTGAAATTAATTGCAAGACCACAGTTGGATTTAATTTTGGGCTTCGTGAAAACTACTCATAGTCATTTCATTCAGTAAACCTTTGGTATGGCTATACAAACAACAGACACAGTTCGGCACTACATTCCATAGAAATGCTACAAATAGATGCATGGAAAATTGACATATGAAAATGAAATATTATATGTACATAGTGCATTATTGCTCCTCAATTACTTAGTACTTACTAAATGAATTACATTTACTATGCAATTTTGAGTCCATTACCAGGCCATTTTGTATCAATTGACCGCGACAGACTCAGATGGCCAAATACGTAATATAAAAGGGAAGTAACTCATTCTGAGAATAAATCGTCCACAGCAGGGGAAGTAATTCTTTAAAATGCAGCAGATTTCTGGAAAGGGACTAAAGTCTTTAGAAGTTGACGTTAAATTACGTCCATTATGCAAAGGTCTAAGAAAGGCTATATTTCGCGTTGAAAGATTTTTCTTGTTTTGATTCAAACTGTGTGACTAAATTCAAGGTGCGAACCACCTCTGCACGGTATAAACACCATTTTGATATGTAACCCTAGGCTGTGAAAACAAAAACGCTTAGTCGCACACGCAGGCAGCAGTTTGAACATTGACGTAATTTAAAGCTTTTCTTTTCACCACCAGGCCGAAAAGTCTGCTATAAAACAGCAGCGGGCACTGTGTTTACCTTTGAGTTTACAGATGACACTTTTATATGCCATTAAGTATACACTGAACCGCGACAGTTACGATACATTTCGTTAATGAACATTTCAAAAACATATGAAAATCTCAAATATGACAGATGAAAATGGTATGATAACGATAAAGATGTAAACAAGTTGTGTGGTCCTGGAAAAAGTAAACGATCGCTACTTAATTGTAAATAAAACACACGACGATTATTGCCTTAATTTCATATATCCATTTCAACCCGCGCTACAATATCTGATGAGCCTTAAGGTAAACATTGCAACATTATCTACCTTTATAATCATCTTACGAGCAACTCGAACTTTCATCTCTCTATCTGATTTGAGCAATTGAACCCAAAGACACCGTAAAAATTAGAAACTTCAACAAGATATCTGCGTATCTTTTTAAGAGACTTTTTAAGAATCTGCTAAAGGACATAGGCATCTAGAGTACCCACATGTATGTAGGTACACCACATCAAACAAAACTATCCGGTGTCTTGAAGTTTTGATCACGTTGCACTTCAAACGAATATACGTTGTTTTTGTTAAAATTATTGCCATATCTTTTATTGTTTGCACTGACAATAGTTTTGTTGTGAAATTGTTTGTTGGCAAAAATAAATAAATGCCTGTTAACAAATATTTATAAAAATGATGAAGTCATAAACTTTGTACGCATTGGTACATTTGACTTGCGAAGTAAAGCTCTGTGGTTTTAGGGGAGATGCCGTTTAAAGCAAAGCTATCTCGAGTCAAATATTATGGTAACCACAGATGTTTGTGGTCTAGACCTCACCCCCTTAGGCCTGACCCTCCCCCACCATACATTTCCCTGCCACTCCTGCTCACTGCAGTTGCGTTAAATACATCCTAAAATGTATGTAAGCTAACCAATGACAGATTCAATTCCTTATTCGAATTACCTAAGCCGATCACATGTTTATGGCGACAGTTTATATAAATACATGTATTTGTATATATCCCGCACAACATGGGACCAGTATTTCATTGGGTGTCGAGTCCATACTCCATGCATCTGTGATGGTAACGAGCTTCCCTGCATAATCAAATGCCAGGCTCTTCCATAAACACTTGTCTTTCACGAGAGTTCTTCCACTGCATGCTATGAGTATTTTGTGGCATGATGGCAAACTGAGAAACTATCTCGGTAAAAAAAACAACTAAAAATACGAGCATTATTTTAATATACCTTTGAAGCAGGTTTATAAAATTAAAAACGCGCCTTTTAACACATATGATAAGTTTGCCTCACAGGTGCGTGGTGTGAGTTTTTGCACGCAATACAAAGAAAGACAAATATTGGAGATCGACTTGTAAAAAAAATAGTTTGATGTTGAGGTACAAAGGCGGGTTGAGATGAAAGCAAACCTACCTACAAACAGATTTATATCACCTTATTTTTTCTATAAATTATTCGTTTTTCTTCCCCCCTTCGTCACACATGCAGGGGATGTAACGAAAAGATGATTAACTGTAAAATTTGCCAAACTTAAGGACTGTTTTTCAGTATAATATAATTATAAGCTTTTCATGTGCTCATAACCAATAACCAAAACAAATCGTCAAGGACACCAGAATACATTTCATTTTAGTGCAAAAGTCTGTAATGAGACAGAAATATAATAATTTCATATCATGAAAGGGGCCCCACCACCGTTATCACTTTGTTAGGAACATCAAACAAGTTAGCTCTTCATTTGATAACAAAGACAGTAAACAAATATATAAAAAAGACACCAAAGTGTGATGAGAGCGTTTCCAATGATTTTAGACACATTAAATAGAAAACAAATATTGAAGTAAACTAGCTCGCGGTCGTTCCCTTTGTAAGGTTATGTAATTAATGACTCCCAATGCTTCATTTCAATTGCACCCTTTATAACACATGATATAATATTTACTTAATACTTGGACTTATTTATTTCGCGTTAAGGAATTGACAAACTGAAAAATACCTTTTAAGTAACAAAACACACTCTCAAACGTCTGCCAAATTAGAGCTGAAATGTCCTTTTTACTCTAATATCTAAACTTCACGCCCTGAAGTTTTAATTGTATTCAAACGATTTTCTGTTTTTGATGATTCTACCTGACGAGTTGTGTCCAAGGTCGTAACTGAATACTTACCTTGTTAAGTACAAGGCAACGTGAAAAGTACTATATACTGTTCTTAGGGTTGTTTGATAAAAATGTACTGACTTCTAGTAATGGGCTCTTGGTAAATACAAGACTGTAGAGATCTAAGTTCATGCGCCTACCGGGTAAGATGTTGGGATACCAAAGGATGTGGCATAGCAAGCCAGACCAATCGAATGAATTATTGTTTATAAATGACTTACTGCGAGAAAGGACAATGGACAACGTACACAGCACGTTTGTAATATTAAACAACATGTATATAGATGATTCCATTTTATGCTGTCTAGTTATCACGATAACATTTGTTTGCGGTAAAGTTTCATTTTCCACGGAACCTTCATTATTTGCGGTGCTTTTATGTATTTTAGTATTAATGTTTTTGTTACAGATTTTCAACGCTTTTAAAGAGTCGGGCTCACCAATAGAGTAGCAATGCTAGCTGTAAGCGTCAAGGATCACACCGCGTCTTCCAGTGGACTTGTTGTTGATTCAGTCCGATCACCGAAATACGATCATTCATTTGTGTAACATGTAAGTACATATACATCAACATTTCCTATGTATCAAACATATTCATGCACTTTTCTTTGTTTGGCATGAGCCAAAAACAACTTTGTTTTTAAAAGAGAACATCGCTCTTTTCTTTACACACATATTTTCAATTTCTCAGCTGAATATGACAGTGTCTTATCATAGGTATATATTACTTATCGGTAAAGTGTATTCATTTTGTTTTTTGACTATTACACTATCCATACAGACAAGCACTACTTGTTCTGGTATGATCTCTTTTCTCAAAACCTGCTTGAAGCAGTCATTCTATAATTACAAAAAATCTGGTTTACATGAATTATGTATCACGTTAATAAAGAGTTTATTATATTTATGCAACCCTCTTTTGTTTTATTTCTTACTAATTGAAATCCAGCTTTTCGTGTCTTTGATGCCTCGCGTGCATGCGTCAATGTAGTCATGTTTCTTGTAGTTTAATGCTTTTGTGCAATAACAATGTAATTTTCGGTGCTGACATGAAAATCACATCGTCTCGAGTGTCCCGCAGAACAGCTGCCTGCTAATCACAACGCAAAAATCATCTCAAGTTTGATTTAAACAAGCTTAACCATGTTTTATAAGCCAGTAATCGCCCGCTGCCATCGACAGATTTAAGGCACTTGAAACTGAACTAATATATTCAAAGATTTTTTATCTAGGTATTTAAAAGAAAACCGGGAACGTATAATAACAAAATTATTAAAGCAATCTTGGTAGATTTGTAGTTAAGATATGCCTATTACTAGTATATATTTGTTATAAAAAGGTAGAAAGCAAGCAGAACTTGCACTTACACATGTACCTCAAATACGTAAGTAAACTATCTACTGCAGTAATATAGACTTCTTCAAGAAAGCGAGTTATTAAACAGAAACAATAAAGAATGCATTTAGTATTTTGTCAACGTAACTGTGCAAGTGAAATTGATTAAATGAACGTTAATTTTGTCGGTTAAACATTTTAACCAAATGTTCCTGCTTTGATTAAATATCGGACTAAAAGTCAGTGGTATGACAATCAATGCAGTTGAAGGACTTCGATGTTTTTATATGGACAAGTCGACCAAGTCCTATCCCAGTGTCGTCCTACCGGCAAACTGGAGTCGTACAAAGATTGCAAGATGGTCTTTATTCGGAAGTGACCTTTAAAGCAGGTTTACTACATATGCTTTCAGTTTATGTTTGAATTTATTTGTCATTTGGACCACACTCGACCCTTTTACATAGTTTTATATACGGAAAAAGGCGTAGCGAATGCCGATATGCTCCGAATGATTTTTTGTATGAACTTTACTGTATGAAAAACTAAAAAGACCCTGCGGTTCGTCGCTACTCAGACATACTTTTCAACGTTCACTTTCAACTTTCAGAATTTAATATTTATAGATGAGGCTTTTTTAACCGTGGTTGTTTCGACATTGAGGCAACATTGTCACACCTTTCAGTACAAACCTCGATGGGACGTTACACATTCACGGACTAATTTAAATATGCTCAGATTCTCGCAGGATTCATATACATGTACAATGTAAATACATTTACTGCATACTTTTTTATTATCTGTCTGTTAGCCTTAAAGTAAGCAAATTGAGTTAATACTTCAGTGGACCACACCTCTGTTCGCTTTGAAAACGAACTGAATCAGTTTGTAGTATTCATTTTGAAATCTTATTATAAGATGATTTGTTTTCCATTGTGTTACAAAATGAACTATAAACCATACCATAGAAATGCTTACATAGCTAATTTCGTTGCGCTTTTGAACTGATTAGCACGGAAGCAAACCACTTCATAGTTAGATTTAGTAACAGCAATTGTATTCTCTGAACTCTTGGGGCACCTGAAGCATAACTATATAGTTGCACCAGGTATCTAGAGTTGCAACAGATATCTAGAGTTACAACAGATATCTAGAGTTGCACCAGATATCTAGAGTTGCAGTTGCACCAGGTATCTAGAGTTGCACCAGGTATCTAGAAATGCAGTTGCACCAGGTATCTAGAAATGCAATTGCACCAGGTATCAAATTACTAAAGTTGCTGCACCAGGTATCTAATGTATATACTGACAATAACAAGTCGAGTGATTCTGTTAAGTTTCTGAAAACAAATGGCACGTCCAGGCCTTGGATGGGTTTTGCGGCCATTTATTTGGAAGAGCGCGGCCCTATTTACATTTTTGCGAGTCGTGCTGCTTACAGTGAAGCATTAGAAAACACCAAACGATTAAAAAGGAAGAAGCATCCTCGCAGCTTTTGGTCCTATCTGCCATAGCTAATTATCGTCTGCGAATATCAAATTGTTTGAAGTAAAATCACATTGCGGTGACTCTCCGCAATTTTTACTGTCTGTCTTATGCAATAGCTGTTATTTGTCTGAACATTTATTACATTTTTCATGTCAGAATATTGGTTTGGGTGATTTTGACCTGTACGGTATTTAGGGTGTTGAAGAAAACTAGGTGCGGCCGTGTACAGAAATAGAAATTTTCCTTGTCGAAAGTGGGAGTAATGTCGTAAAAACGCAATTTTCAAGGTGGAGAACTCATCAAAAGAAAATTGCTTCTAACATGAATGCACGTTTTATATTCCATGGTCATTAGTAGTTATTGCCCATGAAATTATGCAAATTATGTGTAACAGCGTAGCCATGGTAACATAAATGCAAGCATCCCAACTATGTAACATGTAAAAGCGATAAATGAAACGATACTGCAGTGGTTTCTTTTATGTCTATCATCTTCTGACCTGTATGTATGTATTTTAGAGTTTTATCGTCGGTACTGGATCATCCATAGGACAAACACTCCCAGAAGAGTTTAGTTATTTTAGGATTCGGGGGAGAGTGCACGATACAGAGCGCGCCCTGTTCATGAGACATTTCCTGGTTCTTTAACATGCCCATGTACCGATACATCGACCTAGTTTTCAAGGTCTCATCTGAAAGACCATTAGATATGTTAGTGGGGGAGCGGGGATCGAACCTGCGTAACATCGGTATGTATCCTTTCCTTCACGTCTTTATTATTTTTCATATAAAGAAGGCATTTCATACTATTATAATTCAAAAGTTCAGTTTGGCATGCTCGTATGTGTGTTATTTTTAAAAAAATACACAAGCTGAAGGCAGTACTAGGTAAAGGCGACAAAGCAGTGGTCCGTCTGTCCGTAATGTTTGTCCAGAGCACCGTGCAACATATTGTGTTGAAATTTCCTATAATCATTATACAGGACTTGAAGACACAGGGCATGTGTAATAACCATCCCATCATGCAACTTGAGGAAATGAGGGGCGAAGCGTTATTTTCAACACACCCAACTCATCTTGTTTATTTATATCTGTATTTTATTTTTGTTTTGTCCTGGACGCAAACAGTATTAAAACATTAGATGACAGTAAAAAGAAAAACAGGAGCATGAGTTCTGTAAATGTCTCATTGAAGTTGTTTTGTTTTTTCTCTTTGACCATATTTATGTTAATGAACCACTAAGACTCAAAGATAGAAAAACACTTATAATTATTATTGCTTTCCAAAATGTAAATGATGCTTGAAACCCCAAGACACAAGGTAACATGCGTTGAGTAAAAATAAACATATTTAGAAAATTGTTTTAAATCAATGTTTTTTTCAACTTCAAACGGGTTTACATTTTTGAAAATCTGCAATATAGCAAGAACAGGTGGCAGCATACACACCGACAATTGTTTCATAGACCAGTTTGTTTCAGGCTCTTAGGTTATGCTAACTTCTCACTATGTGCTCTGTGTTCGGTATGCACTTAAAACATCTAAAGAGCATGTATACGCACAATGGTCGTAAGAAAAATATAAAATATCATTATCTTTCGACAAAGTGGGTGGTGCTTTCGTTGACGCGCCTTTACCACACTAAAACAACAAAACTAGACCAGTTTCTGGCACTTAGGACAGACTTAAATCAACAATGGCGGACATTAATGGCGGTTTTATTCCGGAGAGTTCATGTTTTCCAATCGGTGCCAACCTCCGATCATAAGCAAGCTATAAAAGTCAGAGGAAAGCTTCAGGAGAGTGCCATTCAAACATTCATGGCTTCCTGAACGCCTTTCCTTGTCTTTTGCAATTGAGAACAACAGTGATGCCAAGAACAGGTGCCCGTATTAAAATTAACGCATGCGCAGTTCTATATAGAATGATAATTTTAATTAATTGCTTTGGAACAGGTATGTGTTGCAATACGTCTCTAGAGGTCGAGATGGTGGGATACTAGTACCATAATTGAATAGGAGTGTCGATTTCAGTTTTTATTGACAGGTGTGTTAAGTCATGAAATTATTGTTCTCAACCTACGGTGAACTACAACAGTGATATTGTCCGTTTATGTTCATGTATAAACGACTTATAAAGTGGGGAAACTCATCTCTTTACTTCTGTCTGTGTGAAGATTTTAGGTATGAACGTCTATTTTTCTACGCTGCATGGAACTGGGCGGAGATGGAAGTTGCTGATGCGCACGCGATGGAAAGCATCTTCTCTGTTCCTTGTATGACAACCGTAGCCACAAGTTGACGCCACGAAAACGTTTGGAAAATCAAACTGCCAATTCCAATTGCTCACTATCTAAAAGACAGTGCCTTGTCGACTATGGTTTAACTGAATTTAAAACGTAGGATATCAGCCAAAACCCCCAAGAGTAATATCCCCTTGAAATAAATGGATGAACCCTATAGTTAATGTGCATATGTAGGTCACACGATGCAGAGTCAATATCTGTTAATTCGCAGCATATTATATGTAATTCGTCGATCACCATTCTACCCTCTGAAGATTTAATTTTATAGGAAATCCTTCATTTTTTCATTAAAAAACTAGCATCTGTAGGATGTCGATGCCGTTCTATACTTTTTTTCTATACGAATTTTTAAAACGTTTAGTGCGAATTCTGTACTGTACATCGTTTTCGAATTACCCCATTTCCTAGAGGCTCGACTATTTCACCCAACGTTCTTGTTTGCACACCAAATTATTGTTTGCATTGACGAAGCTCTGTCATTAAATTTAAAGAATGACTTTATCATGCGGACAGCAGACCGACTTCAATTGCAAAAAACAGTTAGTGAAAGTATGAATTAAAACCGTGCGTATAATGTATCAGGTTTTAGGCGTTAGAGATATATCATAGTCTTAAAAGTTAAAATACGAGACACTCGAATCAGATATCTGTTAATCAATTATTTGGAGTATAACAGACAAGCGGGATATAAGAAGAATCTATAGGGTACAAAAAAAATGGGAAATTCATTTACAATGTACATGTAATTTGAATTGAACTTTTTAAGATTAAAATTGAAAATCCCCAGCGTAAAACTCTGGATGCGCCTCATACAGATAATAAAACACTGACAGCAAATTAAAATGTGTAAGCTATAATCATGAATTTAGAAAAGATTTATCACCATAATTTAAAGACACAAGCAAAATGTTAAGAATCGGGAACTTGTAATTATAAATGCTTTTTTTGTTTCATAACTGTTCTGCAAATGTCTTTAATTGCTACGAATATAGGTAAAACAAAACTGCATCTTCGCTTATCAAGAAAGTATTAAAAGAAAAACCATAAATGTGTCCCCAGTGCTATAGCACTGCCCCGTCCCCCTTCCCAATATTTTTTCTCCATGTAGCAGACCTAAGTGTGGCTAAATTTGCCTTACAGATTTAATTAAAATTGTGCTAAAAGAATAAGACTTACCTTTTAAAAAATATCCCTTTATCGAATCAATAAATTTATTTTACTGTTTAAAAAGTTCACAACAATGTTTATTATCTTATACCGTCGTGTCATATATCATTGAATTGTAAATAGTCATTGATTTGTGATATAGAACATGCTGTATACAATGTTTCACGAAACAAGGCAAGACGAAAATGTCCAAGCACTTTCCGTATTTGTATTTTTTTATCATTGTTTTACTCCCGGCATCTGACTCATTTAAAGATCTTGTAAAGTTGACGCATTACATTTTCAAATCCGTCCTCACATGTTTTTCATGCATTTGTCACATTTGTACAGTTTAAATTTAAAATGTTTAAAACAATTTCTGTCATTTTGATTTGACAACGTTCAAAAAACCATCCCTGTCATTTTCAAAGTTTTGTTACAATTAAAACATGAAGTATACAGAAGTCTTGTTAATCTAACTGGCATATTAAATCACGCTTAATCATGCTTGTTTTATATTTTAATCTCTCAAGGTGTTTAATCTGCTGACGATTTAACTTTTGTCAGTGTACAGATGTTTGGAATTAAGCTATACCATGCCTAGGTATTGCTCAACAACAGTTAATGAGGTGTGGCTAAACGTTCCCCTCGGTCTTTATCGTTGTATTACAATAAATAAAAAGTGCATACAAGGCTCGCTGAAAATTGTTTATCCGTGAAAACGAGTTTCGTGTAAAGATGTTTACTTTAATACTCCTTTTCCAACAAAAGTAGCAGACTGCGTTTATTGGCGGCCACTTCTGTCCCAGGTCACGGCACGGAATGTATATAAAAGAGAAGCGTGCTCTAGAAAGCAATCAAAATATGTACCCTCACACGTTTGTACTTCCAAACAAAAAGCCCGGAAAAGAAAGGCTGACTGACGTATTATATAGACCTCATTAATATGCCAAAAGAGTAACAACGGCAAAAAGAACTAACACGAAAAGAAAGACCAAGTAAGTTTCAAATTCCAGGTTAAAGGCATCAGTGTTAAGGAAGTACGGGAAATACCCTGCTTTTGTCAGAGGGACAAAAACACCGCCTCCGTAAAATCTTAAAAGTACAATTGATTTCTTGTGTATGACCTAATTAGTAATTATTCATCTAATAACTTAGGTAGCATAGTATTTCCATGTCAGTGCGGGCATTTACCTTAATACTTCGGATAAAAAAAGGTATCTTCCCTTCCCTCATATGACACCAGTACTGTTTTTTCCAGGAAGCGGACTAGAAAGTGACTCGATATTCACAGTCGAGCTAAAATAAATTAGTATAAACTAAGTAGTATAGATCTCATTATATAAGTCCTATATGCGAGATATTACATTTTTATGCTAGGTCACACTTGCCTTTTGGACAAACTTTAATTATCTATATGTACATTGTATACACTTTCCTTCTGACGCGTGAGCATACATTTTGATCCGTGAATGTATCCAATTTGCTATACAGTGTATATTACAGCCGCGCTTATCATATGCATTCCTTAGCAGAGTAGCCTCCCTTATTTGAGGGATCGACAACACGTTCTAGAACTGCGGATTTTCCATAGATCAGCTGTCGCCTGCTTCTAAACTGTCAGGCGACTTGACAGACGTCACTGATATCAAGAGATAGGGATTTTCGTCCTAGGGTTGTAGTGGACACTTGAGCGACCTTGATTTCATTGATTGGGAGTTTTGTTTACGGCCCTGGTATTTCCTTTTTGTCCAATTGGCTTAAACGCACACTCCTTTTCGCAGGGAAATACATTGAACGACCATCCACACTGCAGGATTTATAAAATGCAAGCAAATCAGAAAAAATGCTTCGTATAACCAAAGTTAATGCCAGATCAGCTTCCACATTATGCCATTGAAAGACCGTCATCAAAGACAGGCCTACTAATGGCATACAATATGCCTATTCTTTTTATGTAATATCTTTTCTATAGCTTCACGCCATATGTAAACTACAATGTTGTTGATGCTTAGTCCTCTATTTGTCGGTTTACATTGTTTCGATCGTGACTTGGTGAATTAGTGTCCTTTCTTACCGGCTTTCTTTTTTTATTTCATCCGTGTTAAAAGTTTGTTTATTTATTTCAGGCAGTTTGACCTTTATTATGAACATCAACACACCGTTTCATGTGCTTTGATTTACTTATCGGTGACATATCTGTTTTAATTATATATCTGATGACGACGTAAGTTTCCTTACATTGGTAAAAGATAACTACGCCGGCCAAGGTCTTCGTCGCCAAATGCATTGCATTATGAAAACATATACATGTGTCTTTGGAGGTCGGGCTAATACTACGCCCACGCACGTGCAAAGCAAGGTTCATATTCGCACTTCTGTCCATATGCTTTATATAGGAATAGTCATTGATCCGAAACTGTGACCGACCCGGCAACGTCTCTTGCACAGAGAAAATGTACTAGGGTTCGAGAAAAGGGCCCAATGTGCCTCCGTCAGCCATCTAATGCAAATTATATATACAAATAAAACATATGTCGTCAGTCAGCTACAACGGATATAAGCAATAAGATGTTCGAAAGCGATGGCAACATCTTATCAGGGGTGGGTATCAGGAAACATCAGGGAGTTTGGAACTCATTATACGTAGTCCTCGGTCGGACCACAGGTACTTGACACTTAGATATGCCTATTACCAAACAAAATAAGAAAATGTATCTAACGGAGTCAAAACAGTCATGCTGGTTTACATAGAAAACTGCTGAAAAAGACCAGATTACTATTATAAATACTTTCAAGTGCCGACCACGAAGCAGCTAGTGTACGTTATCCTTGAAATCGGCGCTGGATGGTTCACTGGCTCCAGAACAAAACAGTGAAATATTAATAAGTAAAAGGGATATTTCAGGGCCTTGTGACCAAGCTAGGGCTACCATATCTTGTCTCAACACTGATTGAAATTTGTGAACTACATCGAAAATAGTAGGAACAATAATAGATACTGTAGTCTCAGTGAATCCTTTTGACGGCGTAGATCTATTACTTTAGTGTACATAAAAAGGAGGTTTTAAACGAAATTGTATTCAAAAATTTAATTATCAAAAATAGAAACCCATCCAACTCGGTCAATTTTCATTTTATATTAAGTAGTTGTTATAATTCATAAACGCTATCCGCCTTTGTGGTGTTTACTCGTTTCTATACTTTCAGTTAATTTCACTTCTTTCAGGTAGTTTTGTCGCTATTCGGAGCCTCTTTGCTATTTTCCCCACAAGCAGCCCCAGCTGTCAAACTATTTTACAAAACTTGTTTCATTTTACATGACGGAATCTTACAGATTAAAGAGTGATACTCTCTAAAACTCGCTAAAATTGTATACCTATATATTAATGAGATATTTAGTTGAATAATTGTTGGGGTAAAAAGTATACATACAAGTGTGTAATTGGGTTTAGTTGCACGAATTCGGATGGGTCTAGAGAACAAACTGGTTTTGCATTTCTAATCCAGGTAATTACTCCAATTCAGTATTAGAGCTTAAATCGGTAAACCTCAGGAACTTAATTTGTTATCACTTTATCTTTTTCGCCTCCGCTTCGAAGTGGAAGTGAGATATAGGAATTGTCTCCATCAGTCCTTAACATATCCTGTCCACTCCATATCGCCTTAACCCCTTAAAGGATTTTGATGAAAATTATGTCAAATGTTCATCAAGAAGATGTGCAGAACCCATGAGGTGGTCACGCTGGTGTAGGTCAAGGTCACAACTTTGCGTAAAACGATTGAGTTTAACATTTCCTGTCTGCTCCATACATGTATATCCTTGACCCCTCCAGGGGCGCAATTTATTTTACACAGACTTTAATAGATAGAAATTTAAACATCTTGTTTGCTGATGCTAAAGGCCTTAATAGCTTAGATATTTAGCATGTAGCATTGCCTTGTGGATCACTACTAACTTAAAGTTGTTCAAATTGAAAGCCAGGGTCAAGATTAACTTGGGTCACTCTATTTTATATATTGGGCTTAATACATTGTCTATGGAAAACTTAAAAAATCTTCTTGTCTAAAACCACAAGGCTCAGAGCTTAGATATTTGGAATGTAGCAGTGTGTATATAGTGGGCCTCTACATATATTTTTGAAATCATGACCATAGCTTATAATTGACTCTTCCTGTGATGTGATTGTTGACCTTGTATTATATCCAGTGGTAGCCAGGTGAGCCGTACAGGATCATCTTGGCTCTTTGGTACCTGACATAGGAGTCCTGGACTCCTACTATCAAACTCCTACTAAATGCCTGGCATGCAGAATTATGCGGATAGAAAAATAAAGAAGTCTATCGGTACACAACATGCGGCAGTATAAGTGGGCTTCAGAGCAAAATATAAGTTATATGATAAATTATTACAATCTTTATCTTAAGTTAGAAAGGTATAATTAACAACAGACAGAAGCTCATAAGAGCTTCCGAGCCAATCACACAGATGTTGTTGTATGATCACCATTCATGGGTGGCCTTACTTTTGGAGCGAACGGGAAAACCCAGTGTACAATCTGGTGACCACCTTTCATTTCACTTACTACACAGGACTGGGATTGAACCCAGGTTACATTGGTGAGAAGGAAGTGCCCTAACCGCTGTGCTAAAGTATGAACATGATAAATAATCAAAATAGATTGTTTGCAGTTTGAGCAAGTAAAGCAAGCTTAGTAGTCTACAAAGCAAGCTATAGACTACAAGTGAAACCTTTAAATCTATGTTAAAGTACTCATTTAATTTTGTTTAATTTTGCCATTTTTTATTTACAGGTTGTTCTACAGCATTTTATGACCGATGCATATTTTGTGCAGTCATGGGTCAGATGTTGTCAAGACAGTCACAAAATGCAAACAATGACTACCAGTACCATACCATTTTCAAGGCAGTAGAAGCTGGAAACTTGCATCAGCTGAAACGCCTCGTAGACTTAAATTCAGCCACAGAGATTCAGGCTATTAAAAAGGATGGAAAAACTTTATTACATACTGCAGTTTTTCATCACAAATTAGACTGTGTTCAGTTTTTGCTTGAATTTGGCGTAAGTGCTAATGTTATAGACGACTTTGGAAATACCCCGCTGCTAGAAATTTTTTCCAAAGCTCAAGATAATGCATGTCTGGCCTATCATAAGCCTGAGTGTCTGGAAAAGCTGGTTAACTTGTTATTAAGATTCAAAGCTGACATAAATGCAAGAAGTGCAGTGCACAGAACAGCCCTTTTGAAGTCGATGATTCATAGACACAGGCTTGCGGAAATCTTGTTGAAAAATGGCGCGGACCCGAATATTGCTGATGAAGATGGCTTACTTCCTATTCATGTGTGTGCCACATATTCCTGTCTCCCACTTCTGAAGCAGATCATAGCGGCCGGCACTGACATTAACGGTAAAGACAGTAAAGAACGAACAGCACTGTATTTCTCGGTACTAGCTGGACATCATAAAGTGTTCAGTGCACTGATACATAGTGGCTGTGATATTAATATGGGATCAAGATACGGGTTTCCTCTGCAGACGGCTATTATTAAGTGTCGATTAGAAATGGTTGAAACCTTACTTCAAAATGGCGTGGATGTGCAATGCAAAATTTCTGAATTCAGACAATCATATTCCCGAGTTAGCGACTATGTCAATCTGGCTTTACTTGCTTCTCATGCTCAGATAAACAATCCAGGACTGGCTTTGGCTAAAGACAGTGCAATTGAAAAGACCAAGCTATCACTGCAGATACTGTATCTTGTTATACAGGCAGTAGGTCACATAGGGAATTTCACTAAAAGTGCCTTTATAAAGACAAGAAGACCCACACTGGAAGGAGCAGAACTGTTACAATGCAACAGAATGATAACGCAGCTGTTGCGAAAGCTGGCTTTCATCCATGGAATGAGCAGGAATTTGAAGCCATTGGACGGCTTGCCAAAGTTGGGTTCGGACATAGATACACGTTCCCTGCAGAACATCAGTAGAATGAAAGTACGAAAACTTATTGCTGACTCGGGAACGAATGTTATCTTTGCTGTACAGCATTTAGACTGCTCCAGGGTGTTGAAAGATGTAATACTTTTGAAGGATGTTGTGTGAATTCAATAGTTATGACTATGGTACTTAGGGTGTTCAGTCATAAAATGTACATTGTCAAGTAACTGTGAAAAAAATTTATTTTGAATTTTCAATCATGGGACTATGGAGTTCCATGTGCATTAGGAGAAGTGATTCTGATTTTTGAAATTAGTAAACTAAACATATATTAGGTATTTTTATGGGGAAAAAAATGGAAAGAGGCCAGCTTATATAACACTTAAGTTTCAGCTGTATGAAGATTTGTAGTGTATTTCAAGTTTATAAATTTTTTGCTATTTTTTGTAGACAAAAAAATCAGTATGTAGATTCTCTATTACATGTATATTAAATATGTAGAAGTCAAGACAATATAAAACACTGTGATGTTTATATGGAAAATAAGGGACCAGAACACAGTCATGCAAAAACTTTATACATGGGCTGGGTCTGACATTGATCCAGTTTAGCTGGGATGTGTTGACACTGATCATCTACAATGTATGTGGTTTCCTCATTTTTGTGGAGCACTCAGGTGGTGGCTTGATATAGTTGTCTCTGGTAGTTAGTTCTAAGTGTAAAAGTGTATGCTTGCTTATGCCTGTCTGTGCATCTGTGTGTCCCAGTTGTAAATTCCTCAATCATGCATTGAAGAACTTTGAATGACTTTGCATGATTGTTCAACAAATTGGGAACATAGTTTTGTGGTTCAAAGATCCAGTCACACTAAATAAATGGGCAGAATAGACCTTGACTGGAGTTTGGTCATTTGTGGGGGGGGGGGGCTTGACATGTTAAAATGTAAGTCCCAGATTCCTTCTGTCCATGGTGTTGTACTTGACTCCTCTTAGAATAGCCATCCTCTATTTCTTTTTGCCCTGGATTGCTTTTTCTGACTTCAGTCAGTCACAATCCATTTTCACCTTACAATTATAGGAAACAAAGTGGTTCAAGACTGTTTCATTAGAGTGTGTACATATTCTCAGGGAAAAATTAGGGTCAGATAATGTTGCAAGCCACTGACAATTTGTTCGAGTTTGTAGAAGTTGTCGTTACCATCTTGTATGTTTTTAATCTCCTTGATGACACGTTGTTCCCAGTAGTTATAATCATATTGTCATAACACAACTGATGTTGACATTGGCATGCACAGCTGATGTCTTATAGAATGGGATTACCATAAGGTTGACAATTTATTCCAGTCAGACAACACTTTTAAAGCCCTGATTTACTGGCATCTTTCGTTTCCATTTGAATACTGTTGGTATTACTGTTGTGATGAACTGACAGTACCAGTTCTTGAAAACAGAAGAAAATAGATAGCAATGTAATACAGAACATGTAGATTTATTTGCTTGGGGTATGATCTATAAACATGTTGGACTGGAACAGACATTAGTAATTTAGCTAGTACAGTCATATTTTAGATAGTTGCAAATGAAACAAATTTGAAAAACAAATGCAGATCTATTTGAATGAAACATCCTTACATTGACCTTTTTCAAAAAATAGAAATGGTTCTGGTCTATTTCACACAAGGGCCACTGTTACTAAAACAACTGACCTCTTCTCATTTACCAAAAGTAGGAAAGTCACCAAACTTGCCCTGGAGCATCTCCCAAGTTCTACATCAACATGCAGTACATGTACTACAATATTATAAGTTCCTTAAATTCTTGACAGTGCTGCAGAATACTACTATACTTAAATTACTTAACACTCAGTCTGCTACAATACACTGTACCTGGTGACATGAATCACATAGTTGGCCTTAATGAAATCCAGGTTACTCCGATGAGTGACTTTTACCAACTTGGTCCTGTTGTTTTATTTACATGTTAGTGTGAAGCAAGTTTATAGAGAAAACTATGAATTAAATGGCCTTACCCACAGTCTTCACTGGTCTGCAGACATTTTTAACAAGAGTATTTCATTGTAGTGTTGGTTTTCATACTACAGTATTGCATTACATCCATCCTGCTCTCAGTGCCTTTTCTTAACCAGTGTTATTATTAGTCTAAAATGACACCTACTTTGGTGCTATAGAAAATTGTCATAATGGGTCCTGAACCCACAGTACTCCAGGAGGAGTTTATTTTTGCTATGGAGTTGAATAGGTTGCAACAATGTGTACTATATTGACATGCAAATGTTTATCATATTGAAATGGTATGCATATTGACATGATGTTCAGATGTTCACAAACATTGGGTGATGTGCTAATGTATGTCATATAGTGACATGATATTTAAATGTTACTATATTGACTTGATGTGAAAATGTTTATCATGAATGACATGATGTTTGAATGTTTATCACATTTACATGATGTTTAAATGTTTATCATATTGACATGATGTACAAATGTTTATCTTGTTGAGGTGATGTGCCATATTGACATGGTGTTCAATTGTTTATGATATTGATATGATGTTCAAATGTTTATTATATTGATATGATGTTCAAATGTTTATTATATTGATATGATGTTCAAATGTTTATTATATTGAGGTGATGTTCAAATGTTTATCAAATTGACATGGTATGCAGGGCACATGTTTCAGCTTGCTCAATCCAACATGAATGTCACAGTGAGTTACGATCAAATAGCTATACAGTATTTCAAGTCAACTTGTCTCTTAAACTCTTGAAAGTTGAAACTTTTCACAACTGTACTTTATATTGAAATAATGTACAAGGTCATTCTTAGAGGTCAAGGCAAATTTGTGGAAAAAAATATTTTTATATCAGTTGAACATCATTCTAGTGGCACATTGAAATTGTTACTAATTATTTCACAGCTTTTCAACAGGTGTATTGCTGGACATTTCTTTTCTGTTAATGGATGAGTATTCAGTAGACTGAATGTAATGGGAACTCGCAGTACAGTCATTTGATTTTTTATTGTTGTAGAATATTTATCTTTGTTACTGATTTAAGATATCTATGTGGGTGTAAG
This sequence comes from Saxidomus purpurata, assembly GCA_022818135.1. NCBI lineage: Eukaryota > Metazoa > Mollusca > Bivalvia > Venerida > Veneridae > Saxidomus > Saxidomus purpurata. The sequence continues at coordinate 39,141,312 of JAFMSR010000015.1, forward strand.
TAATGCTAGATCTATTGTCACTTTCGTTGTTGTAGGAGTTTAACACCCATTCCAAGTGGTCATTTTCAACAAGCAGTTTACCTAACCATCGTACCGGGTAAGAACCAGTACTAGACTCCTATTCTCCACAAGAAACTGTCAACTTTCTCACATAAAGAGACATGGTTGGTTGCAGGGCTCAAACACATGAAGTTCAACGTAAATCAATGAGAGATTGATGTGACTCTAACCACTGGACCACAAAGGCGGACATATAGTTGCAAATGAAAATTATTGTACATGAATTGTAAGGGGAAAATATATACAGCAAACAGGTACTTGCAGTCATCTGTGGCGCTAATAAAAATTGTGAAAAACTGTGAAAAAAATAAAAAATAAACAGGTTGTGCATGTCTTTACTTAAATCTATTTGCAGTGAAACCTTTAAGATATTATATACTGAAGTATTAAAGGGTAAGTTTTGAACTAGAGAGCAAATTATCCCCTCCCTTCAAGCCATGTTTCATGACAAATTGGTATGGTAAAAAAATCTAGTTAGGGGGTCTTTCTTAGGGCAATTCTGTGAAATTATTATTAAAGATTTTCGTATTGATTAGTCTACATTAAACAATTGCCCTGTGGTGGGGCCAATATTGGTCCCAGGTGAAAAACATTGTGCAAACATAATACAGGAACACTTCAAATTGCTAAACTCATTTGCTTGTGCTTTTAGACTGGAATAATGTTTAAAGTTTGGTGTATGTGCGTGTCTCAGTCAGTCCAGATGAGCTTGTCTGGGTTTGTACTGTAATTCCCTCATACATTGAAGGACTTTGAACTCACTTGATAGAATTGTACACCACTATGACAATGGAATGGCATGTCACATGCAAGACCCAGGTCCATAGCTCAAAGGTTAAGGTCACACTTAGAGGTTAAAGGTAGAAAATGGACACGTCAGATGTTGTTCAGGCTGTAACTCCCTCATACATTTAAGGATTTAGATTTCACTCGGCACAGCTGTTTACCACAATGGGACGGCTCGTCCCCCTCAATACTCCAGTCGTAGCTCAAAGGTCAAGGCTACACTTGGGAGATTAAAGGTCAAAAATGGACATATGGCTGCATCTTCCTGAAAGATTTTGAATAGACTTGAGACAATTGTTTGCCACAATGGGATGGTTTGTCACATCCAAGACCCATGTCTGTAGCACAGTTTGCAGGCTCGACATTTTGCCCATAGGCATCTAGATGATAGTTGCTGTCATGGAAACCAGAATTCTGAATTGATTGGAATTCTTTCAAAAATGTTTAAGTATCACCAAAGGAACATTATAAATGTGATGACAACAGACAATGGATGATCACAATAGCTCACCCTGAGCATGCTGTACCGAGGTTACCAAAAAAGCTTACTAAAATAACCGATATCCAGGTGACTGTTCTACATAACACTGGTACAGGGTTTGTAGTAAGTTTTACTGGTCTAAAGGTCACACTAATAGGAAGTATGTTTTAAAGTGATACCGTTTCCTTAATAGATTGATCATGTACAACTGGCAGGCATTCAGCCTATACAGGAATATGATGTTACCATCCCAGCCAAACATCTGCAATGTAATGTCTAGCAATATAACAGACTGATAAAATTTAGTGTTAATAATTATTTATTAAATTTATAAAATAAAATACAGTAATTTGATTAAATGTTTTATCTAATATGTATCACAGAGGGTACAATATTCAATACATGTATAGATAAACTGCGTAGTATAGCGAGACATCAACTGACAGATCACCGAGGTTGATAAAAATCTTCAACATCCAAACAAGGTAGGTGCATTCACCATTACTCTGCTACTCCTTTGAGTTAATGACAACACATTATATGCACAACTGCTTCCAGCAAAATTTTATACTGATGCACTTGTGAAGTTTCATGAAAATCCAGGTTATTGGAGAACATGGAAAAGAATTTACTTGTATAAATATCATAATATAAATCTTCAAAGTCTCATAACTTGTACAGAAATCAGTGAAGAGGAAAATAGATAAAAAGATCTGCACAACTACAATTTTGGTAGTTAACATTTCTACAATGTTTCAGTAAAATCTATCTAGGCATGTAGGAGGAGTTGCATGAACAAATTTTTGTGATAGCACCAAATCAATATGCCTCCCTACCACTATGTGGGAGGTTTGATTAAGGAGTTAAAGGGCCATGTGGCACCAAAGGGAAGATCTGACAGCTAACCAATGGAAGATAACAGCTGATAAGGTCTGTGAAAAATATTCATAAAAGCAGACCAAGACAGAGATACTAATCCATCAAGTTTTAGAAAAGAATTACAGCTTCCTAACTATAACACACTTGTTTTTACCTAACTATAACACACTTGTTCTTACCTAACTATAACAAACTTGTTCTTACCTAACTATAACAAACTTGTTCTTACCTAACTATAACAAACTTGTTCTTACATAACTATAACAAACTTGTTCTTACCTAACTATAACAAACTTGTTCTTACCTAACTGTCTGTAATGATAATCATAAATGCAAGGTAAACAGAAATGCTATAAAGGTGAACATAATATTGTTGATGCAACATATTTCACTGCATTGATGGGCAATATAAACTTAAATATAAATGTAAATAAATGTTCAAGACATCACATGACTGTACAAAAATGTACCTAAACTGCTTCATATTGTGTGACACCATTACAATACCATCTACAGTCTATGGTCAAAATGTGTTTCCAGAACTTTCTTAAAATGTGTTTCTTAAAACCTATTGGTAAAGATTTTTGTCAGTGAATTCAAACACAATCATCAGTTCATCAATTAATTTTATGAGATTAAATTTTAAAGCTGACATTGTTTAAACATAGCAGAATCTGTGTTAAATCGATTTAGAAGTCTACAGTCCTGTAATGTGTAAGTAGTTGTCTTTAAATGATAAATTTGTAAGAAACATGCTAACAAATAAAATAAAGATCAGAAAAAGTTTGACTGCTGGTGAAAATTTCATGAAAATACCATCTAGAGATCATGGTTATTCTTTTATGAAATATTCAGTAAATTTAAATGTTGTGGAAACCATTTTGATCAGGAACTGTTAAATACTTGAGTTCTTTCTTGCATACCAAATCAGAGTATCTGCAGTTTTTACCAGTGCTGGAAAATCCCACCCCCCCATGTAATATTACTCTTGTGAATTACTTGTGACGTAACATTATAAACATTGTGACATCACTTTCCCAAACACAGCATCAGAGTAACGCTTGTTTTTATATTATAATGCATAATTTTGATAAGTTTGCATTTAAATATCTATTTTATCATGAAAGACGGCATGCAAGAAAAAGTTTCTACCATGAGATACTTGGTTCAGATGGAAATATCCACGGATATGATCGATGATCTGAACCGCTTGCTCATGGAAAACTATTAATATCTCCTGAATACAGACAAGCACTTGAAGGATAATGTAAGATGTAAACAGCAGATAAAAGTAACATTTTGCAAGTACATTTATTTTAAACAAGCATGTGCCATAAAATAACAAAAAATCTGATTAAATAATATTTAATTATATTTTGTGTACATGTTGTGCACGGAACAAATAGGCAATGTGACATCATTAAGTTAGAAACCTTTGTGACGTCATTGTTGGCAACAATTGTGTGACTATTTAAGTTGGTAGATTGACAGTCCTGCTGAACTTCACAAACTCAAAAAGTGAGAAATTCTTCCAAGGTTTACAGTCACTTTATTAAAACGTTTACTTTGATTTCTTGAAAATCTGAGGTCAAAGGACAACTTTGTATCTCTTGTAATCTATGGCACATTTTGTTAAAATTTTAATGAAAATCAGCGACAGCTGTTTTCTGTGTGACTTAAACTATTTAAGTTTGCCTGTATTGCCTATAGAAACTGTTACAACAGTCACTGTGAAAGACAAGGGATATTCCACTAACTGTATATGCAATGTAAAGATACAAATACAGCAATAAAGTATCAACAAAATGCATTAAACCATAAAATCAATATATTCTAACCTTATTATGTGATATTATACAATGTACCAAGTTTTCCACAAAGAAACTAGTAGTAGTCTCTCTTTTACAGACACCCTAAATGCTCTGACTTGGACCCAGTCAGTAAATTTTCAGTGGGTACACCCTAAATGCCCTGACTCGAACCCAGTCAGTAATTTTTCAGTGGGTACACCCTAAATGCCCTGACTCGGACCCAGTCTGTAAATTTCCAGAGGGTACATCCTAAATGCCCCGACACCGACCCAGTCAGTAAATTTGCAGTGGGTACACCCTAAATGCCCCGACTCGGACCCAGTAGGTAAATTTCCAGTGGGTACACCCTAAATGCCCCGACTCAGACCCAGTGAGTAAATTTCCAGTGGGTACACCCTAAATGCCCCGACTCGGACCCAGTGAGTAAATATCCAGTGGGTACACCCTAACTGTCCCGACTCGAACCCAGTGAGTAAATTTTCAGTGGGTACACCCTAAATGCCCTGACTCAAACCCAGTCGGTAAATTTCCAGTGGGTACACCCTAAATGCCCCAACTCGAACCCAGTCTGTTAATTTTCAGTGGGTACACCCTAAATGCCCCGCCTCAGACCCAGTCTGTAATTTTTCAGTGGGTACACCCTAAATGCCCAGACTCGAACCCAGTCTGTAAATTTTCAGTGGGTACACCCTAAATGCCCCGACTCAAACCCAGTCTGTAAATTTTCAGTGGGTACACCCTAAATGCCCAGACTCGAACCCAGTCAGTAATTTTTCAGTGGATACACCCTAAATGCTCCGACTCGGACCCAGTCAGTAAATTTCCAGTGGGTACACCCTAAATGCTCTGACTCGGACCCAGTCAGTAAATCTTGAATGAGTACACCCTAAATGCCCTGACTTGGACCCAGTCTGTAAATTTTCAGTGGGTACACCCTAAATTCCCTGACTCGGACCCAGTCAGTAAATCTTCAATGGATACACCCTAAATGCCCAGACTCGGACCCAGTAGGTAAATCTTCAATGGGTACACCCTAAATGCCCTGACTCGGACCCAGTCTGTAAATCTTCAATGGGTACACCCTAAATGCCCTGACTCGGACCCAGTCAGTAAATCTTCAATGGGTACACCCTAAATGCCCTGACTCGGACCCAGTCAGTAAATCTTCAATGGGTACACCCTAAATGCCCTGACTCGGACCCAGTCAGTAAATCTTCAATGGGTACACCCTAAATGCCCTGACTTGGACCCAGTCAGTAAATCTTCAATGGGTACACCCTAAATGCCCTGAGTCGGACCCAGTCAGTAAATCTTCAATGGGTACACCCTAAATGCCCCGACTCGGACCCAGTCAGTAAATCTTCAATGGGTACCCCTTTATACAATTAATGTTACTGTTTGAATTTTAAGATTGCGTGGTCCATTAATTTGTTTTTAGCAAGGTAATGCCAAAGATTTCTTTTTCTGTTTCACTACTGTTAACAAGGATCTAAAAGTACATCTCTTTTAACATTTTGTTTAATATGTATTTCATTCTTATTTAAAACCTACAACAATGTTTCAACATAAATTTAAAATAAATGGTAAAAAAAAATCAACAAGGCAAGACAAGTGACTTAACAACCTGTAAAATAAATGCACTATCGATCAACTTCCATCAGTCTTCCAACACCTCTGTCCTAGTTCGAACTTAAATACCACACTGAACATATCCCCTCCAAGTCTTTTGGCTAACCATCTATTCTTTAACACAGCCACCTTTAACGAGTCACATCTAAAGAGTGCATCAAAGTTTGTGTGAATTGCACGTCCCATTCCCTCTATTACAATCAAATCTGTACCTTCTGTCTTCATTCTGCGTACCAAGTCATTATCTATTAACCTAGAAAGAGGAAACATAAAACCATGTTCAAAACTTGGAGTAAAATTTGATAAGAGGCAAAATATAATATATTGTAGCTTTTGAGCTGTTGTGTAGTGATATCTTAAAGGCACATGATCACATTGGACATTTCAATTATCTGTAGTACTAAGTCTTATGCACGTTTCTCATATTCTCAGAGTTTCTTGTACTTTTGTGGCATAACATAAAAGAGTTGTATAAACAAACTGTCAATGTTTGTGACATTCAGTGTTATTTAGTAAATTATTGAATTTTCTAGGCTGCCAGTATTTACTGATTTATGCAGTAAAATGCAGCAGAAGTAGGTATAAACCAAAATTTGTTAAATCTGTTTAAATTTGCAATTTCTCTCTACATTCACATTTAAACCACCCAAAATAGACACAAACACTGCAGCTACAGATGCAAATAAATCTTCATAAGAATATATGATAAATGGTAACCTTGGTACTGATCAAAATTTTATAACTCTGCAAACATATTGCGACATTAGCAGTCAAATACCAAATCCCTGAGAATACGAGAAAGTGCTTAGCTTATCCAGACCATTGAGTTTTCTATTATAAATGTAATGGTGAAATTCTACACACAATAAGTCATTTTAGCATTTCATAATTTTTATTGATTGCAAGGCTAATTTGGAAAGCTTGTTTATTTCTTTTTACACAAACAGAAAATTTCTGTCAGGTTATTTGAAACTGCTAGAAAACAGTTTGTCCTTAAATCCCTGAGAATATGAGAAAACGGGCTGTAGTACAAAGAAATATGTCTTACTGCCCAAATAGACCATTCTTTGTAAAAAAACCCCATTCCTAATGTAATTCAATGTGATCAAGAGGCTTTAAAGACTTTTAATCTAGTCTTCTTAGATGATAATAGAACTATTGATAAAAACCCCTGATCAAGAATTTCAGATTTTGCTTTTAACTACTGGTTATTACTGGTACTAATTATGAATTTAACTAATATTATAATAATGGAACACTCACATGTCCAAAGTTTAGAAATTTGTTCTTGAAACTTTTCAAAACACAACCAGGCAAAACTTACATACCTCACAGATTTGTTACTCTTCACGTGAAAAGCAACCATACAAGATGTTTTACACAGACTATAAAACATTAGATATAACTGACATCTGCTTTGATGCTATGTCTGCTGCAGTAAGCCTGAAGATGCGGAATTCTTCTGGCACAAAACCAGGCTACAGACAACAACAACTCGGAGCTACTATACCTGAGATCTAGACATGGTGACCCTTGACCCGACGCCATGACAACCAGCTGACCTTTATCTGCAGCCTGATGAACTTGAGGACAGATCTGTGAGACTCGTTTTACAAGTATGGTCAGTTCCTGATATGTTACGTCATTTAAAGTTGGTTTCGAGTTGGCACATAAGATCACCTGAAAACAAAGTGCTGTTGCAGTAAATAATTAACTAAAAATTAATTGGCATTACGTAAATTGTGACAATACGTGTATAAATGTTTAAGTATTATCACACAAGATCACCTCAAAAGCTGCTATGCAACCATTATAAAGACACTGTTTCCTTCACTTTCAATGCTAATTCTGTCTTTTAGAGTTAACTGCAGTCCTTTTCTACAAACTTTATTTTCTTACTAATTTCCACAGAACTTACTTTTTACCATAGTTTCATCAGAAAAACTTACTCTTTTTTACCAACTTCCAATAAAGGACTTACTTTGTTATTAAAATAAAAAAGAATTTAACTTACTTTTGTACCAGATTTGAGCAAGTCTCTGGCAAAAGGGAAAACACCCAGTATAACGTCTGCTCCACTATTATCACAGAATATAACTGCACATTTGTAACCATTTGTGCCGATACGCTTCTCTGCCCACATCTCAAAGTTGTCCATCAACCAAGGTCGAACTGCAAAGTAAAATCATATTCCATCAAGCCCTCGCTAATTTTTACTTTAAAATATATCAGTTCACTAGGCAACCAACATTTCAACATTCAAAATAAACACCAGTACTAAGCAATCAACTTCTTCAGCAGTTCATATTTTATGATATTTGTTTGCTTGACTGAATTCAGCAACTTTTATATGGTAATTACTAAATTGGAGAAGCCAATCAAAGTGTTTCATATTAAATGAAAGTTTAATCAACAAAGTAAGGTTATTTACTGTAAATCATCAAATATTCGTGATAACTTATTTTCGACTTTTTAAGTGAGAGCACTTGT